>CM020512.1:6858404-7253404 GCA_009823395.1 Thamnaconus septentrionalis
CCAGGTGCCTAATGCTGTTTAGGGGGCCGCGGTGTGGAAAAGTTTGGGCACCCCTGAGTTGAACTACTTTAGGCAAACTGACAGACTCAGAGAAGCAGAAGTCCCTGTTCGACGGGTTTCCTTGAGCAGATCCTATAAATCCGGGCCGAGAACAATCCCAGGATGTGTGCTGGGACGTGGTGGGGCAGGGTGTGGCTGTCCGGGGATGCGGGTGGAGGTGGTGGGGGGGGGTTGAGGAGGAAAGGAGGAGACGTGGAGGGGTGAGGAGAAGAGGGAGGAGGCGGGGGAGAGCAGTCTAAACAGCACAGCTGCAGCTCCAGTGTCAGACCCAGCTGGTCTTTCCTGTTATTTGGAGCCGCGTTGGCCACGTCCTGCAGCACGGCGGCGGCGGCGGCGGCGCTCTGCCCTTCCCCTCGCTGGCTGAATGACAACCAGGAGACCGAAGCCCTGACGGCCAAGCGGCCCAGACAGCAGAGCAGCAGAGAGCTGCAGAGCACCTGCAAGTCGCTCACCTTGTAGGCCTTGATGAAGCGCACAAACACGGGGAAGAAGACCGAGGGCGGGGCCGTCTTGGCGCTCTCCCCGAAGTAGTTCACCACGTTGTTGAAGGCCTCCTGGAAGTGGAGGGGAAGAAAAGGGAGACAGAGTGGAAGAATCACGCGTGAGGAAACAGAGAGGTCGGAGAGCTGGCAGCCAGCTCGCTCCACGTCTATTTTTTCCAGAGTCGGAGCGACTGCGCTGCGGTACCTCGGCCGTCTTGGCGTCCTTCTGTATTTTGTCCAGCTGAGCGTCGCTGGCCTGGACGAAGCCCTTCAGCACCGAGTGGTCGTGGAGGCTGCACTCTCGGCGGATCAGGTCCATGCCTTTGCCCAGCTCCCGCACGTCCAGCAGCACGTTCTCCAGGGACACTGTGGACCCAAGAAATTTACACGTTGTAACTTGCAGCTGCAGACCTGTTCCATTCCCCAACAATTGAAAACGGAAGCATGTTCATTTCAATTAACTTTATTGAAAACCAAAACACACACGATGAAAAGGTTTTTGGCTTTTGGGTTCCTCTTGCATTATGCGTCCTGTTGAGTAATTGCAGTGTCCCTTCCCATCATGCCTCTGCCACTCAGCCAATCAGAAAAAGCCTAGACACAGCATGACCTCACGCTGGGAAAAAAGTATTTTCTAGGAATTTTCTGGACGTTTACATTTTTAGAAATATTAAATGTCCAGGAATTAAAAATACACAGTAGAAAGATTTTTTTATGAACCACAATTTCGGTTGGAAGTGTCGTGTCAACCGTTTTACTGGTGTTTATTTTTGTATTAAAGTCAATGGTAAAATGCTTTTCAGACAGCGTGGGATTTCGGCTGCAGTACCTTGAGTGACCACTAGTCAAAAATAAAACCGCTGCGCACACAGAAGGACAAAACGGGATGTGTGAACTCACCGGCCGCAGCTTTGTCCACAAAGTGCATTTCGTTGTAGAAGTTGGCCAGCTCGGGGTACTTCTCCTTCACGATGAGCGCGATGTAGTGGAGCAACGTGATCTTCCTGTCGGTGGACTTGGTGTCCAGCAGCTGAGCAACACAAAAGAGGATGTTGAAGAGTTGCCTGCTTTTTTTGAGACAACAGCAGCTATTGACTGCAAAGTGGACATTAGCGCTGAGCGCCACCCACCAGGTCGAGACTCTGCAGCTTAAAGCCGTACACGCAGCCCCTCTTGCTGCTGTTCATGTAGTTCCCCAAAGCCAGGATGATCTGCGGAGAAGCCGGAGGGAGGAGAAAAATCAGCAGAGCGCAGGAAAAACCGACGAGCCGGGCGCAGCTGAGCGAGGGAGCGGTCGACCCCTCCTGACCTCCAGCATCCTCTTCAGCTTGGGCGACGACTTGACCGAGGCCGACGCGGCGATGATGGCGTTGAGCTGCGGCGTGAGCATGCCCACGTTGTCCGAGAAGTTGCCGACGAACGTGATGATGTTCATCCTCTGCGTGAGCCGCTCGATCTTGCTGAAGAGCAGCATGAAGCGGTCCTCCTCGGCCAGCTGGTCCAGCGGGCGCCGCTCGCGCTCGTACTGCCGCAGGGCCTTCACCTCCAGCTCGGTGGGCAGGAAGCGCATCAGGCACTCCACAAAGTCCACCGGCAGCGCCTTCAGGTCGAACCTGGCGGGGGAAGAAGAAAGGTTAAAAAAAAACAACAACCCAAAGTTATCTGCATGCTTTTTTCTCAACTTCATGCACGAATGCTTACTTCTCGATGGCTTTGCAGATCTCCTCCGAGGTCTTGTTGGCCTTGCGCAGCGTTATGGCTAAGTTCTTGGAGCGGTTGGCGTCCAGGATGGTGACTTTGTTCAACGCCTTCTGGGCCACTTTGCTCTTTGAGCACGACAGATCCACGATGGGACCCTGAGCTCTGGTCTTGAACACCTCCTCGAACTTCTCCAGGTCCAGCTCCTGCACACGCGTGGACACGCAAGTTTAAAAAAAAGATTGTTTGAAGAAGTTGGCCGAGGCGAATATATCTGATTGAAGCCTCAAGACATTAAACTCTTCTAAAAAACTTTGCCAGTTTGTCACAATGTTTTTTTTGTTTGTTTTTTCCTTTCTTTCCACTTGTTCTCAAAGAAACTGATGGAGATGTGACTCACCTCCAGCACTCGCTCATCATCGATCTCATTGAAGACGGTGCCGTTGATCTGATTGGGCTTCAGCGCCGTCCAGTTGAACACGGGCAGGCGGAACTTGGTCTTGATGGGCTTCTTGATTCTAATAGCTGCGAGTGAGAAAACGACAGCAACGGTCAACCTGCTGCTCCGCTGCCTTTGAAGAGAGACAGAAGGCGGCCCTCACCGGAGAGACCCACGCTGAGGAACACGGAGGGGGAGGCGTCAGGCAGGGGAGGGGCCAGAGGAGGCAGCGGCGGAGGAGCAGGTGGGCCCACGCCTGAAATTGGTGCAGAAAATAAAACAAAATTAACAGAAAACAAAACAAAACAAAAAAACAAAAACAAATTTCTGCTAAAATTGATTCAGCTTTGTCGGTTTGATGTTTGGAAGGGGATGAAAACAAGGAGAGGGTGGAGGCACCACCCAGTTGGAGTTGTTGTCTCTAACTGGGGAGAGGGTTTAGACCCCTTCATGACATCATTATGGGGAAAAAATCCAGAAAAGCCTGTTTAAGCGAAAACTTTCTTTCACAGGTTGGACTTTTTCTCATTTATCAGCAGTTCACTGGTGGATGTTTTTTTTTAATCGTATATGATCAGTCATCACGTTCTTGTTTTTTTTTTCAATTACTGTTGAAAACTTTACTTGCTCTGCTGAGCAGCAAACTGCTGCAACCAGTGACACAGTTCGCTGCACAGCAAAGGAATCAAGGGCTGCGTTTCCTTTTCCTGTCTGCGTGTGTGTGTGTGTGTGTGTGTGTGTGTGTGTGTGTGTGTGTGTGTGTGTGTGTGTGAGAGATGGGCCAAGAAAAGTGCACCATTTCCTTTGCGTGTTAAAGTGAGCTAAAAACAAGAATAGCATATGCAGCCAAGCCCAAAGTCAACTTTCACACGTCGGTGTCACCAGACAGACGTGTTGCTGGTCGCAGTCACTCACCTGAAGCGGAGGCAGGGGGGGGTGGCGGCGGCGGCGGTGGAGGCGGTGGAGGGGGAGGAGCTTCACTGGCTGGCGGCAGACTAGTGTCTGGAGCTCCTGGTCCGGTCAGAGGAGTCGCCGAGCCCAGGGACAGCTGGCCGACGTCTCCCAGCGAGATGCCGAGGCCGCCGCCTCCTCCGCCGCCGCCACCGCCGCCGCCGCACGGCTCGATGGCGATGTCACCGTCGGGCTTCTTGTGCAGCCGGATGGTGCCCTGCTGCTCCAGCTCCAGCAGCCGCCTCTCGATGTTGAAGTGCCTCTGGAAGGCGGCGTCCTTCTCCTTGAGAACCCTCCGCAGGGTGTTGACCTGGGTGTTGGTCGACTCGAAGGTCTCCTAAACGGTCACCAGGGGGGGACAGAGAGCAGCACGCTATGACTCCACACACTGACAGAGGGAGGGAAGCATCCTGCTTCCTGATGACCTCATCGGTTACAATAGATCATTTTTCGGCGCTCACCCGGATCAACTGCAGGTCCTTGTCTTTCTGCAGGAGCAGCTTCTCCAGGTCGGCCACCTTCATCATGGTCTCGTTCTCCACCTCCAGCAGCTTCTCAGTCACCTAGGGGAGAGGATGAGGAGAGGCGGCGGGGATGAGAGGCGCTGCTGCTCGCTCTGCCCGCCGCTCTCCTACTACCACATACTGCATCATCATCATCATCTTCATCCTCATCATCCATAAGGAACAGGATGCACCCAGCCGGGTGACGCAGCCTCAGACTGACTTTCACTTTTCGTCTACGCACGCCGCAGGAACTCCCGGAGGAATCTTCACTCTCGGCCCGTCCCACACCGTCCCCGAGACACTGGCAGCAGTGATGGTTTGTTATGAAATTCCGAGAGTGATGTCAACAGAGGGTTGGAGGTTGGGGGGGCTGCCCACGACCTTTTCCATGTGAAAAAGGTCTTTTGCCGAGCGGCGGCCGTGGGCAGCTGCCTAGAAAGAATGCCTCGAAACTAAGCGAACAATACGGAGACTGTTTGCAGGCGCAGTTCTCTCCAGCGTTCCCACCCAGTTATCAACCTGTGTCACACTGTGCTGAGGTTTGTCTTGTTTTTTTTAGTCCTGTCATTTCCTGTTTTATTTTGAAAAGTAACTAACCCTCCTCTTGTTTCAGAGCACCTGCCCTTCCTCATGTGCCACCATTGTGTGTCTGACCTGATTACCTATTGTCTTCACCTGTTCCCCATTACTTTTGCCTTTTACCTTTGTTACCTTTCATGTCATTGTTTAGATTTCCAGTCAAAGTTTTTGTTCATAGCTGATTTTTTTTTTTCCTCTTTGAGAGCGATTTTGATTTCTTTCTTTAAGTTTCATCGTTTTTTTAGACCCTCTGATTTCAGGCGTGAGTTGTTTTATGTTTTTGGTAGTTTTCCTTTTGGTTCGGTTTGGTTTTCCTCCAGTAGGAGCGATTTGATAAGAGTTAAAATATATTAATAATTAAATTATACACCTTTTACCTTTATCCTTTTTTTAAGACTTAGTTAGATAAGCGTAGAAGTTTCAGAGCCTTTTGCTTTGTCACTCTGTTAAGAGGTTGTTGGTGATTCCAATAAAAAAACTGATATCTAAGATCTCTGAGTCCTGCCTCTCGTCCCAAGCAAGAAACACTGGTCACAAGCAAAGAGCACGTGGTGGTCCTGACTGGGTGCCTCACTTACATGGGACAGGTGCTCTTCCAGCTCCTCCACCTTCTCCAGGGCAGCGTTCTTGGTCTCGGCGTCCTCCAGCAGGCCACCCACGTCGAAGACGTTGTCCAGGTAGGCCTGGATCTGCACCGACAGCTTGTCGCTCTCCGTGTGTTTACATTTCTGACAGCGGGGAGCATGAATCAGTGACACAGACCCAAACGGAGCATTTAACCGCGGCAGAGTCATCGCCTTACCTCCAAGTAATCATCCAGGCCCAGCTTTGTGAACTCGTACTGCAGATGGACTCTGAAGTTCATGTCCTCCACCGAGTGGACCACGATGTTGATGAACTGCATGCACGCCACCTGGAGCCACAAACGAGAGCCGACGTGTTAAAATGCACCGGCTGGGAATCCTGAACGGCTCCACGTGTCGGGAAGCGGCGAACGGCTCTCACCATGTAGTCGATGTTTCCCTCCTCACAGCGGAAATAGTCCATCAGCCTCTCGAAGCGATGCTTCTCCTTGCAAACCTGGAAAGGCCACACAGTCCAGAATGACAGCACTGTCTTCAAAACCGCGTTCAGACAATGTACAGAGGCACTAAAAACAAATGAGTGGGGTTACAGTAGAAGATGCAACCGAGAGTCAGCCAGTCGAAATCAAAGAACGTACAGTAAAGGAGGAAAGATTGTAGCACTGAAAGGGAAACAGAAAGTAAATGTGCCACAAGGGGCTTTTTTAACGAAGAACACCTACACTTTGAGTAAAAATGGGAATTTTTTTTCACACCAAATGTTGCCTGACCTCCCACACACACACACACACACACACACACACTAGTATATGAGGTATTTTTTTAGCTTGCTGGTTCTTTCCCAGAAGATGATCAATTCCATCCACTGCGTCCTCATGTGATCACAGTCAAGACGAGTCTTCCGTCACCTTATTTGATGTCACAATTGAAGGCAGCGTTTACTTTGTAAGTACTGCGTTTGTAGAGCCACAGTCTTATATAATGTAGCTTTTAAATCCAATTTGATGTCAAACACAAACACAGCTTTGGGCTGGACAGGTATCGGCCCTCTGCTGAAATACGTAAACATGTAAAATTTTCTCTGCGACCACAGATGCAGCTAATCACTAAAAGCCATGGGAAGGGAAAACTAAAAATAGGTATTTCACTAGAATGTCGGCGGACACATTATTAAAGCAGTTATGTGGGGCAATAAAACTGATCTTTGAAGCAATAAATACAATGAATGTTGTCTGTAAGACAAGAGCGTCTTGAATTTATGCAATTTGTAATTCTTGGCAAATTCAAGGCAACAGGAAGAGATACAGGAAGTACAGCTCTCTTGGTCTGTAACTACTCTTAATACTCTGGGCAATTTTCTGGTTAATTTTGCACGTAAAGGTTTAAGAGTGATGTATTATGTCTTAAGAATCTAAGAAAGTGTTTTGTGCCTGTTTCCATGCTGCCGTCTTGACCGAGTAACTCTGGACAAAGACAATTTCACCTCTAATCCTAATTCTACCTGAACTAAATAAACGACTGGGTTGAAGTTAGTAGTGGAATTGGAAATGCATCACATGCTGCCATCTGTTTAGCTCTCCTGGACCTTCACCCCTGCAGGGTAATTATCCCGTTCCGGGGGGGGTTTGGACGACTGCGGCCGCAAACCGAGTGGCTACACAAACCTTCGTGCTCCAGCGGCTGCTTCCTGGGAGCTGATCCTTATCATTGTTCAAGGTTGGCTCACATCTGGTGTCTTAATGAGACTAATGACCTTCGATGGGCCCAAAGAGAGTTTTTCTTTCTAACCCCTCCACCCTGCAGCAACAACCTCCTACCCCCGCCAGAGCTGCTCAACTTTCATCCTGAAACTAAAAACCTTTGTTGACGAACGCAGGCGTGAGGCCAGAACCGGTGCCACTCTGATTCATCTGACACTTGTCTTGCCTCTAGATTTAAACCCCCAGTTGCCATATAAAAAATGGGATTAAAAAAAAAAAGTGATATTTGTAAAGTGATGGGCACCTCTTTGAAGTTGTCGAATGCAGACAGGATAATCTCGTGGCCTCCTCGCACCAGACACACAGCAGCCAGCAGCTCCAGGACCAGAGCTTTGGTCCTGGAAGTGGAGAAGATCACTGGTGAGAAACTTAACAGCAATGTATTTTAATTCTCAGTCTAATACGTCAGTGTACACTTGTATTTCCTGTGTTTTGTTTCCGAGTTGGACTCATTTTCACCAGCCAATTTATTATGTTTACATTCAATTCAAGAAGAAGAAGAAGGAGACCTTTATTGATCCCACGGTGGGGAAATTTGCACCATTACAGCAGCAAAAAAAAAAAAAAAGCTACAGTGCAAAAAGATCACTCAGGATATAGACAAAAATAAAATATTTGTAGGTATAAACGACTTCTGTTCTGTAGTTTAGGGGACTAATTTAGCTTTTTCCAGCAGGCCTTCAGACAACTTTTCCTCAGCCTCTCACCCAGCCTGTATCATAAAGTGATCAGCCGGGGTGGTTCACCGCTGCTGAGCTGCCCTCAGTAAACACTCAGACCTGTGTGTTCGCCTCTGATCCCGGACATCAGAGGGAAGCCGCTGAGAAGTCAGATCATATGAACTGCCCCCGCCTCCCCGCCCCCACCCCCTCATTGTCTGATCCAGGGCCTCACCCGCCGGCGGGTGGGCGGAGCCCGGCTGCTCACCGTGAGTTCTTGTTGTTCAGGCTGAGCGCGATCTCGTTGACGGCGTGCGCGTGAGACATCACCATGTTGAAGCCGTACTGCGGGAGGGAGGACAGGATGCGGTCAGAGTGACTGCGTCAAGTGGCGCATCCGTGTGTGCATACTTCCTCCGGATGTGCGGCAGGTGTCACGCTTTCGTTACCTGGTAGTTCATGATGGCTCGCAGGCACATGATGCACACGTGCACGTCGTCCTTCTGGCTGACCAGCCGGGAGTTCTTGATTGTTCTGCTGCTGGAAATTGTACCATAGCTGCAAGACATGAGAGGTTTTTGCAGGTCTCTGGGTTTAGACTCTTGTCTTTTCTGTTTCATTGACTTATTTATCTTTTAAATCCGGTGTTTAAACTCATTTTGCATGTTTTTTTTCTCACCCTAGGTTTAGGTATCTCACACAGAGGGAGAGTCAGAGTGAGGAAAGAGAAAGGGAGGCAGACAGAAAAGCTTTGATGGCTTTTGAGGTTACAGATGCATCATGGGAGAAGCCCAGTTGTCAGCAAACTGCAGTTATGTAACTGAGCTGTACAGTCATCATGTTCAGTAGGAACTTTCCTGCGCTGTTTACAAAAGTCTTATAACATGTGCCGCGGTTACACATTTCTGAATGGCAAGCAACATTTTCCACGATGCATCACTTAACGGCCCCCTCAGTTTCCTTCAGCACTATTCTTCAACAATGAAGTGACAAAAGCCCATCCTTTACTGTTTTTATGTGAGATAAAAACATGGCCCCTTGTGATGTCACAAAGGAGGATTAATGACAGTGCTCCAGGTAGGTTAAAAAAAAAAGCATTTGTATAATGCAGGACCTTCAATACATCTTCAGCTGAAAAGCTCTGCTGGGCCTCCTGCAACAACGGCAACCAACAACACAAACGCACATCCAGGCAGACGGAGAGAACGCAGAGTGCAAGGCCGTCTCTCCGTCACAGGCCTCTCACATCGACCAGCACAAGCACAACAACTCGGCCGAGGTTGTGAACACAAAAACAGTCACAGCATTCGCAGGTTAGCGCAGCGGGACGCCGTCAGCGACGCGGGGAAGCTGCCTCAGCTGTACGTACCGCAGGACGGACTGGCGGGCGGAGCGCACCAGCGTGTTGCAGAAGGGCTGGCTGTTGGCGTGGTGCAGATCCTCGATGGACCTGCTCCAAGACTTAGCCTTGTCCAAGAAGCCGTCCTCCCCATTGTCCAGCCCCTCAAAATCCAACCTGGGGCCAAACCGCGCACACACAGCCGACACAGAGGAGGCACGAGAGGAGGGGGGGGGGTCAGCAAGGCAGCACGGGAGGAGGAGGAGGGAGGTTATCACAAAACACTGTCATGAAGCTGCACGATAAAGCTCAGCAGACATTGTGATCCAGTCAGGCAGTGCAGGGCTGAACACACTCAAGGCCAACAGGAATGCGAGAGCGCAACATTTAACATGTTTTTAGATGCCAAAGCAGGGTTGTTGTTTTTTTTTTTTCTTCTTTTTTTTTTTTTTACAGGCTCCACAGGATACGACGCGTTAAATCAGCAGGTGGATCCCCGCCCCAGTCTGTCAGTCTGTCTGTCGGTGAGAAAAAAAAAAAGTACTCACATGACAGCGCACTGGGCAAAGGAGAGGTACTCCACCAAGACGTCCAGGCCTCTGTTCTCATCGTTGAGGAACTCCCGCACCCACCTGGGGAGAGCGAGAGCACAGGGAGGTTATTGCAGCTGAAGCTGAGCTGGTGGGTCAGCTGAGAGAATGGTGTTCCGTAACAGCATAGTGCACGAGGACTGAGCTTTATATTCCATATCTACAGTGGTACAAGTAGTGGATTTTAAAGAATTGATAATTGACAATGTTCTTCCCCCAAATCTTATGGCGCCAGTTTCAATTAGTTTAAATGAAATATATGTGAAGGGTGATGGATTCATGATGCACGGTCCATTCCAACTAAGAACTCTGGGAACTGGGCAGCGTCAAGTTTGACTCCAAAATGACTTACACAATACATACTGTAGCTAACCCTGGTAAAACCCTTGTGTGTAGCAAAGAAAAGCAAAGCTATAAAGAATGAAGACATAATGAACACAATCCATTTCCAATATATACTGTAGCTGTTTTGCTTTGTTTTATTAATAAGTCGAGTTGACAGTGTGATGCGAGATGCAGATGTGCAGCAGAAAAACTAATGTATAGTAGTGCACAGTGTAGAATGAATTTGCATGTAACAAAGATAAGTTAATCTCAAATTTCATCAATTAAACAATCATCAAACATTAGGCTGAATTAAAGACGCCAATGACACACACACACACACACACACACACACACACACACACACACACATTCCGTATGTATACCGTCTGTTTTCATACTTCTGTAGCTAGCTATCGGCTCTCACACTGTGAGTTGCACGTGTCTCTCACACACATCTGCAAAGCCATCCATCTTGGCCCACTTTGGTTTTACGGCCTCAGATTTGTACTAAATCCCATAATGCTTCTCTGTGTGTGTGACTTCCTCCTGCTGCTAACTTGGCTGCAGAGCTGCATTATCGCGTCTGATAAAAAAAAAACTATAAAATCAGTCCCGCGGGGAGGCCGGGCCAAGTCGGACTGAAAAAAAGGGGGAAAAAGGGGAAAATCAGATTTGATTTTTGCCCCCGTCCCACTCCACTCCCCCCTCACCTCCCCTGTCTGGAAAACTTGGCTGGAATTCGACAGGAAGTTAAAGTGGAGCGAGGCCTCAGGTTTCCTCCTCATTTAACTTCATTTTTTTTTCTCCTTCTATTTGGGGAGAGAGAAACGGCTCCAAACAAAGGAATTCCCACTGCGATGAAGGAAGGAATGTGAGGGGCATGCGGCCGAAGAAGTGGAACCCCCCTCACCCCCCATTCCCCACCACCCCAGACTGTCAGCAATATTTAGTCTGCCTGCCTCCCCCTTACAGAGGACCTCTCTCTCCCTCTTCACTGCCTCTCCAGAGGGGACACTTTTGGGGTAAAAGGTTTTGAAAATAGTGATGAAGTGGCGCCTGTGATGTCGAACTGCTGCTCGGACACTGGAGAGTCAGGGGAGCGGGACGAGGTGAGGAGGACAGGAGAGGAAAGCAAACAAAGCTAAAGATCCCGGTGAGGGAGGAAGGGGAGGAGGGAGGGGAAGGGGAGGGCAAAGGGGGCGGGCTTAATCATCGGTTTCCTGTCTACCTACCCCTCCTCTCCTCTCCTCTCTCCACTCCACTCCTCCCACTCCTTCCATTTTTTCCCTCTGTGCCCCTGACCCCCTCACTCCTTCCTCCCTCCACTCTGCTCCAGACCCGGTTGCTATTTCAGATTTTCTTGGCGCACTCCGGAATAACACATCAGGAAAAGCCCCCGCGATCAGACACACACGGAGCGAAAGCCGCATCTGGTCCACCTAATCCCGCCCACCCCAAAGAAAAAGTCTTTTGCTGCCTTTTGTCGCTGCTTCTGAGTCTTTTTTTTCTCTCTCTGTCTGGGAAACGCAGTGAAAAGCAGCCCTCACGGTCAAAACCCTGATGGAAAATAAGTTATTCTCGGAGGTCAGCGAATGCTGTGGAAAAAGGAAAGAAAGGCCTTTTTAACAGGCAGCTTTCGGTTTTGGCAGCTCGCTGGCACAGAATCTGCGCGCCACCGGATTAAGAAGTAAAGGACCGTGTCTGCAGAGCAGAAGACAAATGGTTGAGGGTTTTTTTTTATGTTCAAAAACTTATTGGCTTGAAAGTGGGGCACGCCCACGAAGAGCCCGCCCACCAGGGAGGTTTGAGAGGAGCTGCTGCTGCTGCAACCACAGAGCTGACAACCCGTGCGTTTCCACTTTAACCCTGATGTTGCACAAACCAAGCTGCAAGACAAACCTGATGGAAACGTGATTGTTTCAAAAGGTGGCAAGGTGGGATGTTTGAGGAAAAGCCTGTTTTGAAAAATGGCAATGGAGGGCACGCGTACGGAAGAGGATTAGGGCCACAAGAAGAGAAAAAAAATTAAGATAGAATTTCTTTTTTCAAGTTTCCAATTCGAGAGTTGGCATAAAAAAGATGAACTTTCGTGAATAAAATGGAAATTTTGCAATTCATGTCAACGTGAAGTAAGTCAAAATGTCGAGAATAAAGTCGAGAGGCTCTGCGCGCAAGTCTAGTGGAGCACTTCCGTTTTTGCCAGTTCCCTGATTACAGTGGATGAACCTTGTGGGATAAACCTGCTTTCAGCAGTTTACTTTTAACTGTGGGGTAACTGTGGGTTAATCCACCATTCATCCAGTCCACTCGCCAATTTCCACTTTATTTGTGTCAACTTTATTCATGAAATTTCTTCTTTATTTACGAATATTCGTCTTTTTTAACATCGACTTTATTCATGAGATTTCAACTTAAAACTCAAATTGAAATGAAATAAAAATAAAAATCTCCTGTAATATTTATTTTCTCTTCTTGTGGCCCTAATCCTCATTCATGCACGTGACATGGTGCAACAGGCATGGACTAAGATATTTCTTTCCCAGTTTTCTGGAATAAGAGGGAGGGGCATCAGAGGTGTGGTCAATATCACACCCTTAAAAAAGAGGTACTTTAGGGGCAGGGGTGCAGTTGGTGCAAGTGAACCCACTCAAGTCTGGAACATCCTGGAAAAAACTCCACGTTCTGCCGGACATCACTTGTGTGAAATGCAGCCGCATGTGTTTCATCAGCAGTTTGAAAAAAAAAAAAAAATTGGTTGAGTTGGATTTGTTTGGATTTTATTGGCACCAGTCCCGTTTTATATACAAAGGCTCAGGATTGCACACACACACACACACACACACACACACACACACACACACACACAAGGCACATTGTGAGCTGTGCACCACCGACTGACGACGGCAACGTGACATTTGTCTCCTTTTTGAACTAGCAAACAGTAAAACACAACGGTTGTGCGGCTTTGTTGTGTGACAAAAATGTGTGTGTGTGTGTGTGCGTGTGTTTTTGTGCCGCTCCCTGAGTTCAGCGGCGGTCAGCCAGACTTCCTGTCCCTTTGGCATACACAACAAAGCTTCCTGCTCAACACTACGGGGGAGTGAACGACGCAGCACAATGGCAACCATCTGGGCATTATGAGCAGCAGCTCTGTGGAGCTGCACAGCCTGGCAGGTGGGAACGCTGGTGGATATCTGGGCACCAGAGAGAGTTGCGGCTCTGTGCTGCAGCACCGCTGCTGCAGTAGCAGCAGCAGCAGCAGCAGCAGCAGGGAGGGGCACCGAAGGGATTGTTCTTCACAAAAAGGGGAAAAACAATGTTTCCGTAACTCCATACAAACAGCTTTGGATGTGTGTTGATTACCCGATGTGGTTTGTCCTCAGCGAGATCTCCAGCTCCCTCAGGACTTTGGTCGATTCCTGCACCCGCCTGCGAAACTTCTGCAGAAAAATTGCACATGTAAATTACAGTTTGTGTATACATTCCTCAGTGAACGTTTTAAGGAAGGTTCCTAAATGTTGCTGCAACAGAGAAAACTTCGGCCTACACTACCCACAATGCAACACAGCCACAGACTTTGCAGATAATCATTATTTTCCAAGGCCTCCGTGTACCAGTGTTTCCTAACAACAATCTATCCTGTCAGTGAACTCAGAGAAAGTCCATCCTTCACAGCTTTAGCGTGCTCCACTTCTCAGGAAGTGTGGCGAAAAGCACAAAGTGGGAGTGAGAACCAGCCCTGTGTGATGTCAAAAAGGGCAGCGGTATCACTCACAGATGAGCCACAGTAGCTGTGTTTCCATTCCAGGTTTTCGCAAAATAGAAGCGATATTTCTAAAATTTCAACAAAGTACAATTGTGATTTGCAGGTGTCTCCATTGAACTGTGTGAAGCGCATAAACCGTAATTCTCGTAAAATCTCGCCCCGTGAGATTTTACGAGAATTACGCTTGTTTTTCTTTGTTTACGTTCGTTTGCTGTCTAGAATGGTTGTTATTATATATTATAAATATATGTATTCTGTCTCCTTATACGTCCAAACATATTGCGCCATTTTTACTTGACGTGAACTGGTCACGTGGCTGGTGACGTGTAAATGCGAAATAAGTGTTTCCATGACACTTTTGCGATATACCTCTATAGCGATACATCTGAAAAATCACCTCATGAGAGCCTAAAAACCTTTCAGTGATATTTGAGAGGTTTTTCGAAGTTTAGCTGTTTCCATTACCAGTTTTTTATTGTGATAGTTAGGTTTCGCACAATTCTAGGAGTAATGGACACACAGCTAATGTCTCCAGTCAAGCGTTGGCGCCGCCCTCTGGGATCACCTTGTATTTGTACCGGGGGTTTTCACAGTGGGTTCCAAACAGAGGGTTAAAGACTCTTTTTCAAAATTCTATTGGGTGTTTGGATAATCAATATAAAATAAATATTTCCTTGTTTACTACAGGTATTTGCACAGACCTGCACACATACATTCTGATGTGTTCAATCAGCAGAGCTCTGCTTTAAATGGAACTGACTGGTCACCCACCTTGCGGGTGACTCTGGGGTCCAGGTACCCTCGCAGCTTCTGGATGTAGGTGTGAGGCGGGTTCTTGACCTGGAACCTCTCCTGAAAGACGCACCAGGCAGCAGAGAAACACAGTCATTACCGGGCTAAGTGCAGGATGAAGTTAGCAGGTGTGTGCCAGACCGCTGTTTCGAAAATAGGAATTTATGAACGCACCTGGTCACAGATGAGGTCCCACTTCTTCTCATTGTCGTACTGTCGGAGGAGGCGGGCTTTGTCGGGTGGCAGGTTCATAGAATTCTGTGGAGAGAAAAAAAATTGATTTAATTTATAACTATTATTTCCATTTTATTGTCTGTTGGAAAGGGTATGGGTGTGTGTGTGTGTGTGTGTGTGTGTGTGTGTGCTTGTGGAACTGTCGTTGTATACAGGCCTCCGGGCGCCAGAAGAACACAACACAGCCAAAAGTTTCAATGACCTCACTTCCTGTGTTGACTCTCGGCATCCTGCCGCAGGAGATGAGCCGCATCTCCTCCGCAACATCGCCGTCACCCCGGAGAGAGAGGAAAGAGCCAAAGTATAATATTGAGCCGCTGTCTGCGCGCGGCTCAAAAACCCGACCAGTCATCCAGTCGACCTTGGCGTCAGTTTACTGCCGCCCAAATTAAAAATGCTGAATCTTTTCATTTGTGTTTGGGAGAAGCGGCCGGCGTAAACATCTTACATCCACACGCGCAGACACACACAAACACCGAATTACATACACAAACCATGTGACAAGTGTTTGACAAACGGCTTCCTCGGCTCGGAAGCAGGATTCCGACGTGCACATCTTAGAAATTGAGGAAGTGGCAACAATATGAGGGGAAACCGGCGGCCCCTGAAAGTGATCGGCTCAGCGTTTCCCTTTGAAGGGACGAGGGGGGATTGTTTGCTCTGGGAGCCCTCGTTTACCTCCGTATCAACACGGGCCCACAAACGGTCTGCCGGCCCGACATTTAACCCCCAGCCATAACTCAGCCTCGCCTCTCGCTAGCACCCTGTTAACCCATCGCGGCCCAGATGTGATGCCCAGACTGTTGGGCGGATGGAAAATATGATGCTTTTTCCTCCCCTCCTACAGCGAACCCTCAGCCAGCGCTCGAGGCGGAATCATCACACACGTGTGTGTGTTTCAAAAGCAGTTTTCCACATTGGGACCGTGCTGCTCGCTCTATCGGCACATCATGAATCGTTTGGCCGAGGAGGAGGAGGAGGACCGAGAGGTACGGAAACATTTAGCCCACAGGGCTGACTTCTAATTTTTGCAATAAATAGTAGTTTGCAACAATCAGAAATTCCAAGGTGAAGTCAAACCCACGCGCAGCAAGATGCCAAATAAAGATTTGAGAGAAAAGCATTTTTTATAATTGCACGTGTGGGACCTTTAACATAACAGGAATCCCGTGCACAAGAGATGAAAAAAAAAAAAAACAGAAGCAGACAACACGCATACCAGATGTGCGGAATTACAGGAGGAATGCTTCTTGTTTATAGTGGTAGTTTATAGTAGTGAAATTTCTTTGGTCTGACCCTGGAGCTGCTCCTGCTCCTCCTCAGAGTCTCCCTGGGAGAAGCTGCCGACCACAAGCCTCCTCAGGACACCGGAGGTGTCGCGCTGATTCCTCACAGACTGGATGCAACGTATGAGCTTCACTAAAGCCAAGGTTAGCAAGTGCGCTCTTGAAACGGAATAGCCCCCCAAAAAACTCCATTAAAACTCATTAGTGAGTCCCAGTTTTGCTTAGGAACAACTATTAATTCAAGCAAAGGTCAGAAAAGTAACAGGTTTTCTTTCTGGTATCATATGTGTGGTAAAAAGAGAGTGTGAGAAAAACATTTCAACTTTACAAAAGTTAGCTGCAGCTAAGAGCTAACATTAAAGGACAGCTGGGTTTTCAGTCTAGAATTTTACAGATCCTTTCATAAAAAATCTTTCTCATTTGATTTCGCCTGGCCCAAACCAATCAGCATCTATTGAGGAGAAAAAAAGGGCTTGGAGTTTAGCTGTGACAAGAATGAGTCGATGGTGCAAACGTGGCTAAAAACAGATTTAGTGTTGACGCTTCGATGTGGTCAAGTATCCAAATTTAAAAACAAGAGCAAAGAGTGTTTGTGAAGAAGTTTCTGGAGGTCTGACTGGCCCACATTGAATGTGCTTAGGAGTTCATTTGTTCGCAAAGTTCAGGAGGATGAAATCGCAGCCAGGACGTGCAACAATGCAACATGCCACACACCTGCACTAAGCGCAAAGGCTTAAACGCTTGAGGTGAGTTAAAACAATTGCCTCTGATATCTGCAGCATCTCACCCCCCTTTGTGCTGTCAGCCAGTCCGGCATGCTGCAAGCCGAGCTGTGGGCTAAACAGTGGAAGTTCCTTTTGTGAAACAGCTGAATAACATGTGAGTCAGACCAGCAGATGTTTGCACATTTATGGTAAAAAGAAAATACAGTAAAAAAAAAAAAAAAAAAAGACTGTTTTTTTTGGGGATGTATTCAGTTGTCAGTGGTGGAAACTGTTGGATTCTAAAAACCACAAAGTGGCACTGAAAAGTGATGAGATACTGGTTTGGTCTGTGTCAGTTGCAGCCCCAGGTAATGTAAACATATACAGGTGGGACCGTAGTACTTGTTTTAAATGACAAGAGGACAAACAGAAGGGAAGGACAGGCCGGGGGTAGGAGGGGGAGGGGGAGGGTTCCTTGGTTCAAACTGGACGTTCCAGCCAACTAACCCGATTTAGATAATTTTATTTCACTTTCTCCCACAGTGATACAATCTTGCACTTCCTGTGTTTATAAGAAGCCGGAGAAGATTGAGACGTTGTTGTTGTGAGAGAGAGAGAGAGAGTGAGACGGTGGTGGTGGTGGTAGTGGATTGACGGGCCCATTTATGGGGCAAAATACTACAGAAATGCCAAAAATGCTTGGTGATTGCGCTGCTGTTGCTGCTGCGCTGCCCACGCGCTCGCCACAACCCTCCCCAACCGCCGCCCCCTGGCAAGGCCGCTCTTGTTTGACCTGAGAGCAGCTGAACAAAGAGGAGTCGGTCCGCAGCTCCAGGTTTTTCATACGACGAGCATCTACAGCGCTGTGACATTTGCGCACAACTTTTCTTTGCCTGCAGAAAAGTCTGCGAACAATGACAAGAGGGCGAGGCTCATGTATTGACCCCGTGCCACGTGAATGTGTGTGTGTGTGCCAGTGTGTGTGTGTGTGTGTGTGTGTGTGGAGCGGAAAATCCAACAAAACAGCAGCAGGACCAGATGGACGGGTTCTGTTATTGCCGCCATCTCTTCAATCATGGGGGCTTCAATGGCGACGGCAAGCCTTTCCAAACAGAGACGCAACAAGGACTTATTGTATTTTAGCCACTAACAACGTCTTGGCATTGTGCTCTCGGTTCTTTGCACGCTGGACGCTGTGACGAACAACTAGGACAGGCAGGATGTCTGTATGCTAAAGAAGAACAGAGAAACGTGAATGAATAGAAAGGTGGTTTGGTTCTTTATTCGCATGTAAATTCGCACAAGGAGGTGCAGGACATTAGCACACATCCTCACCTCCTCATTATCAAAGAGCTAAACCTGGATCCAGGCTGGTTCTCGACGTATTATAGGAGCTTTGTGGGACAGTTCAAGGTACTTTTACAAATGCAAGTATTTCGTCTGAGAAGATAAAAGCTGCAACTGTTCCAACTGATTGGCGATACTGTGACGTTTTTATAACATCTTTAAGACTTCTACGTGAAAATGTTCAAGGCAACAACCTGCAGCTTAACTTTGGAAGTCTTTTTTTATATACTTATTTTCAAAAAATTGAAAATGGCCTCCAACAAGTGTCCATCTCAAATGAGATGCCTGTCAGTGATACGACTGAACCTTTTTGAGTTGCACACTTAAGTGTTGGGGGCCATTTTTCATTTTTTAGATCAAAGTGCCTTGGCCTTGCACCTCTTTAATATTAACGTTTTTATTTGAGAGTGTGTGTTGCTATCTATTTTTTATATATATTTATCAAAAACCAACAAATGAAACCACTCTGGACAGACCTTAATAAAGTGGGGGAGACATTATGGGATAAAAAAAAGAGAGGAAGACATCAGTTAAGAAGGCAGATGAAGTCATCCTGTCCTAGCATGAAAATGATTATTTAGAAGATACAAGCCTGTAATTATCTAAACCATTTTGGAAGGAGGAGAAAGTGAGTTGTTTCTTGTCGGTGAAGGGAGGACACACACTCTGCAACGGTGACGTCTAAATGATGGACCAAGGCTGTTGGAGGTCCTCAGGAGTCAACCGTTAAACTTGCTGAGGGCTTCAGGTTGCGGGTGAAGGAGGCACGGAGGGTTCAGCAGAGCTCCCGACTCACTCACGCACGCACGCACGGGGGAGGGGCCAGCAAGGAAACTCCATCTGGCCCCGACCACGACGCCTCCTGATCCCAGCTGATTTACAGTCGGCCGTGAGGCCAGTCTGTGTCCTGCAGCTCCAGTCTGGACGCTCTCAGAGACAAATGGTCTGACAGGAGGACCATCTCCCCCCCTGGGACTCCTTCACACCACTTTAGCCTTTGACTCAGGATCACCGCAAGTCAACCTGAATCACTGCTCACCGACTGTCAGTGCAGCACCGTGCAGAATTTGTCATCCATTGCGACCCAGTGGACATGGAGAATGATGTAATACGACTGGTTTTTGTTTGTGTTTTTTTTTTCTCCTCTTTGATAGCTCTTCAGAAGCCAAACTGAGTTTGTCATCAGCGCAGAGGGAAACGAGTGGGTGGCTGGAGAGCTTCCAGTCAGACAGCGTCTGCTCATCAGGGCGGGGTCCTGCAGGAAGCAACCTGGGGAGCCGCTAAACTGTCCCAGCAGTGGAGCCTGGGCTCAAATAAAATAGTTTAAATAGTAGCTTTACGATTCCATTTTCCTGCAGCCTTGATGGCATTCAGATATTTCTGCTTCCCAAGAACAGCGAAAACATAAACATAAACTGGCTTCCTGTTAATAACAAAACCACTCAGACCAGACCAGTTGTTTAAAGCCATTGACGACTTGGCAGGAAACATTGCAAATGCATATATGACTGACAGCTCCCAGGATGTCAGTCACTCGTGGCAAAGGTTAGAACAGCAGGCGTCTGACGCAGGTTCAGTCAGAGCTGGAGGAAATGATGATGTCATGTCTAATAAAAACCCCGCCCACCTCAGCCGCTCAAAAAGACAGAAAAAGTGAAAAGAGTCTGAAGTGAAGAAACATTCCAATGCTTTAAGCTTCATATTACACACAAACAGAACAGAAGGTTTTTCCATCGCTTGGCTTCTTCAGCAAAGCAAAGAGGTCGAGCAGCGAGGACAACCGATAAGACCAGAAGCCCTCGAGTGCAGAGCGCAGTCTGAGGAAGGTGGAAGGAGCTGGGGCCGCTGATCTCTGTCGGGAAGTCGGGCCAAGGAGGTGGCAAAGAAAACACTGTGAATATGGGACCTGGCACGATTCTGTTTTCCTTGGGTGTATTTTAAGCGCTGGCAATGAGAACAGCAGGAGACACGGCAGCTCTCTGGCAGGAGGAGGAGGAGGAGGAGGGAGTTCAAAAATACACGGCTAGCCGTCACTGAGGTGGGCAAGGCCGACAGGAAGGACGCAGGATGGGCGCGCACGCACACACGCACACACACACACACACGTAGGTTCGATCGCGACCACATGAGATGGAGCTCATCCACTGATGACCTCAGTAAATGACATCATTGACACTCAATCAATCCATGACATAATTGAAAATATCTTGACACTTTAAAATTGGATCATTTAAAGGCCATTTAAATGTATCACCCAGCATATGGACCATCAGGTGAAAATCTTAGATCATCTTGTGTCCAGAGTGTAAAAGTTTTAAGGAAGCGCAGTATTTAAGGAAGCCCATCAAGATGGGCTTCCTTAAATAGTGGTTGTGCAAGATGGCAGTTAACTAGTAGCAAGTGTATATATATATTCTAAACACTTTATGTATATTCTTTTATATATGAGAACCATTCTAGAGGTAGGAAAACCAAATTATCGTTCTGCAAAAAAACACTTTTATTAATGTATATATGGGCAGTATGTTCAGCTTTTACCAAAATAAAAATCATAACTGAACCATCTGATGTCTCAAATTCAGCCGGACTGCCCCTTTTGATTTCTCCATGTCCTTGAACCCCGAACACCAGAGAGGAAGAAAAACGAGCAGGAGAGAAACAGGGGAGTCTCCGCGTTGTTTGCTTGTTTGTGAACGAGCACGCGCCAGCGAGCGAGCGAGCCAGAGGCGGCGGCGAGCGCTTGTGTTTTTCCAGCCGCCCCAGGTGAGTCGGAGGAGTGTGAGAAAACACCGGCCTCCTTTCTGCCGGCGGACACATGATCGCCACGTCGCCTCTTTAGCGAGGTAACCCGAACCGCACAATCACAACAAAAGCAAGGGTCCCAACCACAAAGATGCTGAGGAAAAAAAGGGAGGAGAGGTCAGAAAAATCAGATGCGGCCTGAAGACAACAGACCAGGAGGAGCGTGGGAGGGAGGGGTATTTTCCTAGGAGGTGAAGAGTTCTCACCCCTCCTGTTGGTGGTCCTCGTTTCAAACGCAACATAAACAAACTCTGGGCTGAGGCCTCTTTAGAAAGACGTTAACATAACAGGTATTGGCACACAGACCTCATTTAAATTTGAATGAAGAGCCAAACCACTACATTCCGGCTAGTAAGAGAAAAATTTGAAGTACAATCTAAGAACAGTGTGAAAGCAACTAGCACAAACATTTTGAAAAAAAAATGGGGGGAAAATTGAGCTGCTGCCGCTGCTGCTGCTGCTGCTGCTGCTGCTGCTGCTGCTGCTGCTGTTGACGCCACGGCCAGCGTCTCCTTCTGACCTTCATTTGTCTTTGCTGGGAGGGAATTTGTTTGCCAGAGTCTGACGTGGTGTCATCAGAGAGCTTCCATTGTCCCGACAACAATCCCAAAACCTCCCCAGACTTGCACATATGCACACACACAAAACAAAAGCAGGAAATCCTGACAAGCAAGAAGCTCAAAGCGATCTTTTTTTTTTCACATTTCGGCAGAAAAAAAGATGAAATGACTCAGATGAAAAACCGCTAGTGGTTGAAACTCATTTCTGAGGGACTTCTTGTGGTGTGTGTTTTGTTTTGTCCTTTTCACATCCCGGCCCGTTCTGTCCATTCCGGGAGAGCAGTGAGTGGCTGACCCCTGACAAGTTGGTTCATGGGGTGTAAAATCTCCATTAAACCAGGAGTTTCAAGCCGAGCCAGATTTCAGCCGTGGAGGGGAGACTGCAAGTCCTGCTGCTGGTCAACAACCCTCCCCTCTCCACTTCCTCGCGTCTTTTCTCCCATGAACTCCTCTCGTTTCGCCTCTGCGTTGAGTTTCCTTCTGTTGACATGAGGTTGGCAAGAAAAAAAAAATCAAAGCTAATTGATATGACCAAGGAGCCGCTGACAGATCACCAGCTGAGCATAAGAACAAACCGTTATCATCATCCCAGGAGTCTCTGGCCCCGATGAGCGAAGGCTGAGATAAAGCCTCCTGAACCCAGATGTTCCTCAGCTTCAAAGCTCCACCCACATGAAATGCCCACTTGTTTACACAAACTTATCTGAAAGGGTTTTTCATCCCCCAAGCCTCCCACCCAACACTTCCAAAAAAACAGCGGCATCAATCCGCTCCAGCATTCCATCGCGACAACTACATCCTCTTATTTATTTGTTCTTACGCAACCCGCGGCGCTGAGGAAACGTGAGCAGCACAGAACAAATGTACGATCGGGTTATAAATAAGCGCCGCAAAGAGGAATTTTATTCCAGCATCCTGTTTGCTCTCCTGGTTTGCGTCGACAGGACAGTCTAGGGAAGCCCCGGCACGGCGGATGATATAGGGTCGGAATGTCAGGAATGCAGGTGCGCGACTGCCTCAATAACTCTCGGCCCTCTGACACACTGCCCCGCTAACAAAGTTGATGGCCAATCACAGGAAGAGAGGGGGGGAAAAAATTGCGGAGGCTCTTTGCTGAAACGCAGACGATAAAATAAAAGGGAAGTGAAGCCACAAGAATGTCCATGCAATATAAAAAAAATCCCCCTTTTGTCTGACTTCATCACCTTCAAGTGTTAGAAAGCAGAAGTGGGAGCCTTGAGAAAAAGTACGAGTCATCTGGACATCATTTGAAAAGGAGGAGTGAAATAATCACACCAGCCCTAGGAAAAGAGAGGTAGCACGTCGCCGTAATCCGCCGGCCTTTAAACCATTGGCAGCCCTGCCCTGAGCGTCGGAGGGCGAAGGAGCGGCGCAAACACAAAGGGCACCAGGGGGATGAGGCCCCCGTTTCTAAAACAACAGCGGCTGACAGAGCGCTCATTGTGCCGAGGAGGAAACAACTTCTCTTCAAACCTTTAGTGTCGGTGCAGCTGTGCTGGAGCGGCGCGCAACCGCTCACCGCCTCCTCCTCCGACTCCACCGACAGGCCACAGAATCACAGCCATAGCAGGAAAACATTGAAAGCATGTGCTGCAGATTGTGTGTGTCTGTGTGTGTGTGTGCGTCTTGAGCGCGACAGTGATTACTTCCAGATTCAAGTCAGTGACAACAGCAAAGAAAAAGGAAACCAAATGAGTTTCTTAAAAATAAAACAGTGAGGAACTGATGAGAAAAAGTGACTTGTAACCTAAATGCTGTGCTTGGCACCTCATTGAATGGCCTTATTAAATGCCCAGCACCGGTATCATTAGCGGTAGCTGAGTTAGCGCGAGGGCTACAGGAGGAGAGAGCAGCTCGCTTGTCTCAGCGTAACCACAGCATCCTGCCTCCTCTGTTTGTTTGCTAAATAAACCAATAAAACATGTTAAAAAGCACTTAGCTAGTAGTTTTTTTATATATATAAATACGTGTCCTTATGAAACCTTGCACTCGTTAGCTTGAATAAAATCGGGGGCTTGCGGTTCACAAGAATAGGGAAGTGGTATCAATCTTCTCGTTTTTCTCAAAACAATGGCCTCAAACATAATGTGATCTTGGCTGGCCGACGGCGGCCCCTTCACTTGACCTTTTTTCCTCCCCAGAATGGCTGCGAGGAGGGAAGCTGAGACGCTACGCTAACATCCCATAAAGGCCGGGGCCGTAGCCCCGGGCTGCGCAGAGCCAGGTGGACGGACATGTGCGCAGTCCACCCACCGGTCATGTTCTGCTGCCGCTGCTAAAAAAATAATAATAATTAACTCAACTGCCATAATCCCGCTCTTCCTCAGAACTTGAGTCAGGAGGGTGGGCGGATGGGCGGGCAGGCCCAGATGTAGCGAGAGAACTGAAAGAGCAGAAGGAAGTAGAAGAAGAAAGAGTGTCAATTCCTGTGAGAAAAAGGGACTGCGAGACAATGCGAGGCACATAAGCTGCGAGCGCCGCTCCACCAATAAAAATGATTTATGCTTCACGTCTAATAAACACATCTCTCTCGCGGCTTGAGGCCACATGCTCAGCTTGAGCGCCACCTCTACACCTCTTTTGACGTGACGCCACTGCGACGTCAGGCGTCCGCCGCGCTGCTGGAGTCGCGTCGTCAGCGAAAGTCTGAATTTGGGCGGCACTGACTCAACTCCTTTTTCTCGGGCGGTTCTCCCAACATTTGTTCCAAGTTACGGGGTGAGCCAACAGCCCGTTCCAAGAATCCCCAAACCTCAGGGGAGCAACGGAGAAACGCTGCGGCGGCAACTTCTGCTCCTACTGCGTGACGCAACCGCCGACGTCAAGATGAAAAAGAACGGCGCGGAGCGCAGAAAGTCAACGTTTTCCAGCCGCTGCATCGCCTAGCGGAAAGGAAAGAATAATCCCGCGCGGCTCCCGTTACAGCTCTTGAATGCGAAGCGTGCCTCCTCAACAAGTTGGTAAAGCCATTACAGGCAGGGAACAGAAGGAGGACTGTTCTCCGGCGACCGCAGGAATCCAGCGCTGGATTGGCACTCGGGCACCCTTGAAGGCTCCAATCCCCTCGCATCATTTTTTAATAAGTGACTGACCGCTGGTCGGCGAGGGAGGGCAGGGAAGACTGGCGGCGCGAGCAGAGGAGAGGTTCCGCATGGAAAATTCAGAAGATGAAGGAAAGAAGCCCGCAGAAGCAGGCGGCGAGGAGGAGAGCACAACATCGGCGTGACTCACACACGCCGATGTTGTTGCAGCCGCAGCTGTCGAGCTCTAATCTGTTGGAAGCACATCTGTGTCACCGTCCGGGACTTCAGTCAAAACACTTTGGCGTTTTAATCACAGCGTGAATTTCCGCCGTCCCCAGTGAAAAAAAGGTCAGGGAGACGATTAAAGGGGAGACAACGATGCGGGACCGTCGAGGCGTCACATCGGTGATGACGAGTCCAGGTTGTGGCGTTTAGCACGAAAAGACAAAACAAGGGCAGGAGAGGAATAGTGGTATAATCGTGCACAAGTTCAGTCCCACGAATGCGCAGAATTGCTACTTCTCCCCTCTTCACAGTTTTGTAGGAATCAAAATATTTCCACAGCTCAAACCTCTCGGATGTCACCGACTTCCACTTGCAGCGGCTGCCACATACTTATGACCAACAACTAGAACTTTATTAACAATGATACCGATACTATATTTGCTTTGTGGCTTCACTTCAAAACTCTGTCTGGTGCCTGGATGACCAGGTGCCAACACTGCCACCACTCCCCTGATTGCCGGAAGGTCAGCGGAGTGACACGGCAGACATCAAGAACAACACCAACAGGGTCTAATTATCCACCGCACGGCTGAAACGCACGTCTCACTGTGCAGCGCGGCAGCCACAACTATTCCAGGCTGCGCCGTCATTTCCTCCCTAAAATCGAAGAAAGGGAAACGTCAGCGCTTTTTCCTTTTTTCTCTCTCTCTCTCTCTCTTTTTCCTGAGGATGCTCGACGAATCAGAGGCAATGTCTTTAACACATGCTGCCGCTCAGCACCCGGACCCACGCAGGCTGCATTTTATTAACGCATAAGGTAGTCGCGGCCCCTCCCCTTCACCCCCACTGCTTCGCCCACCGCAGACCCTGTCCTGCTAAAGCCATCAGCTCGCAGACGCTACCACACTGCTGGTGGTGGGGGTGTGACATCACAGAGGGCTCCCGGCACGTCCAATAGGGGCGCCGGCCGTGACGCACGGATGCGTCCGTTTCCAGCGGCTGGAGGAAGTGTCGCAGTCCAGAGGAGGAAACGGCCGGTTTAATGGAAAGTTTTGTACGTCCCTTTTAAAAAGAAATGTTTATTTTTGGAAACATGCGATGCTTCCAGGGTGGAGGCCATTGTCTGATAGGAGCAGAAAAAATATACAAAACAGGTCCTTTCCCACCGAGTTAAAGGCACCGTCGTTCCACAGGAGCCGGGTTCGAGAGTCTGAATCCCCACCACCACCTCCTCCACCTCCTCCATCCTCCCAGTCAGAAACAAAACCCTGAGATGTTGAGTCTGCTGCGTCCTCTCGCTCCGCAGGCTGAGCATAATGACAGGGAACGGCTGCTCAGCCCTCTGGATGCGCCTTGACGTTCCTTTTCTTTTTCCCTTTATGGAAAATATGACGGCAGCGAATATTTTTAAACGAGCGCAGGCACGTGCAGAAACTGCCACGCAATTCTCTAAAAAATGTACAAAATCAAAAAGCCACTTCAAAAAATTAAAAACAAAAGACAGAGCCGGGGCCCGCCGTGAGGCTCCTGCACTGCGCCGGATAATCGCGCTAATTGCCAAGACTCAGCGCAGCAGTGGACACGGCGGCCTCCAATGGCCTCTCGCCCGTCACTCTGCGACACGGCTTCATTCCAGCGAGGAGGCAGACGGACAAAGTGCCGGACAATGAGAAGCGACGCGAGAAACGGAGCGAAGGCAGCCGACCGCTCTGCTCGCCTCGACGCTGTAATCAAAGTCTTACACGGCTGAGAGTCAACGTATGGTTATGCAGCCGCGCCGAGCACGAAATGAGCACCCCGGATCCAAACAATAAACAGGTCTTTTATTGCAGGTTTTTTTGTCTCTTAACTGTTGATGCTCCTGCGGGCCCAGCAGTGCCACATGACTCCAAAGTCCAAACGAGGTTCTCGGAGTGGGAGCTGCTGGCTTTTCGAGTTTGTGTGAAGGGATGGAAAGACAAGGCTGAAAGTCTTTTGAGTGTTTTGCAAAGAAAAAAAAACAAAAGAAGAAGAAAGAAGTAGCTGCTACCAGCAATTGTGAAGTACAGTGATGGAACATTCTCACGGCCAAAGTAAGCAGAATCCGCTTCACATCACAAGTCTTCTAAGAAAATGAAAACAAACAAGTAAACACACATTTTACACAAAGCTGGCTCAGTTTAAAAAAAAAAAAATCTGTTTTCAGTTTATCTCTGATACCAGGAGCCAAACATCTACCGACTGTGAGATCAGAAGGCTAAACAAGCCGTTTTCTCCAAATGTTTTCTTGGTGGTGGTATAAAAGAAGCCCAAGATGAAAAATAAACATGACAATGAATGCATCATGGGACCTTTACATAATTGCAAGATCCAATGCAACTTAGGCTTACTGATAACTGCTCTGACACATATCAGCTCTGAATGCTGCTCAAATTCCCCCAACTCTTTGGTCAAACTGTCGCCTCACGTCCCCCACAGCGACACTTGACTAAGTGAAAGTGGTTGAGTGACGGTTACATGTTGACTTTTCGTCTCATTATTGCAGTTAAAAAAAAAGGAGGAAAACTTCTCAAAAAAGGAGCTGCAGCCTCCGATGCCTCTGCAGGGAGGGAGGTGGGACTCTGCCGAGTGTGTGTGTGTGTGTGTGTGGGAGTTCTGGGGGAATTCAGAAAATGTTGTTTGCAGACGATCAGCCTGCGGGAAGAGAGAACTTTAGAATAAAAAGCCAAGCGGTGGGCTCTCTGCCAGGGGTATTATAACAGCAGCAGCACCGCTCCCCCTCCATCCCCTCCCCTCCAACCCATCCCACCACCACGCTGCCGCGGCCAAACGCTGAGCTGTCTGACTTTATGACGGACAAAAGAACCGCAGGAGAGGGCCTGGAGGGGGGGCAGCAGCCAGAGAATGAGGGGGGCGGGACGGCGGCACAGGTCCGATCCTTGGAGAGGGGGAGTAATGGACGGGCATAACATCCAGTGGTCGCGAAAAGCCATCAAAACAAAGCGCAGCCGTAACTTTGTTTGTTTGTTTGTTTGTTTTTTGTTGTCGCCGTGGAGCGTAACGCAGCGGAAGTTCAGATGAAAGCACAATGTTGCACTTTTTTTTCTGATGGTCGGTGAGATGATGGAGAATGAAATGGGGAGAAAGTTGATGGAAAACTCACCAAAACAATGGCAAATTTCTCCTCCAGTTCGTTGGGGTCCGGCATGGGCACCTTCAGAGGCATGATGTGATGCTTCATCATCTCCGACTGGCCGTCCACACTCTCGATGTTACCCATTGTTTTTGTTAAATCCTCTTCAGCTTCAGTCAACTGTTTTTTTTTCTTGTCTTTTCTTTCAGGAAAAAAACCCCACAACACTCCCTCAAACTTCAGCGATGATACATGGACGTTTCAAAAAGAGAGGGAGACAGAAACCGAAAAAAAACTCCTCCGTTAACAGATCAATCTAGAAGGTCCACTCCTCCACAGCGGGGAAAGAGCTGACAGTGCGGTGAACGGCTCCAAATGCTCACCCAAAATGCCATTTACACAAAAACACGAGTCAAAACAAACAAACAAAAAATACAAAAAGAAGAAAAATCCTCAAAAACAGCAATGAAACAAAAGCGGCTGTCTGTTCCAGGAAGGACGTTGCTGCTCAAACCGACGGTCCATCCCAAAACAAGCTCACTTCCGCCCGGCCAGTGAGAGCGTCCCAACGCCGATGACTTACTTTTGGTTGCAGCTAAACTTTCTTGGCCGTGACTCGTTTCCATTCATTATTGTTGTGTGTGATCCCGATTAGAGCTCCGAGAAGGGCAGGGTTTCCAAACTAGAGCCCGCCCCCAGCGCCTGGCAACCGCTGCTGCTGTTTGGCGCTCGCGCCTGCCAATCACGTCATCCACTCAGCCACGCCCCCTCACATCTTGTGGCACACAGCACAGTGAGGCGTTTTTCGGTGTTTTACCGCCACCCAGAAGTCAAATACAAGTATGACAAGTTGCATCGCTCCCCGGAAGGTGATGAAAGGCCGTAGATGTAACGTTTTTGTAACGTCTACACCAGGGTTTGGGCAAACTTTTTGACTAGTACGGCCACAATGGGTTCTAGAATTTGACAGAGGGGCCGCAGCACGAGCAGATGGATGAAGTGTTTTGGTGAGCCACCTCATAGAAGGAATAAATATATCATTGGATGTGTAGAAAACGTGTGCTTTAATGTAAAGTTCCAACAAAATCAGTGTCTTTGAAGCCCCACAGAATTTAGCTCTTCATTGAAATGACTCTTAAAACGCTGGGAAAAAATGGATGAAATACAGCTATTTTATGACTTACTTCCTATTGATATATTTTCTTCAAGTTCAGCTGGCTGGATTAATAAATTGAAACGGGCCGCATATGGCCCCCAGGCTGTAGTATGCCCACGCCTGGTCTGCACAAACAAAATAGAATAGAAAATGTGCATTGTTTAAGTCAAATAAAGTTATTTTAAATAACGTATCAGTTGAGTCTTCATTTGCTTATAAAAAAAAAAAAACATATTCCGCAAACATTGAAAGTGCATTCCTTTAGATACTAAACCTGATTAGCGATAAAAATGGAATAAATACCCTAATTAAGTCCGCGAAACCATCACAACATGAAATTATTGTAGAATTCAAGCATTACCAGCGTTTATGTTAATACAGCTTCAGCATAAAGGCTATTTTCAGTCTGTTAGCTCTTGATTATAAGCATTCACAGCTACATCAGTAACCACTTTCAAAGGAGGAGTCGACGATGCACCATCACCCCAGTAGCCCAGACCCTGTGAGTGCTCAAGGTTTTGTGATTTTTACATTTATTTCAGACATCCTGGCAGGTATAAGAAAGATGTGACACCAAGTAAGAAGCCAGAACAAAGTAATTAAAGAGATAAATTAATTCTCACATTTGGAAAGATCAAACAGTGGAAAAGGTAGGAGCCAGTGTAAGGGGGCCACGTAGAGCAGCCCAGGACATCCCATAGTTTTCTGAATCTGAAGTTTGAGTTTGTATAAAAAAGATGTGAGATCAAGCACAACATCAGAAATAAAGGACATCACCAGCCACACACTGAATGCATTATACTTTCTTACTTGGAAAAGCGAGTCAAGCTGACACACTGGGCCTTTAAGAAGAGAGCAGAAGCAAATAAAAACACAAAGCTGACTTGCTTAATGAGAGTGCAAATTTTAATTAATGACTTCAGCAGATGCATGAATTATGTTAAATATTGCTAAAGGTCAGCAGGTCTCTTTTCTTTATTTCTCTTTTTAAACTTGATTTAAAAACATATATATATTTTTTTACATCACCACAAAAGAGCATCCAACCCTTTGAGGTGAGGTGACAGCAGCAGCACACAGAAGCCACAAGCTCCTTCCAGAGTACATTTTACTCCCCTCTCGAAGCGTAGTTTTGCTTTCAAAAAAAAAAAAAAGAATTAAATATATCAATATAACTGTCACATTCAGCCTGTTGCATTAAGCGTTACAAACACATACGGTACAACACAGGAACGCATGGGTGTGAAAACACCGGCAATGTTTGGTATTCACTATATACAAAGTTCATAAAAGCACAGTGATTCAGACGCACAGTGTCATTCCTCTGGTTTCAGTGGTAAATATGAGGATCTGCGTTTGTAATATATATTTTTTTGTCTTTTTGTTAAGGAACCATTAAGAGATCAATGATCAAAACATATAAAACCTCATTTGGAAGATAATTCACAGACACTGACAAAGTGTGCACAGTAATACTTAAGGCAATAATTAAAACATATACTGTATATAAACAAATTCATTTTTGGAAATATTTTTAAGACGGTAAAAAATGTAATTTAAAGTAATCTCTTTGTTGTAGATGCTATAAAGTCTTAAAACATTGTCACACCTTGGAATATTAATCACAGCATCAGCCCCTCTCTGGGAGGGCGTTTACATTCTTCATGTTTGGCAAGTGGTGCAACATCGTTGCATAATTATCAAACAATTATTCTATAAACGTTCTCCTGAATGATGAAGTGACAGCAAAGCAGGGATTCAACACTTTACGCATGATAAGCTGCATGCGGCGTATTTCTTCGATCAAAGATCGGCGCCATGCGCGTTCATGAAGCAAATGTGTCACGTCATTATTATTTTTATTATTATTAATATTATCTTTTTTTTTTTTTTTTGCCGGTCAAAATTTTTCGTTGAAGCCAAATATACAAACACGACAATCACTAGTCACTAAAGCAGATATGAACGTTGAATAAAACGGGCGCGGGCTCCTCTAGTTGGGCTCTGCAACCAAGTCATACCTGCAGAAACAGAAGACGAAGCTGTAAAATATGCACATGTAATAATTTAAATAAAATTAATTTAGATTAAAGCAAAGTTTTATTATGATAAAACTATACTGTAACATTACCATTGTGCGACACTGGCCTTCAGGTCAATTTGGTCCAGGTCTAGCTGCAACTGAAAAAAAAAAACAACATAAAAATTAACATTTAGCATTTGGTATCACTGCATAACCATTGGGAGAAGCCGTGGCGCTGTGGGCGTCTACCTTTCCGATGAGCTCCCTCTCTCTGCTCATGAAGGACACGCTGTTCTTCACCGACAGGTCCAGCCTCCTCTGGATGGACTCCTCCAGGGTGAAGTCAAAGTCAAACCTACAGAGGAAGATGCGGCTGTGTTATGAAAAAAAAAAAAATGGACTCTCCCCCTCTGTCAGCTTCGCTCTCCCGCTTTCGCTCACCTCTCGTTGAACTCTGGGTTGAGGTCCCTCTTCTTGGTGGCGGTCCTCCTCTTGGTGGTGGCCTTCTTGTCCGGCAGGAGGACAAAGGACACGTAAGGGTCGGCGCCGTCCTTGGAGCAGGCCGCCAGGGTTCTGAGGGTGTGAAGTTGAGACCAGGGACAAGAGGATGCATTGGCACCGAGGGCTCAAGGCAGGAAATTCTACTGAAAGGACAGGAATTTAAACTGAGAGACAACCTGCAGGAGTGAACCACGATGAAAAGTCTGCTTTCCTCTGTGGAGTAGCCGATGGTCAGCTTCACCTGGCCGGCTGTGCTCACATTATCATAAGCCCTGGATGTAGAGTGGAAAGTATGGCGTCATTCAAAAGGTCCTGGATTGTGTAAAATTCATTTCACCAATGTTTTCTTTTCTCGTGTCTGCTAGTGAACTCCAGAGAAATGAGAAGAGTCCATTCTTTACTTAGTTTGATTGCTCCACTTTCAGAAAGAGCTTGTTTAGAGCTGTCGTTGTGGAAATCACTGACACTACTAACACCTCCCCGAGGTGGAAACCACCAACACCTCCACGATGTTGCTGACCTCAAGCCCCACCCTTCCAGCTAGATAATGTTTCTATTCGCTGAGCCTATTTTCCCCCTACCTGCACCAGAGTCGGCAGGTAATGTTTCCACCGAAGGCTGTAAACAGAGGGCTAATATTCATAATATTCAGAAAGATCTGGATATTAGCCCTGGAGGTTTCTGGTTTCTAATTTAATCAATTATGCGGTACTGCTCTGAAGGAGCACATGAAAAAAGAACAAACATTAGAAAATGAGTCTGACAGGGGACAATAAAATACAGGAAACTAAACAAAGGGAGCCAAGAAAAGAAATAAACGGAGGAGCCACGCAGTGGACAGTGGGGGTTGTGACTCACATGGAGAATGCACTTCTCTGTCTGATGTCGAGGTGAGAGGGAACCCATCTGGGGATGACACCATCTCCGCCAACCTCACCGTCGGCATCGCCGGGAGCCCTGCGGCACACAGCCAGCTGAGTGTCCAAGACCTGCAGGAGAGAGAGAGAGACGTCGCAGCGAGAGTCCCAGCCGACATGCAGAGAGACAAATCTGTCATCTCGCAGGTACCACTGCAGACCGATTAGCGTAGAGAACATAAACAGGGGTGGCTGCTTATTAGTCGTACCCTCAGCGTGACTCTCATTAGGATCTGACTCTCGGGCAGCGCCCCCTCCAGGTTGAACCAGCGGTCCAGCACCAGGCCGGGCTCCATCAGCACCTCTCTGAGGGGAAGAGTCAAGGAGCCGAGGGCCTGGCCCCAGCTGTGGGACAGCTGCACACACACGCACACGCACACGCACACACTTACTGAAGACTGATAGGTAGTTCCGATTTTTGTATGTATATATTCCAGTGACTCAGATTTGGAGGCTTTGAGGTGGAAACATACCAAGGGTTTAAACAGAGGCACTGACCTTCACTATAAGGGATTCATCTGTAGGGTCATGAACCAGGTAGTGAAAGGCTTCTTCCCAGCGAGGGGATGTGGAGCGCTCACAAACCTTGGGTGAAAAAAAAATATATATATTATTTTTTATTTGGAAAGAGGAAGAGTAACCACTGGATGGCAGCACTTCTGGCTGCAATCCCACTCCAGAAGCCGACAACCCACCTTGGTCCTCTGCGATACGTTCTTGAGGAGGACGTCCGCTCCGACTTTTGGTTCCTTTCCGCTTTTCTTTAACTTTAATCACAGTCGGAAGAAAAAAGATATTACAATTCTCTCTATATAATCACTTGTACGCAAACAGGGCAAGCGGCAACTAGAAAACGCAAACGGCAGAAATCTTTGCCGAGGTTCTGACCGGCAGGCCGTGAGCTCGCTCCATGTATACAAACAGCACCGCCGCAGACGGCACAACCTTGTTCTGGTACGACTGCTGCTCCTGGTACAGCAGAATCTGCAGGAAGTAGGGAAGTACGTCAAGTACGTGTGTACGTCAACACACACACACACACAAAACAGAATTGTGACATTACAAAAAAGCTGTGGCTTGGCTATCAACACCATCTGAAGGAAGCCGTTACAGGAAATTACAAGAAATAGAAACAATATCTTCACAAGCATCAGGACAGAAAGCCGCAACTTCACTTAAGGCTTGTGCAAGACGGTTCCTGGAAGCTTTTTTTTTCTTCATTCGGCCTGGCTCTTGAAACCTGACATTAACTCCAACTTGCCAAACTTAAAATGGACTTTGCTAAACCACAAGGGACTTCAAGGCCCTCAAACTCTCCATGAGTCTCTTCTCACGGGTCCGATCTGACATCACTTCAGCTGCTCGAGGTGGGAACAGAAGGGAGGGGCGACGGTGTGCTACCTGCTCCAGTCTGGATAGGTCAGAGACTCTGGGCAGCCACTCCAGCACCAGGTGAACCCGGCCCGACTTCACATCGTTCAGCGTGTACCACTGCAGCGACAGGGGTGCAGAGGGTTCAAACATCAGCAACAACACGCAAGTTGATTTTCTTCTCGACCAAGCTAAATGTCACTCACTGTGTCGGTGAACTGCGCGCTGATGATGTCTCGCAGGTTTAGTTTGAACCTACAAGAAGACGGTTTGTCATAAAAAGTCACTGCCAGGTTTTCCAAAAGTCAAAACTGGAAACCAATGTGAAAACCAGTGTGCTGGACGAACCTGCCGAGGAAGTCGTCCTGATCGATGTCCTTGTCAAACAACTCAAACTGGATCTCCTGCCCGGGGAGCTGCGTCAAAATGACCTGAACCACAGCGCCAAGTATAAAAAAAATGTGTCAGCTGACCATGTCAGACGGGACCAAAGCAAACTTTTAGAGCGTCAAACTAACCTCGTAGAGCTCGTTCCAGACCGGGTTGAGGTTTTCTTTGATGGTGTGGCTGCGGTAGGTGATGCCAGCCACCCGGATCTTGACATAGGGGTCGCTCTTCCCCTTCACCATGCCCCCCATGAAGTTGTCCTTCGCTATCAGATTCTGGGCTTCCACCAGGTGGATGCGCAGCACCCCCTGTTGGTGAGAGAAGGACGGTGTGAGTCTTTTGAAAGTCTATAAGGAACTGAGCAGAGCGGCAGATTTATATTTTGTGCTGTTCAACCTCAGTTGCAAACTCTGGGTCAGGCGAGGTCTGCTGTGGTCGAGTTGGTGCAGGTTTAGCCGAGCCGCCGGGCCCCAAGCTCAGATCTGGTGCCAGTCCACCCGGGCCAACCTGGGTTCCTGGGCCAGAGGGCCGAGGAGACGGTGTTGTGGGAGTGGCATCATCACTGAGCCACAAGATCTATATTTTTTAAAAAGTGGTAACAAAAGAAAGAGGAAACAAAAATGTGTAATTTTACTTTTTTTTTCAGAAGAGCAACTCCACACAAATAACCATGCCGAAAACTCGACAGAACTCCAGAAAACAGTGTATTTAAGCAGACAATTTCTGGAAGAGAAACCTGGGAGAGGTTTCAGAATTCTTTACAACATCGGGCCGATCTTGCACGTCCTTTTAAAAAATACACAGAGCCAAAAAAGTGAAAGATGGATTTTCCCTGAGGAATCCACTGATTCCAAATATTATGTAGACTAAATTTCGTGCTAGAACTTTAAAGCTGGAGGATTGTACAGCCCCTCTGAATAAGATCACAGATGGTTCCATTAAAGTTGACTTTCGTATAAAGGGTGAGATGAGGTATGATTCAGCAGAAGTGAATCTGGGGATGGAAATCCATTGGTGCACTGGCAGCGATTCTGTTTTTGCTGTTGGACAGTCTCACACTTTGTTATTTTTATATTTCAGCTCTGCTTTCCAGGAGTCATGTTGGAAAGTATCTGATTTCATGGCTCACGGAGTCAGACTGAATCTAAGAACTTGGTGTTGAAAGCAGGAACTGTGAGTGTAAAACTGAAGGCCGTCCATCAACATGGACGCACCTCTCTTCACCTCGCCTCACTTCACTTCAGTTGGCACACCCGAGTCTCTTGTGAGCACTGAGGGGTGACAGTCTGCAGTGTGTGAGGGATACACACCCGAAGCACAGTCTTGATGTAAATTCTGCTGGCGGGGCCGGAGTTCTCCAGCTGGAACCACTGGTCCATGGTGAGTTCAGGGGACGCCAGGAGACGCATGAGAGGGACGGTCAGGCTGCCCAGGGACAGAGCGCGGTCGTCGTCTTTAACCTGACAAAAAAGCAGAAGACCTCAAATTGTAAAATTTAGGACAAAAGAGGAAAAATAGGGAAAATTTCATAAATTTAAAGAGGCGTAAATAGACAACAAGATCTTTAAGGCCCAGATTATCCAGGTCTATAGTCAGTCATCACGTGTGTGTTTTGTGTGTGTGTGTGTGTGTGTGTGTCTGTGTGAGCTCCCACAGCTGCCTCTTTTGGTCTGTTTATCAACTTCAGATGGTGACTCACTTGAATGTCGATGTCCTGTTTGCTGGGATCCTGAATGAAGAAAGTGAAGGCGTCTCCCCACACAGGGCTGTTGGTTCCGTAGCAGGTCTGCAGAACAGAGGCTCAGACTGAAGAAACGCTTACCCCGACAACAGACTTGCGTGCAGAGGTTTTTTTATTTTTAATTCTTACTTTGCTCTCTTTGGTGGCATCTTGCGCAGATATTTGCACCATTGGACTCGGGTCCTTGTTGCCCTTTCTCAGCTGCAAACACAGTCACAAGGGTCACAGTCACGTCAGGAAGCAAATGTCCCACACAACAACTTTTGGGGTGTGAAACTTACAGGCAGATCGTGGGCTTGGTCCAGATAGACGGCCAGGATGGCAGCGGAGGGAGGCTCGGCTGTCTTACTGGTGAGGTTCTGGTTCTTCTGGATCACCTGGGGAGCCAAGAGGGGTTATTCAAACTCAGTCTCATTTAGTTTTTTTTTACAAGAAACTCTATAAGTCGAAGGATGGAATGAACACCAGGCTGGAGGTGCCTCACTTATGATATAGTCATCACACCAAATGCAACATCACACAGGGCAATGGAACAGTGAATTTTTCATAAAATAGGACCTTTTTAACCAAGTGTGTCAGCTTGATCCTCCAGCTGACACACATCATTAGCTAAATGACCCCAAGGGTCTCTATCATGCAGTTCACGTCAATTCAATTCAAGGCTTAAGCTGAAATATTAGGCTAATACTTATTCACAGGCCCTAGTAAAGGAAAGCCTGAGAAATCAATCCTGTTACCATAAAGTAGTTACAAAATATTTCTTTGAGCAAAAATGCTTTGAATTACCTGGAATTTCATGTTACAATGATTATTAAATATATAATCATAATTTTCCTGAATTCTAAAAAGCTAAATATCACATATAGCTATGAAATGGTTGCTTCTTCGAGAAATGAAGACAAACTGTACACAAAGCAGCTTCGACCCACCTCGCTCAGCCTTTCAGCAGAGGACAGCAGGGAGAGCCACTCCAGCCGGAGGTGCACGCTGCCGGATGGGACGTCCCTCAGATTGAACCACTGATTACAAAAACAGACTTCCATTTAAACACACGTTTTTTTTTCCCTTTCTCCCTTGATCTAGATAATTTCTTTGAGCTTGGGCATAATAACAGGAAGACAGACCGGGCCAGATCGGTCACCGGTCAGAGTCATGCGGTGTCACATGCTAACAGGATTACAGCTGCCTCACGCAGATATTTGCCGGAGTCTGAGACAATAAGGCTTAAAAAGAAAAATCCTGTGCTTGCTGTGACACAAGACCGAATTTTAGATTTCATCTACACAAAAAAACAAAACAAGTGCTGCTTACGTCATCCACAACTCTGGCCTTCTTCACAATATCCAGATCCACCTTGACCCTGTAAAGAGTTGGAGAAAAAGACACAGGTCAAATCAGTTCGGTCGAGAAACACATGGGAAGTGAGTTAGATTTTGACCGGAATTAACAAACAAAAAAAATTAAAAATTAAAAAGATTTTGCCCAACATGGAAACAGCAGAGGTGGTAATGACGTGACAGAAAACACAGAAGTGGCCAGTGACGGCAATGAGTAAGCTACCTCCCCAGGAAGTCATCCTGGTCTGGGTCTTTGTCAAACACTTCCACTTCCAACTCCTGACCAGGCACTTCATGGACAATCACCTGACACACACACACACACACACACACACACACACACACACAAGAATGCACCAAAAAGACATCACACACACACACAACAAAAATACAAATAGAAAAACAGCCACACAACATGAAAACACAAGGACGTGCAACACGGGATCGCAACAGCAAGAACATTTTTTACTGCTGGGCGAGGCAGATCTTTATCGTTTCATAACTACTCAGCAGTGGGGTTTTGATATCGTAAATATAAACAAAAAAGACAAAAAAAAAAGGGAAATGACATATATATTTCTTAGCGAGGACTTTCTGCAGGGTCTGCTTATCTCTGAAACTGCAGCTTCCTGCTTGCACAGGAGCCGATAAAAATCTCATCGCGTTGCTTCACACCTCAGCGCCGCACGTTTGTTCACAACCAGAGACGGCGGCCGGGTGCGAAGCAAGGACGGCGACGCCGGGCTATAACTTCCAGATGCACAAAGAGGCTTCAAGCGCATTCATCTCAAGCTGAGCTCTATTTCACTCAGGGCTGTTTCCGAGCCACACCTCAAACATCTCCCGCCACTGAGGGTTCAGGTTGTTGTCCACGTGGTGCGAGGTGAACATCTGCGTGCCCACGCGCAGCACGGCGTACGGGTCCGACTTCCCGTCAATCAGGCCCTTGATGATGGTGTCCTTGGCGGTCAGGTCCTCGGCCTCCAGCAGGTGGATGCGCACGACTCCCTGGCGGCGGCGACAAAACAGAGAGGAATGCATCAAAAGCCCAAGAGGAGTCAATAAAACAAAACATTTTCATTTTTTTTCCACAAAACAAATGGATTTGATTTCAATTGATGCTTTCAGACTGGATTCATAATCTGGCTCATACGATTGATTGGTCTTTAAACATACGTTGGTTTCAGTGACCAATCAGCTTCCTTTTAGTTGTGACACAACCAGGAAGCAAAGGGAGTCAGCTGCCTTTACCAGAAGTTCCCAGGTATAATGGAACACAGCATTAAAAGCACCAAAGGAAGATGACAAGGAAATACAGGAAGTGCCTGTGAGTCTAGCTATTGCTAAGAAAAGTAGCATTTTCACAGACTCCTTGTTTTTTTTTTCATTTTGCTTTTTTTGTTTTGTTTTGTTTTCAAAGCAATTCAAAAAGTGAGACAGTTACCCTTGGCAGAGGGGAGCGTAGCTGCGCAATTTGCAGGTCGGGCACCAGGGGGACAGTGAGACGGTTGGGGAGCACCAGGTAGGAGGCTATGGCATCCATTATCATAGTGTCCGACATGGTACTGCAAATGAATGCCGACGTGATGATGTGGGCACAAAGAGTGAGGGGAGGACAGAGACAAACACACAAGAGGACATGTAGCGCTCAACTAACATGCATCATTCACCACCCCATTGGCTGTCAATGAGGGCATCTGTGAAATCATGTTCTCGAAAAGGAGTGATACAACATTTTAGCCAAAGTGTTGCCAGATTGGCAGCAACGCGTGTAACAGCAGTGACCGTTACCGTTACTGATGTAAATCTTATACGAGATAAGATTGGGACATGCAGCATGAAACCAGCCATGCCACAAGAATCTGAGAACACTGAAGAAAGACTTAGCAGATGTTTCATCACTCCCATTCATCAGAAGGAAAAAAAAACCTCATATTCACATTCTTTGGACTTGACAGAGTGTTTTGGGCTCAGACCAGACAACTCTGCAACCGAATGTGTTTTATGGACATACTGTATATTATAGACAACAAAATAATTGCTACAAGCTCTGACCATAATAGCCTATCAATGACATTTTGACATAATTGATTTTGTTTTGTCATACTTTGTACGCCAACAGGGAAATAACTCCTTGGCTGTGTAAATTGTGTTGATTAAATTGTACAATCTCACTTTGTCAAAACTACCCTGCGTGGCTGTGTGACTCACAAAATGCTTTTGTGTCGCTTGTCGGCACAATCCAATAACTGCTGTTAGAACTTTTCAGGAGATTTGTTGACACAAATAAAAAATATCGCCGGGAGACAGAAAAAACACAGCCCCGTAAGTCAACACAAGAGCTTCTTCACAGAAAACAGTCTGGAGGACATTTTCAACTGAACAAAATTACCAGAATGACAAACTGAAAAAAAAATACGCAGCCAAACGAAAAGATATCAATGCCTGACTTCTAGCACATAAACACCTATAATCACCTCAGCCCAGGGATATCCAGAAGATTAGTCAGTCCAGTCCAGTTGATGTCCAGTTTCTACGACACAGTGAAGAAAATCGCAATAAAGTGTGACAACATCAAGCAAAACTAAAATGTTTCCTGACATCTTTCCACCAGTGCCACGGCGCTCACCGGCCTGCGAATGAAGAACATAGTGATGGCTCCAACCAGAGGTAAATCTCCAATCAGGGGCTCCAGGATGACACGCAGCTTCCCATAGAGCTACAGACAAGAAATGTAACGCAAGGTGGAGGCTTTAACGTTGCTGTTTTACAACAAAAATGTTAAATGAAAAAAAAAAAATCATATTGGCATTTATGCTTATACCTGGACTCCTTTCACTCCAGCTTTACAAAAGTACTTCTTGATTTCCACGTTGACCTCGACATCGCCGGCGTAGCTGCGAGAGCAGGGAGGAGCAGTGAGAGAGGGACGGATTGCACTTCAGATAGAGCCGCTTCCTCTGGTAAATAAACAAAGTGCTGCTCCAGTCAACACCATGCCCCACCCTGCAATGAGGAACCTTGTGACAGTGTCCCACTGCCTGACTACTTGCTTGTAAATATATCAGCCATCAGTGACAAATTGCCGTGTGTATAATCTTACGGTATGTTTTTATCGAGGCAACACAACTCAATGCAGCTAGAGCTTTGTGTTCCTTCCTAGCACCACTGCACATGGAGATCATTATAAGGTCCAATATTGTTCACATTTCAATCCACCAATAACAATAATAATAATAATAATAGTTGATTCTCCTGAAATTAGCAAAATTAGCCCTTGGGGTCTTTTCCATCTAGATGCATTTACCTCAGGTACAGGTCCAACATCACTTGTTTGGAGTCCTGTTCTGTGTGCGCCTTCACACCCATCACCTTGGCAGCCTGTTGACACGACAGCAACGGTCACGATCACTCGACACACACAATATCATCTGATTTAATACCTGCAATAACCATCCTGCAGCGCCTGGGTGGCATGTTGCCGTTCACATTACCCACATCAAATCTGTGGGTTCCGCACTATTTTGTTGCTGACGGAACATTTTCCCAGACAGCCTACACGCACATGTCACATACACACGCACCTTGTCTCCTATGTTGACCTTGGTGAAGCTGAGAGTCTGCAGGTGGATGCTGGAGGCCCGGATGGCAGGAGCGATGGTCTCCACCAGCAGCTTCTCCAGATACTGGCCGATGAAGGGCCAAGCTTGCTGGATGATCTGCACGACACGACACGGATACAACAGATGCATCCACCAACAATCTGCCACCACTTAAGTCAAGACATGTGCATCAAACAGAAAAATATAAATTAATTAAAAACATATAATGAATGACTCAAATAGTCTAAAGAGTTAAATGTGGTTTCATGGTGATAAAAGTTACGTTGCCAAGTTTTGCCACTTGTGTGTCTCCTTAGTCATGCCGGCAAGCAACAAAACTACATTAACACACCGAGACACGCTTCATTAAGCCAAAGCCACAAACTAATCTCCATGAGGCTGAAAGGTTTTGCATTGATTGTCTTGTACACACAAGCCATCAACAGCAATGGCGGCTGACCTGTGAATAATTTAGCAAAATGGAATTACAAACAAATGAAAAGCCCTCCAGTGGGTAAAGCTCATAACGAATTGAAAATGAAAAAGCAAACAAATGCAAAACAACCATCTGATTGTAATAATGTTGGTCATTGAATTTCTTTCTGTGTGGAAACTGGGAAATCATTTCGTTTAATCATTTTATTTCCATGGAATATTTCCATGAAATTGTGAGAAATGCTTCAGACATTTCTGGTGGAACAAAAAGTCACTGTAATAAATGTTACGAGTTCCATTTTCCGCATTAAACTGGATCTAGATATGCAGTTGCAAGTTGCACCCAAATAAACACCCCTTATCTCACTCTGCCTTATGGTGGTCATCTTTAGCCAGAAGTAAAACTGAGCAGTTTTGTTGGAAGTTGTAAACAGAGGGCTAAATATGCCATTATGACATTCTTTTTTTCTAGATTTCATTCTTCGGTCAGACAATTTTGGGGGTTTTTTGGTGGATAATTCATTGTTCTTGGCTGTTTAAAATACTAACAACAAACTGATTCTCCTTCATTTGTGGATTTAAGCTGCTATATCTTATCGAATAACATGCACCTATTCTAAAAAAAAAAAAAGAACGAACTAAATTAGAATGTTGGTGTCATTGCTTTGCAACACCTTACTGACAACTGGTGTCAACTTCAGCATTTGAGTGTGAAGCATCAGTGAGAGACGGGCGTGAAGTCCAACCCCAGCGGGCTGATTTTCTGACCTGCCAACGCTGAAGTGTGTTGCCTGCCGCCAGCCTTCAGCTAATCATACATTATTTATGCTTCACCTAGAATTGTGCATTTGCCGCAGAGACGCTCCGTCACAAGTGGCTCTCGGCCTTCGTGCTCGACGAATCAGACGAGCTCATTCTCCTCATTAATTTCAGGGAGTTTTCACACACATAATCGACGGCTCCCGCGCCTGTTTATTTATGGATGACACGCTGACGGTGGCCAAGCATGAGCAGAAATCCCTGGTAATTAAGTGCGGAGCGGTGAGGAGAGACGAGAGGCTGGCAGAGCGCCAACTCTGGCGGCTCTTGTCGCCAAGTCCATTACGGTTTTCTCTCTTAGAAGGGGCGCGTTATTGGTATTCATATACGCACTTGGCTCGTGCCGACGCGAGGTTACTGTAGTGGCAGAGACATAAAGTTGTGTGATGGGGTGCGAGCTGTCCTCGCCTCCTCTGTAATTACACTAGTGGATAATCTGCCGTGATGGAGAGGCTGCAGCAGGAGGCGGGTCACTGCGAGTGCAGGCCCGCCGCCTTTCGCCGCCACGATAAATGTTTGTCGTCTGAACTGGAAAAAACTGGTCTCGAAGGTCCAGCATCCCGGCAGTGCACCGGCGGATAACAGCCTCCGGGGAGGAAAACTGATGATTTTTAAAATATAATAAGCAATCATGAGAGAAATGAGCCTCGCACTGCAGCTAGAGCTTTCAGAGTTGAATAGACAGCTTTTCCAACCAGTCTTAAAATGTCCCAGGATTCGAAAGGAACCAATCGGCTGCCTGTTCATATAAAGAGGTGGGAGTTAATGTGGGTGCTGATGGGCTGGTTGTCTTTTTCTATATGGCCTTGGCTCCCTGACAGCTGGGATATTCAACTGCTGTGACCCTGAATGCAGGGGAAGTGGTGATAAAAAAAAATTCAGAAAAAAAAAAAAAAAAGATGCATGTGACAAAGGAGAGCAAGAGGCGAGGGAGATGAAACCACTACGAGACAAAGGGCTGCAGCGTGGCTGCTGCACTAGAGGCAGTTTTATCGTGACTGGATGACATTTTTAAATTAAAGGGGGCCTTACTGGAGGCTTTTACTCCAAGCCACTGGTAGTCCTTTGAGACCACACCACCCCTTTCACCAACAGAAAGAGTTGAGCCGATTCAAAGCAGCAACACATGATTGGTCCAAATCCAATATGACGGACTGGTGTCTCTGAGAGTTGAGTTTGCAGGCAACTTTACTTTGTTTTTACTTCTGTGGGCTCGGCACCGAGTGGATTTGTGAAATAAAGCCAAAGGCTTTGGTACACTGTTTATCTGCTACACCATGTTAAATAAAACATACATCAGTGCGCTTCAAGTGACAGAAGACAACAAACCTTGTTCACCCATTCAACCTTCTCCACATCTGGGAAGTTGACCTGTGGACAGAGTGACAACATGTCATGCAGGAGCTCAAAACAATCAAAACGGTGCAAAACAGCTGACCACCGGCTGAGCTGTGGGTGAATTGTTTTGAAATATTTGTTATATTGCTGCTGTTGCTGGGCAATTCTGAGGCCTTGCAGTCTGACTTGTGCAGAAGAGGAGCCGCCGCAACTGAACTCAACTCAGCTATGGGAAACTGTCAACCACAAAACCTGTTCTCCAAACCTCAGGAACATATCTGCAACAACGAACAGCAACCGCTACCCCATGACACACACGCACACTCAAGGTCTATTCTCTGTCCACATATGGTGGTCTTGGTTACAGCCTCTGCTCTGCTCTGCACTCATCTGACTGATGTTTATGAGTCATCGAGTTTTGGAATCCAGATAAGGTCAACAGCAGTTCTACAGTTCTGAAATAGGAAGAGGTGGTATTTGAAAAAAGAAGGGAAAAACAGAAAGAAGTCGTTCTCTCTGTTTTAAAATACTGGTCTTTACCGACCCCTCGTTTCCCACCGCACAGACCTACATGGACACACTGAATCACATTCCTCAGAGTGGAAGTGGTGCAGACTAATTCCCCCTGACACTGAACATTAGCAGGGTCTAAATATGGAGCTGAGCTTGCAATCAAAATACCATGAACGAATAGGAATAAGAGTGCACATTCCAGTGCAAGAAACAGGATTTTCCATGCGCTTCCCTGCAAAATTATGCCCCCTTAGCAAGGAGTGCAAACAATCACCTGCCCACTAACAGGTGAAAAGCGTGTGAAAAGCCTCCAGGTGTGATGCTGAGCTGGGGTCTGACAGATGTATCAGTCAGACGGCCCGGGCTGCAGAGCTGCGGACCCCCATCCTGTGCAGGGGTTCCTTACCCAGGGAGGAAGATCCCGCTTGGCTCTCAGGACGCTCTCGGTGGTGAATTCCCTCTCGTTCTCCAGGAGGTACATGGCCGACTTGAGCCTTATCATTTTGCTCTGCCGACCGTGCTTCCATCCCATGTAGAGCATGAGGCCGAAGAGCACCACGCTAACGCTGCAGCCGTAGTAGCCGGCCAGGTAGACGGGCAGCAGGGCGCCCAGGCATTTGCAGAAGGACCACAGCACACTGACGGCGCGCTCCCCGGCCGGGTGGCTCGGGGGCCCGGGAGCCATGAACGTCGCACCTCGGCCCGGGGAGGGCTCCGCAAAGGCGGCCGGCATTGCGATGGTCTTAAATTCGTTCTTCGACTTCGTTCACTGGCTCGATCCGGACATCCGCTTCTCGAACTGCGGCACAGAGAGGAGGCGGCCACCACCGAGGACCCCCCGCAGCGGTGCCCGGGGAACCATGGAGGAGGAGCCGCCGATTGTCGCTGCGCACCGCGGGATCGTGCAAGTGCCGCGGGGAGACTAGCGGGCGAGTCCGTGTTCACATCAGGTTTCTTCGAGCTCCTCGGCGTGCACTGGACGAGCACTGCCACTGAGCAGGGAAGGCGGGTCTACACCTCGACACCCCCCTCAAGCGGAGAACCAACTTGTAGCGTCACACGCCGTCAAGCGAACCGGCGTTTACATGTGAGCGTCTGTTTTCTGAGAAGAAGAAAAAAAAGATCGACAACCACTGACCAGAAATTCTAAACGGGCATCGGCTCCTTGAAGCGTTATATCGATATTTATGATGGCTTTTGTTTGGGTTTTTTTTCTCCTCTTACATAACCGGAGTCAGTCCTGCGGCGTGCGCAAGCGCTCATCCCCGCTGCTGCAGCTGCAGAAGCTTGAATGTGACAGGTGTGCGTTATCACTGCAATAACGATCTGCAGGCAGCCATCGCCCATGAGGACGAGTGAAAATGGTCCCTGCGGCACAGTTATGCAGCAAGCTGAAAAGAAGTCTGGAAACCTTTTTCTTTTCTTTTCATCAAGAGCACACCCCCTTGAGTGTATTTTTTTTGTTTTGTTTTTGTTTTTGTTTGATTTAAGTAACGCATTAAGCGCCAGCCTTGCTTGGCAACGGTAATAGGCAGCTAATGATCCCGGAGCGGTCGCCCGGTTACAGCAAATCATCTGTATTTGCTCGAGGTGCAACGTTGTGAAGATCCTGTGTCAATATGGAGAGACGGGCAAGCTGGCAGCAGCAGTAGCTCAACAACACAACAGAGTTCAGCCGCTAAGTGGCTCAGGGACGGCCGGATCAAGTAGATCAACTGTGCAACGATGACTGCGAGAGGCTGGATTGTAAATGGCGAGAAAGAATCGTTTGTGTGGGTTTCAAGCTTTCTACACGTCCTGTGACCACACTCCAAACGACTTCTGGTTTCCTCGGTGGCCGGATTTCTTACATACACTTTCAATCATGTAGCTGCACTTTTCAGTCAAGGGATTCTTATTTATATTTGCAGATTTACTCTTCTCTATTGGGAACTTCGAATAATAAAACATGTAAAGATGCCAACAGTGTTGAGTTGTTGCACAGTTCTTTTTTGTTTGTTTTTTTTGAAGGAGAAGAAAAACAAGCACGCACCTCATCCATCTCAGCCATGCCAGCCATCCCAATTGGAGTTGTTTACCACTTAATATGGAATTCAGCCACCTACTTCTGTTAGTTTAACACCGGCTTTACTGGTCTGCGATAGCAAATAGAGAGGACAGAGTGATTATCAAAGTGCTCCAGTGCTCGTCTTGCAACATTTGTTCACACATTTTGCAAGAGTTTCGGATATAAGGAAGAAGATACGGAAACAGATCGTCTAACCGCATCAACATCCAATACAGGAAAGACACATATACACATTGCATGTTTCGAGTGTAACAACGTTACGCTTTACAGGTTGCACAGTGCTGATGCAAGTATCAGAAAAGCTAAGAAAATACAGGGGAGCTCCTCAGACCTTTGCACTTGTGTGTGTTAACAGGGCTGTAACCAGGGTTATAAAAGTAGTGAGTTGGGTTTTTTTTAAGCACTTATTTATGAATAAAGTATGTAGACATAACATTTCTCCTATGCATGACATAACGTTGGAATCAATTTTTAGCACGAGTTTTATATTATTATTTTTTTAATGTATTTTTAAATGCAAAGTACGTTCTTCAGAACTTGGCTGCAAATAAATACGCATAGTGGCTTTTCACATCGCTAAGTAATCACAGCTCGGGAGGGGGAATGAAGCCTGAACTAAAGTGTCAAAAGAAGAAAAGGAAGAAAAAAAAACTATAGCACCGTCCGCACCAGAGATTGTTTTAGTGTGTGGATATAAAATAAAGGTGTGTAGTAACATTACATCTCACTGAGATCAAATGACTATGAGATGAGAAAAACGTTATTGTCCCCCTGAGTTGAAATTCGTCCTGGGCAAGTACAAGACATGTTTTCTTTTTGTTTCAGCAAAAGTATTATCATGACAGACGCGCGAACTGGCGAATGAGTTGGTTCCTTACCTCTAATTTAGGTCTCAACACACACGAATTTTTCTTATCCTCTCTTTTCTTCTTCTTCTTCAACCCCTAAACCAAAACCAAAACATGTCCAGTCAGTACCGGTACATGTGACGCGTTGCAGCGTGATGTTTACGGCTAAAGTTGACGTGACCACATATGACTCGTTTTATTTATATAAATATATATATATATATATATTATAAATATTATTGCAAACCTTCTGTAACGTTCATTTAAAATGTTGAATAGTTTTATTTAAAAAACAAAACAAAAAAAAAAGGAAATTAATTAATAAAAATGTTCAGGTTTAATTAATGTTTACTCTTTGTAAAAGTAATAATAAATTAAAGTGAAGTGCTGACCATGTCATGTGAAGGAAGGAGGTCAATGTTCAGTTGGGCAAGTCCTTCACCAACAATAAATCTGTGTGACTGTGAATTCCCCAGCAAAGAGAAAAGTTCATCTTTCACTTCTTTGTTCCCCTTTTCAGAAAGACTGTGATGTAACGAGCAGATTCAGAAATCAGCCCTTATTGGTGTCACAGGGAGCACTGAAACCTTATTTGCTTGGGTTTTCGTCTGCGGTTTGTACAGCTGAGCCCTTTCAAACAGGAAGGTGAAACAATATGATGGTCATAGGAGGCTGCATACAGAGTTGAAGTCTTTTGCTGTAAGAAGGTGACAGAAACATTAACCATATGACTGTGTGTTTCCCTTCAAGATATTTTCATTTGTTTTATTTATTTATTTTTCCTCTTTGAAGGATTTCTTAAAAGATGTACAACACAGTGCTGGTGCTGCATTTGCAAAATATTTGAACAAATCCTGCTTGTGGGCTTTCAGCAGACTTCCAGAGAAACATCCCTTCTTCCTACTGGCACTGCCTCAGGCTGTCGCTGGTCCCTTCAGTCAGAGGTTACTTATGTTGGCTGTGCTATATTTAAATCACACAAGTAACCGCTGGGAAAATGTCCACATGGAGTCAAACAGGATCTTGCAGCCACTCTGACTACTGGAACATATGTTGGCAACACACTGATCAGGGAGGCACAAGTACGTACAGAAGATTAAACAAAGGGAGGGTGGAGGTGTGAGATCAATAAGTCGAGTAGAAATCGACAAGAAGTAGTGAGCGCAGCGGCAGTGCAGATTCCTCATCACCATGAGACCCACTTTTATGCAGCCTTTCCCCAAACTGTAAGGGCAATTTGTGCAAGCCATAACAGGCCAGAGTATGCAGGAAGAAAATGCAAATCTGGATTAAAATGTCAGGCTGACAAAGACCATCATGAAGGACATCAGGTGAAAACACTCTTTATGGCAAAAAAATTAACCAAATACTATAAATATAGAAACTCAGGTATGTCAAAATTGCCTGTCTTGTCCAGTCATACGCATATTTAGGGCAGGAGTCTGTATTTTTTGTGCTGTTCTGGGGTATCTCAATGCTCTCCAGACTCACCAGGGCACTAAATTTCTGTGGTGAAATCCAGACAGATAAAATTCAACACCCCCCAAAAAAAATCCTTCTATTTTATTTGCAGTAATTTGTTTTTAGAAATTATTCAGTAATTTGTCAGAAGTGGACAATAAAAAAAAAAAGGAGAAAAAAACAGGACCCAAAGTGGCCTGCTAGTCATGAGCTCTTTCTAAATGTTACTGCATCTACACAACCACAAGTCATAAGATTTTAAAAATCACACCATCACTGTGAGAACGTTCTTCTATGAATGCCTTCAAATCCCAGTGGGATCTACTTCCAACACAGCTCATATTTACCTGAATATCTTAACAGGAAACTTTTGCATCTCAAAGTTGACAAAGCTTTTACTTCAGTTTGTAACTATAAAACATTCCATTGTCTCTGAACAGCAAGTCTACAACCTGTATATACATTAGGATGCAACAGGCCAGGGTGTTTAGCAAAACAGAGTATAGTGGTTGCTCTAACAACCAGCATCCATAAGTGGATGTCATTCAGAACATGGCTTACTAACAAGATCCATTTACTGATGTGTAGTATCCAACTCTGCTTCATATTCAAATACTCTGAAAATCTATTAAGTCTGTGCAAAAAAACATGACAAACCACAGTTAATGTATTTTATGAACCAAAACCTTTAATCAGAGTATAAACAAGAACAAATGACAAAAGTTTAGGAATCTAGAACAGAGACTCCAGAAAGTCCAAGAGGAAAAGCCTGACGTCCAGCAGGTATTGAGTTTGGCCATCCAGCATCAGTCAGCTGCTGCAGCTCCACTGCCTCAGGGCGATGTTGATGCCACTGGCTTCTGGCTTCACACAAGGAGGATCCTGGGTCTCTGGCTGGGTCCCCAATCTGGTTGTAGACTACGAAAGCAGGCACAACCATGGCGGAGAGGACAGCTTACTTGGACCTCTGCCTCATCTTTCTCCTTTTGCGCTTCAGCCTTTGGGAACATTAAGAGACAATTAGATATGAAACAATAATGATTAAATACAACAATCGTTCCAAGTTGAAGCTGCATGGGTGCGAAGTGCGTGCTGAGCAGTCTTACCTGCGCATGCGCTTCTTCCTCCACTGCAAAAGCACACGAAATTACGTTAATTCAAAAGAAAAACTCCAGTTTCGAAACAAATGCACTTCACCGAGCTGCGAAATGATCTACAGAGACCTAAACTTTACAGATTAAGTAACAGATCTTGGTTTAATTTGTCGCTTGTAACGTCGACATGATCAAGCTTGCTATGCTAGTTAGCATGCTAGCAAGAGCTGACACCATGAAAAGTACAATTCTGTAGTCAAATAAATAATGAAATACAAACCTTAGCTCTCATGTTGACAGAGTGAAGCTAGAGGAGATACAAAAACATAATATTTTAGATGGATGAAATTGCAAGACCAAGATTCACATTGGATTCCGAGGTGCAAAGTAGAACTCACGTACCGACCGCTAAGGAATCGACTCCACGAAGGACGTCACAAACAGGCGACGTGCTATATATAGGGGTAGCTCACGACAATACGTCATCTTTATTCGACGATCATTGTAAACCTTTTCAAAGTATAAATGTAAGCTTTCAGTTTTCTTGTATTTATTTAGTTTTTGAGAAAACATAAATATATATGTATATGTTTTTAAATATGGAGTTTTTTTACAGCATGAAATCGAGTAGTGGGTAATAAGGAAATTATTTTAGTCCTGAAAATCGCGCAATTATTTTCATTTGTTTAGTTGTATTTTTCGTGCTATTTTTTTCCGCCCTATTTTCCCGAGTTTAGAGAGCATCGGAAACAATCGCATCCATTCTTTCATTGAGAGCTAGATATAATGGAAGCAAACATGGCCACCTTGTTCAGTTCAATCAAACTCTATTTTGACATGGGTTTAAGACACTGGGAAATAGTCCTTTTTTTAAGTGACATAGATGGCATTGCAATCAGTTTATCAACTTTGGGTATGCATCTGAGGACTTTGCGATTGTTTCGAAGGAAAGCCCATTCAGATACTCTCGACATCGCAATGTTTCTCCGGGATCAATTGGATAAATATGGCATGCTCCATGGATATGTAATGTCCCCACCCGAGACACAGCGCAGAGACGTACGGCAGCTTTCCGTCACTTTATTGCTGAGAGTTACACAGGCTGCTATGGGCTGCAGCCACGCCAGAACACAACCGAAGGAAAACGAACGCTTCTCTCATTCACTCGTTTTCTATCATGCGCCACTCTCTATTTCCCCCACTTCCGCACGACACGCCCACACCTGCCCCCAACCAATTACGTTCACCAACACTAGAGCTTCACTGAAACATGGAACAGAATAAACCGAGAACATGAAACACCCGAACGTTACGGATACAAAATTATGCATTTGAAGTGCATTCAGACTGGCTACGTGGTGTCACCACCGTAGATTACATCCATGCCGTAGAGTCACCTGTCTACTGTTTTCTCGCGGGATTTCAAAAAAAAAAAAAAAAACAGGGCGGAAAAAAAATTGCACGAAAAACAGGGCAGAAAACGCCCTGTTTCCGTAGATACACACAATATATGTTTGGATAAAGAAAACAGAAGATTCTGGCACCATTTAAGGGAAATATAGACAATATAGAAAAATGAACCGTTGGGAGGCGCCACAGTAAACTTTAATACTTTAAGACAACTTTAGGCAACAACTTTAGGCAACCGGAAACTTACAAATTCTCAACCAGGTTAATAATAATAATAATAATAATAATAATATTAAAAAAAAACTCACTTGATGAATTCTGTTTTATGACTGTAGGCAAAAGCTGTAGGCAAAAGTTCAAAATTCCTGACAACTTCTTGTATGCATGGTTTATATTATACAGGCATGGAGCACTTTGATAAACATTAAAGGCATAGCTGATCTGCCCTTAACTTTACTCTACTGTTGGTTTTTAAAATTTAAATTAAAACCACAATATTATATTTCTCATCAGATTTTACATTCACAAAAACGATGAATTCTATCATAAAATAAAAGTGATCCCGCACCTTTCAATGATTATTCAAAGTGAAGGGTAATAAAAAAATACTATGAACTACTAAATACTAAAATACCCACATTAGGGGTAAACTACACAATTAGGTTTGAAGATATTTAGTATGACAGACAAATCTGGTCAAGAATGACCATGAAATGTAAAGTGAGTAAAACTCAGGTTAACAGAAATGTAAAAAAGCTGAAAAAGATTTCCTTCCTCTTTACTATAGTTTATACACTTGATATAACCATGTTTGCCATTTATGTAGTCAAGAAACTAAAATAACATTCAACATAAACCAATTTCTACATAAAACATAACTTGGGGGGAAAAAAGACAACACCACAAATGATGTCAGGTGGCTTTTTAATGTTCTCAAAAATAGTCTCTGAAAGTGGGATTTGTTTTACAAAATGCATCCATTTTGTCTGACAGGCATGGACTTCCTACTGCATGTAAACACAGACTGTCAGTCCCAGCGATGGCACTGTGAGACTGAATGCTTCACCCTTAGCAGGAATTAGACCCATCCCTCCAACTGCGAAAAATAAAGCAAGTAGGTATTTTCAAATGTCAGTTTTAGAAAAACATTAGCTGAATAACCTAGTTGCCTAGAAGTGCACACGACTGGCTGTGAAATGGAACTGAATCGAAGCAGTAGAAATGCATTAATTTTCATGAAGCCAACAGCGATGATGAATGAGGTCAGGCTTATGACATGTTGTAAGACATCGGGGTTCTGGATAGGTGTTCCACAGTTACACCTACAAACAAACCCCTGTTGGTTAAAAAGGCCTGACTCAAGGAACTTGTCTAAATGCAACACAATTACACTGACACGTTACTGTGCATCCATCATCCTTGGTCACTCGGCAAAAACCCTTTGAATGTTCCATTGTTTCGACTACTACAATTATGGTGGAGAGAAGGCTGAAGGTTGGTCAAATCATTTTACGTTTCGGTGAGAATTTAGCCCTCACGTAAAAAAACAAACAAAAAACATCCTCCTGTGTGGCAGGATTGGCGCCACGAATGAAAGAAGGCTGTTTCAAGGGCAGTGAGATTTACTAGGGGGCGAACAAGTGTGTGTTTAATGCGGAGTGACAGAATTTAGGAGCAGCATCATCCCAGACTGACATCAGTTAGATTCAGAGGTATTCACAGCGGTTGTGCCCGCGAGTGCCTCAAACAGCTGGGACAGAAGAATCCGCGACGTCTGTTCTTTGGGTCGTCAGGTGTCCGAGATGAACTTTATTCTGCAGCTTCGGTCTCCATTGCCTGTCCTGTTGCACTCTCGACTGTCTTTGAAGCCTGCAGTCAAAGTCAACTTGGGTTAGATGAGAGATTTTGCTTTTGCTTTACATGCCTGCTGTGGTGAATCCGACGCATGAAGGCGTTCATTATTTTTTTAGATCAGACTGCAGCGCGACTCACCTTCTTTTTCTTCTTCTTCTGAGTCTTACGACTGGCTGAGCTCTGGAGCAAAGTCTGTATTGATTTAATAGAGAGAGAGCGAGCGAGAGAGAGAGAGAGAGAGAGAGAGAGAGAAAAAAATACTTAACATCAATCAGTGCACCATTACATTTAAACGTAATGGCTCCGACAACGCCAAGTCAGCAAACATTATGTTATAGCACAAGCATCTGTCTGGCACCGACTTCCTCCTTGGAAGGAGAGGGAAAATGCATCCAAATTAAATCTTTTCACACTTTTGTTGAAATGACTTTTCTTAAACAGACATTTCAGAGAGGCTTTTTAAGGCTTCCATGTTGCTGCTTGGTTTGATTACTTTAATCTGGTAAATAAAAAGTCAAATCGAGGATCTTTTAAAAACAACCGGCAAACTCTGAGGGAGTCCGGCAAACTGGGCTGCTGACCATTCACGAAAATCACTGGCGAGAACTTTGTCCATATCACAACTCATCAGTGAGTTTGAGTGTTTGACTTTCTGCCCTCAATTTAGAGTTCCTGTGATGAACACTGAACACTCACAAAGTCCTAAATATTGAAGTACATCTCATTTACTTAATGGGGCAAAGCCCTTAGGTTGCACTTTTTGCACATCTTCACTTTGCACTGAGTGTAGCATGGTGTCAATTTCCACTTTGGAAATGAACACTTGACTCACTTTCACTGTATTATTTATTTTGCTTCTGACTGTGCCAATATTCTTCCTGGCTTCTATGTTTTTTCTTAAACAATGTCTTCTACGAGCTCCGGCTGTAAAAACTAATTTACAGCCCCTGAGAGACCAGAAAGACCACCTGAGGCTGCCACTTTACCTTCAGCTCTGCGTCTTCCACATCAAGCTCAGACTTGTAGAGTTCTGGCTCGAACAGGCTGTTTGTGATTCGATGAGGCCCGTTGGCCATGAGCAACACGGTGAACTTGAACTGGGCCACAAACTCACCTGCACAAAGATAATGAGAACAGACAGAGTTGCATTAAGATTCCAATCATCATTCTCAAGCTGAATAGGCCGAATACGAGTCTTTGCAATGCTGTAATGGCAAACTTTGTCATCACATGCACAGGTATACTAAAATAAACTGTGCATGTCGGCCTTTATTCCATACTAGACTCTACACACCAACTTTTTAGGGTCACTAAGACTGGAACCACCATTTTTGGCAGGATGCAACTGATACAAACAGACGATCTCCTACTGGGTCACACTCACCATCCTTCTCCTGCATGACATTGAATGGCTGCAGCAGCTCATGTTTGGCACACTCCACCACACCCAACCTGGCCTTGCTTTCATCTTCAAATGCCCTGGGGAGACACATGCATACAGAGCTCAGTTCCAGCCCCGTGCCCACAACAGTTGTAGCTCATATGTGTGTGACAACTCAAGCAAACCCAATCAGCAACGCCATTCTGGAATAAAATATTTATCGTACTTATTGTGGTCAAATACTAAAATCACACTGCAGTGATGTGACATTAAATCATTTTTTCCCCCCACATCCAAAATTATAAAGAAAATGCTTATCATTCTTAAAATCCCACAGATCTGGACTGTTCACCACCCTACTGAAATAAAAATTACTCAACTATTTCTTACATTTCCCTCGGGGAATTAATAGTTATTCTGATTAATGACAAACAATGTGCACCCTTATAGTAGAAGCACACCAACACCCGCCAGAAGAAAAAAATAAACAGGCTACAATCTTTAAACTGCTCCTCTAGAGGGCAACATCACCACCTCGTTGTGTTTGTGGTCGTTCATAAGACCGATGACAGGTTGCATCAAGCAGGATTTTTTTTTTTCTTAATGAAGGACCTTGTCGCCCTGGTGTCTCAGCTGTCCAGCCGAGCTGCACCGTGGAGCGCACAGCAGACAGGAAGTCAAGCTGCTCTGGAATTCACACGCACCCAGTGGAATCCCTGGGGGGCGCCGAGACATTCACACGCCTACACGCTGCAATGTGTGGCATACTCAATGTTTCACATTGGTTCTTCTAGTGGAAGAAAAAAGGTTGTACCTCAGGGTGAAAGGCATCGTGTCGAAGCGCCTTTCCATCTCGCTGAGGAATGCCCGGGATGTCTTCATCTTGAGGCCATACACCTTGTTGGGGTCTCTTTTGTAGACGGTGGTCCTCTGACCTCCATCCTTGGCCTAAGCAGCCAAAACGATAACAGGACATTGTAATGTATTTTCTTAATACATTTGTTCTTAACCCCTGCAGTAGATCTCCTCTCACCTTGCCCTCTCCGGTACTGATGAGCACGTCCACTGCGTACACCTCGTGCACCTCAAACTCCACCTCCTCATGGTCCTTTCTGCAAAAACAAGGCGTTGAAATCTTGCGCTGCCTCCACGTCGATCAGAGCGTTAGGACGAGCAAGACTGAGCCAACTCACTTCTGCTGGTCCGTCGGGTTTTGGATGACAGTTTTCTCCCCGTCGATGACGTGTTGCTTCAGCTGATGGGAGAGCATACCTGCAACACAGGGGACAAAGTGATGTCCTTCTTGCGAGCACACCACAGGAAGCGATCGATGACCTCGGTGGGGCTTATCAGCACTTACCCTCGATAGGGCTGCAATTGAAAGACTTTGCAATCTTGTTCCAGGCTTGTGTGACCTGCGTGTTCTAATGAGTGACACGGAATAATGTTGGTCATCAGTGAGACGGTGCGTCACTGCGCTCATCCACAGTCCCGGCGGGAGAGTTTTACCTTGTTCCCCGGCTTAACGAGACGCAGGGCGGCCTCGGCACACAGGTGAGCAGCCTTGACAACATCGGCCTTCTTCCCAGTCTGCGGCTTGTCCTGACACGGATCAAGTGAGGTGGGATAAGCGTTGAGCAATCCGACTGCCCATCTATGCCCTGACAAATGACAGCTTGTCTAAGCATCCTACGCAGTGTGCAGTGGTTGACATACCTTGGTCACTCCGACAATGAAGCTGTGAGCCACGTTTGAGATGAAGCCATCGACGTGAACGCCCAGATCACTGAGACAGAAGGAAAGGTTGGAAAAATGTGAGTTAAAGAAAACTGAGGCAGGAATAAGTGTGGAAAAAAACATGTTTATTGAAAGGGGGATACACACAAGATAAACCAGCATGTCAAGGCAGGTGCGCATCTGCTTACATTTTGACAAGGTCCCCGTCTTTCAGAGTGATGTCCGGGTCGCTCTTCAAAGGAGAGAAATGGCAAACGCAGTTGTTCACCGACACACAGGTGGGAAAAGCGATACCTGTTGAGGGGAAAAGCAGAGTCAGGTGGAGAGTTCAGAGGCTTTAACCAGGACTGCGGAAAAACACCACTGACTGAGGAATAAAGAGCCACAACATGCTGACCTTTCTTCATGTCTTTTTCCTTCTTGAAGATCTTGCCAGTTTCTGCCGTGATGTAGGCGTCTCCCTTTTCACACAGGCTGAGCACGGACACTCCAGGCATAGCTGCCTCGACTACCGCCTTCAGAGCCTCTGTGTGGCAGGAAATAGAAAAAAAAAAATAATACAGTTCTCAGTCAAGTGTGGTTGAAAAGACATTTACAGCTGTTGCTTAAAGAAAAATCAAGAACTTCATGTAGTAATTAAAAAGAACGTGTCTTGCTCACTTATTTGTTATTTAGAGCATTATAAGCCAATTACAATGTTATGACCTCAAAAATAAAGACCCCAAAACACAAAATAATATAATGTATTGATTTGAATATATATATATACTGTTTTTTAGAATAAAAACATGATTTAATGAAATAAATGACATACCTCTTCAATTAGTATGTCAATTAAGATAGTTTCTTTTGTTATTTTTAGTTATTGTTTTTTTTGTCAAATTTGTTTGGATAGTAAATTAAAACGAAGCCCAGATAGGACTCAACAAATTAAACGTCAGAAGTTCGAGTTGGAGTACTAACAGGTGTCAAATAACTAGTGTGGAGGAGTTGTAGGGTGGAGGGGTGTTGACAAAATAAACCTTGTACTTTCATTCAAACCTTTGAAGCCAAAGTTTCGAAGTATTTTAATTTTAATCCACGGATAAATACTTGAAAAGCGATAGCTTAAAAATAAATGTCCTTTAGAGTAATCCATACAACACTATCCACTTAGCTTGTGAACAACAATTCGGTCGTAAATTTATAGTTACTTGTTACTCAAGCCTCCCTTTTAATAGTAATATTAAATATAAGTAAAAGTTAAATAGTCGATTCAATTGGGGCGTAAAATGTAATCTAACGTGGTTGGTTGGTGCCGTGTGTTCTCTGTCCACTATCACTACGACTCATCAGCGGCGTTCAATGATACGATTGACGGCTAACGCTTCTTCTCCCCACATAACGACACTTTAATTTTTATCCAACTCGTCTTAAAAACAAAGGCGAAGGTCGCGCCTATGAATCTTGCGGGGCCACTGTTGCCCAGTCCGTTTTGCACTTGTCATTGTTAACCGTTACCAGTTGAGGCTAGCCCACGCTTGCTAGCTTACAGAGCCCAGTTAGCTAGCATAGCCCAGCGAGCGGCTATGACAGCAACGTGACAGCCAGCGATTAATGGCGACCGCAATTACGAGCTCGTACAAATTTAAATGACGAGTATAACGTTTCATTGACACGTAAGGGCTATCTGCAGCACACTATACACCCTTGGCACCGTGGCGGCACATGGCACGACCGCTGCCTGGGCATGACCAACCGTTAGCAGGCGCTGCTAGCTCGCAGCCGGGTCGCGAGACTACAAGTGCTCTGATAAAGCAACGGCCCGTTACGTCGCGTTCCACTTACGGTTGGCAATTTCGGCCCCCATCTTGTACTTGGTGACCACCAAGTCATCAGCGATGGTCTGCTCTGGCGCATCGTCATCCGAAGACATGTTGGCGGTGTGTCTGCAAAGTCGGACTAACTTTTTTACCCCTTCCCCGGCGGTTGTCAGTCACAGGACGGACCACGCTGCTCAACTACACCGGCGCGCCCGACGCCGCCGCGCGCACTATGCGCTCAAGATACTTCACGGCCTCGTTTGGAGCGCTCAGGGTAGAGTCAGACGACGCTAGTGGTTATAAAATGAAAAATGATGCCGACTCAGCAGTAGAATTCAGTCGGGAAAATGATTTTATTTCAACAGAATGATCTTCTTCCGACGCATCTAAAAATGAACAGCTATATCAGTCTTATCCAGTCATTAAAGGTAAACATCCGCCTATCAAAGCCTTGTATGCTCAAAATAGCTCGTAGATAAAAGTAAGAAGATTAAATGGACGCATTGTGAAATATTTGTCTTTAAAGAGGGACTCTGTGAAAGATAAGCTAGTGGCAAGCGTGCGTAAAATATAATGTAAACTATTTGCGCGGCTTCGTAAACAGTTTTACAACAAAACCGGAAGTAAGCTTGAGTGATGCTCTCGCTGTCTCGTTCATCTCTGTTCCGCCATTCGACGAAAATCGCGCGCGACTGGCGTCACTGACGTGTTCTAACAATTGCAACTCGTTTCTTAAGTTCCGTGTGTTAATTAAATATAAAATTAGGCAAATTGTCATGATCAGAATTATATCGCCAAGAGATAAAGAGAACATTTTAATTTTACAATACCTAATTGTGTTAAAAGGAGGGAATATTCTGGTGTTTTGCACAAAGAATTTTATATCAGCAGACCCCCGTGACCCTGAGTTCAGGAACAAGCGGGTATTGAAAATGGATGGATGGATTGAATTCATATCAAGCAACATCACAATAAATCATTATTACCTGCAGTTTATTGGGAAAAATACATCCATTTCCGTGACTTCGTGTTATTATATTTGACGTTCATAAAAAAAACATATTTATGATAATACACTTTATTCAACTTGCCAGCATGATAAACATTCCATTATATGCATTAAACATTGTGATAAAATACAAACGCGTATTACTTGTACCAGTAAATAGTCCTTAAAAAAAATAACTCGTGTTCACGACAGGAAGGTGTGACAGTGGCCATGTGTTTGGTTCCCAGGCCACATGATTAGGTGCGTACAGCATCTGGCTTGAGGAACAGTCTGCTGTGCCAGTAGTCTGGGTTGTCGAACGATGTGTTCCCACCCGGGTCGCCCACCACAGCGCACACCTTGATGTAGTCCCCGATCCCGGCGCACCTGTCGCCAGCTGCCTCCTCATTAACAGCGTTCGCCCTCACCGGGAGGTTCTGGTAATCCCATCCGCTGGGCGTGGCCTCGATCCGGGTCATCTCTTCGTACTCCTCCACCTTTCCCCCAGCTCCTTTGAGCACATCTGGCCTGGCCTTGACCGCACCGCTCACATCCCCACGATGCGGGGGCTGTTTGTCTGCGTTGTGGTACTTGCCTTGTTCCTCCTCCGCCTCTTGGTCTTTCACAGACACCTCCACCATCTCACCATCTGCTGCGCTCTTTGCAGATTCTGGGCTCCCGCCGTGTGTGCGGAATCCTCTCCCTCTGTGGAGTCAGACCGCCTGATATCCATGTACTCATACCTGCCTCTTCCTCTGGCCGAGGCTGCTTGCGCCTCCTCTGTTTGGATCCCGCTGTCGGAATCTTCCACGAGTTCCTCTGTGGAGGCCCTCTGCTCTGCAGGGTTCGCTTCACACTCTTTGTCTACCTGCTCAACCCCTGCAGCTGACGTTGAGATCGAACTTTCCGTGCACTCGTCAGCTGATGGATGTGTGATGGACGGAGAGGGAAGAGATGAGGTAGCGTGATCTGCTGCCACTGTAGGGATGTCACCCTGTGTTATGGCACCAGTGTTGAATTCAGTGGGAGCTCCAGGCTCTTTGCTCATGACTTCATACTCCTGGGACAGCCTCACCCCCGCTGGAGAGATGTTATTTTTGTGTTGTTGGCGCTCAGAATGCAAAACTCTGCAAGCTGAGCAGAAGACGATTGGGAGAAAAAGCCAAGATTATTTATTTATCAGTCACTTTAAAAAACAACACACACCCGACCAGAAAACTGAACATTCTTTCATTTTTCTGTGCTGTTGCTTCACCTCTCTCAGGGATAACAGGTGATCCAGCCAAGACGTAGCCGTAGTGATCCACATCCTCCTCTTCCTCGGGCGTCCACACTCTGTACGAGCAGGGACTCGATGCCGTTGACAGCTTCCTGTGCTGGTTGATGGGCTTTTTCGGTTGGGTTCTTTCGGAGCCAAACCGGGCCCTGTGAATGCTCCCACTGCGCAGGCGCTCTTCACGCGTGTCCGCCTCTCTGCCGCCTCCCCTGAACTCTGACCTCTCGGGGAGCGTCCGCACTGAGCTCAGCCGGGACCTCTGAAGCCACAGCTGAGACAGAAAGTCCAAAATTAAACTTTTGTGATTAATTATCGAAAAAAACTTTCAATTTTCGTAAAGGATTTCCAGAATTTTTGTCTTTCTGTTTACAGCCTCCTTGAAAAGTGTTTTGTCATGCTTTGTTGGACCTTTCACTTGTTCAACTCAGAGTCTTAGACGTACTTTATACCTGGCTGGGAGTGTTGTTGCTAACTTGGGAGTTGCATCAGTGCTGTTTGTGACATCACAAAGGGCTGAACTATAATATTTTTACAGGGTTACTGATGGAAAACACCAGTAAAGTGAATTTTGCGATTATGAGAATTTTTGACAGTATGGAAGTTAAAGTAGGAGGTAGTGCCCTTTGTGACATCACAGCGGGCTGGTTAGCAGAACTGAGATCACACTTTAATAATGATAATGGAGCATTTGCACAGTCACTAATTGATATGAACTATGCCTGAAGAGAAGGAAATATGTCAGAGAAAACTTGATTTGTAAATTCTACAGAGCTAAATGTTTTTTGCCTCTTGGTTAATATCAGCAATAACTGAAGCTCAATTCAAATGATAGGACAGTGTTTGTTTGAATGCATTGGTGAGAATGTGTGTTTCTTTCACACCTGGCGGATGGTGTCCACAGGGCTGGGGGTCATTGGGAGGTAGCCGATGGGTCCCACCTGAGAGGAGCCGCTCTGCATGACAGGAGCAGGGAACAAAAAAACCAATGCGAACGTGTGTTTTTACAGTGTGAAAGTGTGAACCACTGCGCTGCAGTCCATTACCATGTAGGAATTGATGCGTGAGCGAGGCAGACTCCAGGATGGCGAGTGCTGGAGGGGGGGCGTGGCCAGTCCGTCCTCCAGTCCTGCGTCTTCGTGCTCGTCCAAGTCTGCGTCCAGAAGCCCTCGCTCGGATTCTCTGCGGTGGATCTCTGCCGAGGCCGGTTCTGCTCCCTCCATCTTCAGAATAACATGCAAATACACCGAGTCAGACTTCTGTAAATACAATTAAAAAAAGACAGTGACCTTTCAGTCGCCTCACCCTGATAACGAGGTATCTGGGCGGGTCTCTCGCCATGCGGGTAAAATCGCTGGCCAGCTCTTTAAAAGTCGGCCTTATGTTCTCATCGATCATCCAGCCTGGGGGTTAAAGGGGCGGGAACCTTTAAATCGGCAGTGTTGCGTTTGTCCTTCTTCCGCCTTTCAGGTGATGCGTCACTCACATTTCACCATGACCATGTAGACGTCGATGGTGCAGATGTGGGGCTGCGACAGTCGCTCGCCCTTCTCCAGCAGCCCCGGCACTTCCTGAGGCTGCACGGACGCGTATGGCTCCGCCCCAAACGACATCATCTCCCACACTGTCACCCCTGTCCACACAAGAGGCTCCACTGGGTCAAACGCCCCCCTCCCAGCTGCTCTTTGAGAGGACACTCAATCCTGGAGGCGCACCTCTTACCATAGCTCCAAACGTCACTTTGATGGGTGTATCTTCGGAACAGGATGCTCTCCAGCGCCATCCACTTGATGGGCGTCTGGGCGAGAGGAGAAATTGCCAGTAACTCATGCAGACGAGACAACAAAAACCCCAGCTAGCAGTTCGGAAGAGTCGCTCCAAACCAACTTTGGTTTCCGCGTAGACGTATTTCTTGTCGTCCGGGTAAAGGAGGTCGGCCACGCCGTAGTCCGAGATCTGGACCTGGTAGTCGTTCTTCAGCAGGATGTTGCGCGCCGCCAGGTTCCTGTGCACCATGCGGTGTTCCTCCAGGTAGTACATGCCCTGAGGAGACAAACACATCGGGCAGGATGCAGCCTTTTGTGCCGCCCGCGCATGCAAAGCTCGCCCTGGAGAATCACTCACTTTGGCGATCTGCACGCACCAGTTGAGCAGCCGCTGCGGGTCCAGGCTGCTCTTGTGGTGCCTGATGTGCTCCAGCAAGGAGTCGCGGGTGCTGAGCTGGGTCACCAGTTGCAGACTGGGGCCCGGGCAGATGCCCAGCAGCCTGACGATGTAGGGATGGTCCAGGCTGCCCATGGAGAGCATGTGCTGCACAGAGGAAATAACTATCATCACTCTGCTCAACTTCTAACTGGCTCACATTGATCTCTTTCAACGTTTTTTTTTAGTGTTTTTTGGACGTATGCCTATGAAGGTTCTTAGTTGCCCAGGTCATCTTACAATAGACGTTTCAATTCTCATCCGTTTCAGATGAGAGGTGAAACGTCTCGCCAATAGCAAAACCAGTCCAGTTGCCTCAACTTAACCCTCCTACAATGTTTGTTTCGACAATATTTGTCCAATTTTGGCATATATGTGTGCAAAAAAATGGCTGTCGACAGTGGAAGTAGACTGTCATCCTCACATTAGTGATTTCGGCGAAGGTCTGTCGGCCTGTGCTGTCCTGGATGGTCTTTATGGCCACAGGGATTTTCACCGTCTCTCCTTCAGGGATCCAGAAACCCTGAAAGAATACGTACAAAACAATGTCATCAACGAACATTATCCTCAAACTGACGCACAAGTGGCGCTAAGTACCGTAAAATACCTTGTTTACGGTTCCAAAAACACCAGAGCCAAGAGGTTTGATCTTCTTCAGCTCGGAAGGCCTTAGGATGCGAGCGTGAACTTTTGTGCCTTTCTCACCCGGACCAAGAGGCTCGAAGCTCTGCCACAAAAATATAGGAGAATTATTCTCAAATACCTCAAGTTTGCATAGCCAAGGAAAGAATCACGACATGAGTCTCTGAAGTTCCCACCTCTCCGCTCTCCAGGTACCTCCTCATGGCTCTCTTGCGGCGGATGGCGAGGCCTCTGTGGTACAGCACACCCAGGAAAAACATCGCCAGGCAGAAAATCAAACTGGCCGGGACGCCCAAAGCGATGCCGGTGATCTGACCGCTGCAGAGAGAGGCAGAGGTGGATGTGAGAACCGGCATTGAAGTATGGAAGTCAAACAGAAATGGAGGTTTGGTAAAGAGAGCAATACAGCGTCGTGGTCCCATCAACACAGAGCACATTTTACTATTATCGCACAGCTGGCAGCGACCCTGAGTTATGGCTGTCATGCCTCATATCGACCAGCAGGGGGACTCTCTCACCTACTAACCACGAGGCGCGCTGGTAAACAGTCATTTGAACCGGGGCCCGAACATCTGCAACGCATAAACACGTCGTCACTTCCAACGTGAATTAATCCAACCCTTTGTATTTCCTCCGCAGAACAGGATACACACTTGGATTGCCGTCTCACCCCTGCGTGCAGTTCTGGTGACACGGCTCGCAGTGGCCCTCCCTGTTGGGGTATTTGAAGATTAGGCCCCTCTGGCCGTCATTCACTCCGGCGGGACAAGACGACATGCAGTAGGGGCCGTCTCGGAGCTTGGAGCAGGCCACACACTTGTCTGCTCCCTGTTAAGAAATGAAATAAAATAAACTGTTCGTTGTTTGCTTCTGGGGATTTTGACACAGACAAAATGTTAATTACAGTCCAATTTATTTTCTGCTGAGTGAATAATTGTGCGGTTGGGTACCAGCTAAAAGTGATTTTGGGTTGAAAAACAAAAAACAACAAAAATGTGTTTATTTAGTGCAAAACTTAAGGCAATAAATCAGCAACAACTCCTGAACCTTTTCATAATTCTGCCCCGAGGGTGTAGGTTTGGTTGGAGGCACACTCTAACTGTGAATTAGGGCCGGTGGGGTCGAGAAAAGATGTGAAAGGTGGAGGTGGTTCAAATGACGGCCTTGCCCGACGGAAAAGCTATGATTGAAAAACATTATCGCGTAAAGTAAGACAAATAGCAGTGTGGCGTGACATGTTTTATAAGCATTTTCATCCAACCCCCTCCCCCTCCACCCAATGATACTGCCAGCAGGAAGATTCCCATGGGGACCTCATGCGAAGGCCCTAGGCCACAGTGTGTGTGTGTGTGTGTGTGCGAGAGACAGGAATGGAAGTGATTACCGGTCCGGTGCAGCTGACTTTCCCACTCTGAGGCTTACACTCTGGGTGACAGGCCACGCACTCGCCATCGGGGCCTGCAAACTCCCGCGGAGCTCTGAGGACACAGCAATCGTGACAACAAGAGTCAGTAGTTTTGACATGTAGTTGAACAATGTGCCGTGCCGCTAATGGAAGGGAAAGAAAAGTGTGTCCTTCTTTTTGCCTGCTGTACTTTTTAAAATGACTGTGTTAAAAAGAAGCAAAAAAAAAAAAAGAGAATTCTGCGTCCTGGCTACAGCCGGAAAAAATTCCAAGAAATGCATTGGATGTTGAAGAGCCAACAGATGTTTTTAGCAGAATTAATTAATTTACAAATGTGGCATTAATTTAGACATACAGATGCGGTGTGTGTGCAGGTTGTTCCCAACTTAATGCCCCTGAATTAAGACTATTACTTTAAACTTACACTGAGAATTAAGAGGCCTTGTAGCAGTGGCATGTGATGGAAGAAACATGTGTCTGAAGCTGGTCAGTGATAAATGAAAAAAAAAAAAAAAAGAAATCCAGGGTTTTTTTTTTTAGACATTAGAAATCCAGGGTTTTTTTGTTTAGAAATTCCACATTTAAAACACACAGGTCTGGAAAGCTGTCCTTTGCGATGTCACAAAGGGCACTCATACCTTGCTAGTCCCTCTCTCAGGTTAGTAGCAACACCAATTAAGTTTCAGTGGGAACCAGAAACTGAGCATTTTCTTTGTGGGGAGGCTGTGAGGGGTCTTTTTTTTCTCCTCTTGAGGATCTGCAAGTTAAGACCACTACACTGGAATCTTTCATGATAACCAAAGATCTAGAAATGGTAGAGGATCCTGAAGTGTGAAGTGAGGCCATACGTGTGTGTATGTGCTTGCGTGTGTGTGTCTACTGACCCGGTGTAGAAATTACAGCTGCCCACACAAACACCGTGCCTGCTGTGGTTCCTGCAGGAGAGACACTGGTCGGGCCCCGGGCCCCAGCATCCCGAGTCTGAGCACAGGGGGTCGCACACGTGGCCCTCCGCAACTGCACGCACAAAGCAGCGTAAGAAGAAAGGGCGTTTCTGCAGCGCCTGGCACAGTAATCCTGTTTACGTTTCGTGTTTCAATGCCGGGGGAATGTTTTTCTTCCCGCCGGACGTGAGACCGCGAGTGAGAGGAGGTTCTGTTTTCCCTGCCGCCTTACCGCACTCCGCCGGTGGCCTGTTGTTGCTGAGGCTGTTGGCTCGGACCCTGCGGCCGCGGAAGAGCTGCGTCCAGTTGACGGTGTGGTGGTAGCAGAGCCGGGCGTTCTGGCTGATGTACACGCTGCCGTCGCTGATCTCGCGCAGGGAGCGCAGGCCCAGGGAGGCCAGGGTGGGGATGCGCATCACCATCAGGGAGAAACGCCTGCAGGTTTCGGAAGGAGAGAAGTGCGTGAGAGAGACTCCAAGCAGAAGAACGACTCCGGGATTCTGGTGCCCGATCGGAATTTCGGACGCTTTTGATTCCATGCTGGAGAGCATGAAGGGAAGTGACTGTTCAGAGAGTTTTAACACACAGCACGAGGCGATTCAGTCTCACTGTGATATCGCTTCAGTATAGGTCATCGTTTTTATAGTCTGTATAGGTTTATATACTAAGTCTCCCTATACATACCTGTTTATATTGTATATACCTGTGTTACTTACTGTGTATTTATTTCCATTTTTGCACTTGCAATTTTTGCACTAATCCTGCCCTGTGTAACACTGCTGCTATATGTGCCTTTTAATTGCCCCCTGGGGACAAATAAAGTTTTTTGAATTGAGAACATGCCTAAGGGTTAGGGCTAGGGTTAAAAATAAGGGAATTCAAGAACGAGATCCTTCCTCTTTTTCTCTGGTCTTTGAGTTCACTGTCACTGTCACTTTCCCAGTAACTGAGTAACTGTAAGAGTTCTAATGCAAGAGTGTTGTTAAACTGATGTATGACTGTGGGAAAAGCTAATAAGGGTGACAGCTTGTTTAATCCAGACATGTGGAAGGTCCAAGGAAGCATCATCAACCACACATTTCAACTGGAGGCTGTAAACAGAGAGTTAAATGTACTGTTTTCTGGAGGTCTGCGGAGTTGTGTGTTGTTGGTTGGTTTTTCCAATAACTGCATGTGACTGGTGTTCCAGTGTCGTCAGAGTGGAAAAGTAACAACGAGCTGATGAGTGCAATCTGGATTCTTCAGAATTAATCTGGCTCTAGTTGACGGCCCGGCAAATTTTTACCATATGCCGCAACCGTTAAAAACAGGCCTTACTTGTGCAGTGACCTCCCTTGAATGGTGGTGAGACTGGAGAAAGCCGACAGGTCACTCAGCTCTTTGGGCCAAGACTGGATGTTGAGGATATCTGGGGTTCAAATGTGACATTTATCATGTTTTTAAAAATGTACTTTTGAAAAATGATAAAGAAATTCTCTTAAATAAAAACCTGTTATTTCTCTCACGGTGCGGAACACTTCCAGCTTTTTGGCATCCAGGGGTGGAACCTTTTTAAAATCGTCGCTGTGAGGCGGATCAAAAAAAGAGAAGAAGCTCACACTCAGACACACAACACGAAGCCGACTGTACGAAACAATTGTTCCCCACGGATTCCTCCAGTGGTGCGGCGAATGATTACCCAAGAATCCCCGTGACCAGGAAGTGAAGGCTGCCCTGGATCTTGGTGCAGTTGATGAAGCTGTCGATGTTGCTGGAGTCCACGGTCTGTCTGTGTTCAGCACCGGTGCCTTCACACACTGCGGGGGTGGCCAGACACCATTGTTAGCTGTAACGGCTGACAAATAAGCTGAGCACGGAAGAAGAAGAAAGAAGAAGAAGAAGAAGAAAGAAGAAGAAGAAGAAGAAGTAGAAGAAGAAGAAGAAGGAGAAAGCAGGGAGTAGTAGGTTCCACCTTTGGGGCAGAGTCCGCTGCAGAGCTCACACTGCCTCTGGCCTTCTCTCTCCACCTCCATCTTGTCCGGAGGGCAGGCGCTCACGCAGGAGCTGCCGTCCACCACAAAGTGAGCTAATGAGAGGGGAAAGAAACAGACGGAGCTCAGAGTGCCATAGTTTCCAAACCCAACAGTGATGTTTCCCCAAGGAGCAGAGGCGGAGGGGCAGACTCACTTGGACACTGAGAGACGCAGATGGAGCCGTACTGATACTTGGCGTTGGGGTTGGTCTCCATTTGAAACGTCTGCTTGTTGTAAATCAAAGTCTGGGGACACTGAGGCACACAGGCGCCGGAGTCGTTGAAGCGGCGACACGCCTGCAGAGGGGACACGGCTGGCGTGAGCGTGCACTGCACTGCACTGCAGCACCCTGCTCGCTCCTCCACTGAGGGGAGGATTAAACTGACAAACTAGTCGTCCTCCGCTGTCATTCATCAGGAGTCACGGGCCAAGTTGTAGAACCATGTGCGAACACAATATTGCACACAAGAACATCAATGTCTTATTATTCAATGCATTTAATCAATTATTGGATTTGTTTTTTTCTATGTTGCTGAAGCACCATTGCGCTCAAACGCTGTGGTTTTGAAGCTGGTTTCGTCACTTTTTACAATAGCTGCTGAGTTTTGCATCGTCTACATCTTAACAGGCGTGAAGAGGGTTTACAACCATGTTATTGCATTTTAGATTATTGCAAAACTGCCAGTGTGACTTTTTGCCTCCACATGGCTAGTTTATTGTACTTACAATTCAGTTGTTCTTGGGCAAAAACACTCTGTTTCATCAACTTATTGTTTTATTTCAGGTATTTTAGAAGAATTTGTTCAACTAAAAGGACGGAATCAAATGTTTTGTTTTGTTTTGTTTGGTTTACACTGTTGTGGATGGAAAACCTGGCCAAAAACGAAATGAGTGCCACCATCGGGGCTGCAACCACTCACGAAGCAGTCGGTGTCCAGAGGGCCTTTGCATCCCGCTGCACACTCGATGTGGCAGCAGTCCCTGGGGCTCGTCCCGAAGCAGCGACCGTTACACTGCGGAGCGCACACCATCTTAGTCACTGGGGAACAGGAGAGAATGGGTTGGACTGAGGTCGGCAACGTGCACGGGCGTGTGTGTGTGTGTGTGTGTGTGTGCGGTTGCGTTAATCTCTCCACTCACAGATCTGACACTGGTCCTTGTTGGGGCCCCAGCAGTAATCTCTGCAAGATTTGTGGCAGGGCCCTGAGAGACGGACAAAGAGGGAATTCAACGACAACAAACAACGACAACAACAACAAAGGAGGACGCGAGCCAGTGACTCTCAACGCTGACCTCTCTGCCCGTTGTTCTGGACTTCGATCGGAGCGTCGTTGTCTCTGATGATGTCCTGCCAGTAGACCCAGGGGCCGTACCTCAGGTACTTGTTGTTAATAATCTGGACTCCTCCCTCCAGAATCTCTGCCGCATCAAAGTTGAAGGAAACTTTTCATTATAATATTGTAAACAGGAGAGGGACACCTGCCTACGCAGCATGGGTTGTCACCTAATCCTTGAGGAGATTTTTTTGATTAAAACTGACTGCTCACCACTCAGAGTGTGGATGGCAGCTCTGGTGACAATTTGCAAAAGTATGTGACCGTTGGAGAGTTTCATGGAAAGTATTTCCACACAGAGAATGTCTGTGGTGGCCATGAACCATAATGCAAAAAGCAGGTCAGAGTGTCCACACCAAGATCAGGAGGTCCTGGGTCTGTTCTCCAACCAGGTCTTTTTAATTATCATGTATTTATTGTTTCTTTACTTCTACAAAAAAGTTCACAGCTGCTTTAGGCAACCATCAGGTGGAATTCTTTCTCCATGGTGCTTATATGGATTTCCACCATGTTGCCAAATCGTAAATCCATGTAGTGAAAATGAAGATTTATTTCAATGAGAACCATCTAAAATACAGTAGCTATATAAAATGGATTCAGACCAAATGCTTCCTAGACCTTTTGCGACTAAATCTATATTTTTGTTGCTGTTTTCTCAAGTGATTTTTCCGTCTTACCCGTCAGGTTTGAGAGCCCTAGTTGCTGCAGGCCGCTGGAACCGTCCTTGGGGTAGTTGAAGAAGATGGACAGGGCGAAGCGTCTCTCGTAGAGGCTGTTTCCTCTGATGACTCGCAGCTTCCACAAGGGGATCTCCTGGAAGTGGTTCATGGCGATGAGGACGTAGCCCGTCACCTCGCGGATGGTCTGGAGACAGTATGAAAGCAGAAGAGGTTAGAAACACCTGCGGCTGCAAACAGGCGCACACGACAAGGGAGAGGAGCAGTTTGCTGGTTTTTCCACCTTGAGGAAGGAGAAGTCCCAGTTGCTCTCGATCTGAGTGATCTCCAGGTTCCCTATGATGATCTCACAGCCGTCGTAGCGATCTTTGATCAGGTTGTACTGGTTCTCCTGGGAGCCTGTGGAGCTCAGGCCATTCTGCGTGCCATGACACACCACTGACACACACAAATGACAAAGCCAAGTGTTACCTTTCCCCAATATTTTAAACACAGAACCTGTATTATTTTTATTATTATTATTATTATTATTATTACAAGGTAATAATAGTATTATTAATAATAAGATGACGAAGAAGAACATAATCATATTAATAATATTGTTCATCGTTGTGCTTGTGTGCTTTTATCTCTTTGTGTTTCTCATAAAAAAATATGAATATTTTTTCAAAATAAATGCATCAAATAAACAGCACAATCATCTGAAATATGGCCCATCCATCTATTATCTATCAGTGCTTATCCAGCACTCTGAGGCCATGCTGTGGGATGCTGGAGCCGAGTCCAGCTGTCTCGGCGCGAGGGTGGTGCTGCACCCTGGACGGGTCGCAAGGTCGTGGCAGGGTTAACTGAGAGAGACAAACAACCGGCTGCACTGACACTCTCGCCCTCTGCCACTTCAGAGTGTCTCAGCTAGCTTCAGGTGCATGTCTTCGAACTGTGGGAGGAAGAATGCAAACACCTAAACTCTCCAGCGGCCCTGGGAATCCAACTGTGAGGCAACAGTGCAAAGCGCCAAAACATGATGGTACAGAGCCGCATCCAGAAAGAAGCACAGCTCCTCTGTCTGTTTTCTGCAACTGCAATGTGTTTGGTGTTGCCGTTGTGTGTTCCAGTGACACTTTGATGTAAAGCAGAGTAGCACACAGAGAGTTAGCAGCAGTGCCCCCCCCCGCCTGCCTCCGTGCACACAGCAGCCCAGGCCTTTGGTTGATGACGGGGGGAGGAGGGGTGGGGGTAGGGGGGTGAGAAGGTCGAGTCTTTCGTCAGACACTGGCTCATTGTGATAAAGCTATAAATGTGGACAGTGTGTCTCAGTGAGTGACGAGCACTGCAGCGACAGACAGTGCCTCTGTGTGTGTGTGTGTGTGTGTGTGTGTGTGTGTGTGTGCGCGCGCGCGTGTGCGTAAGCGGGGACCAGGCTGCTGAGATCATACACTCTGACAATGGGGCATGTGTGAGCAGGACACTCTCAAAATATCATGAACGGAAGAAGACACAAAAAACATCTCACACTGACGAACAAAAAGACTCGCACCGGTGGAATGTGACGTGACGAGAAGTCACTACTACCGCGATGCAGTCACTTTGATATTGTTTATGACTTCCATGCACGTTTGACGGTCTGTGTTTGATGCTGTGCAATATTCACTTTACTAATGTTTCCTCCTTTACTTCTTTTGTTTGATCCTCTTTCAAGGAAATGTGTGCTGAAACATGTGGTCACTTGTGATGTCACAAAGGGCATCAATATCTATAACCAATTAGTGAGCCCCAACCTCTTCGACCGCTCCCTGAGACTGCCATGTTTTTGTCCCCATCCAAAATACGGAAGGTCCAACAAAGCATCACGTTTAGCGGGAAGCTAAAAGCTACCTCTGTTTTTAGAAGGCTGCAAACAGAGGGCTAATTATGCAGATCTGAGGGAGGATTTTTAGAATCATTCCTGTTGGACTAATACAAGTTGAAGAACATTATTAGCAGTTTTACTGTATGACTTGATCAGATGACTTTTGCAAGACTTGAAATTGACTGTAGCCAAATTATCTGTCTGTTTTATGCAAAAAACGCTTGATTTTAACACAAAACGCACACAACACTACACACTTCACTAACTACTGTAAACAAAATTCTCAAAGTGCACCACTGCTAACAGCAAAAAACAAAACAAAACACAAACTAAACCACCAACCCCCAACTACATTAACAATCTGCGGTGAAGAGCGCCAGCTGTCCTCAGGCACTTTGGACAAGTCGGCATGTTGCCACACAGGCAATTTTGTGTCCCAGGCATCGATGCTGCTTCAGCTCATCACGACATAAACTAGTGATACAGCGTGATGATAGGATGTCCCATTAAGGGCTTTAATCAGTCGCAAGCTAAAGCAGCAAAACACTCTGGGCTAATAAAAAACAGGAAGTGAAGTGAGATAAAAGGAAGGAAGAAGAAACCAAGTTGTAAACCCCGGACTGTTCAACCCCTTCAGGAATGTAAACAGTGCCCATGTTAAGGATTGCATTGAACTCTGAAACATATTAGTGACATGTGTAAAATATGACACGATTAAAATTTTTTAGGCCATGCTGAAAAACAAACAAAAAATAATGATCAACAAATAAATTCAGTATAAAAGTTGTGTTTATGGGAATGGATGGACCTACCTTCAGGGGTTTGGGATGATGCTGTTTGCAGCCAGAGAGTCACAAACAGTGACAGGACCGGCCACTGAGTCATGTTGACACTGAATCTCTTCATTGGACTACGATCATGTCTTTTATCCTTCAAAAAAAAGTAAAAAAAAAAAAAAAAGGTGTAATATAAGGTGAAAACTAAAGTCTAATCTAAAGTGGAATATAATTTATTTTTTTTTCCCACATCTGGAGGGATTAAAAAAATATCCAAGTCATGCAGTGGCTGAGAAGGAGAAACGTGTCCTCTTTGGATCTTCACTGGAAGCATCAGAAGATGGGAGAGGGTGCATGGTTTTGTCAGCCAAGCACAGCGTGGCGAACAAGTGGCAGTTTATTTTGACGCTGGGTTTTTCCCTCCAGCAGGGAGAAGCCTGATTGGCCAGGAGCCGAGATTTACTTGCCAATCAGAGGCCAGTCCATCGTTCATTTTTACGGGCTCCATCCTTGTGAATGGCCACAGTGAACATCCTAGACAGAAATATGGCCATGTATATGAAATATTAACATGTATATGATGAATACTACATCAATATTAACAGCTGGAAGTGCACATGGAGGGAAAAAAGCTGCAGATAAAAAAAATTGACCTTACCTTTGGAATATTGCACCGACTGCACCCACTTTGTCTCTGCATTAAACCAATATATGTCACTTGAAGTGTTCAAAATCTCAACCTGTTGCAGGAGCGGCTGTGCTGGGTTATTTTGGTTCCACGTTGCCAGCCGCCGCAGGGCGGACACTGTCTGCTCGGCTCGGCTCGGCTCGGCTCAGCTCGGCTCTTCCCCGTGCTGTGAGTGGCTCACTGTTTCCCTCCCCAGTGAAGGGCCCGTATTGTCCGCAGCAGCCTCGTCAACTGGTTAATCACCTCTTTGATGCGCGCGGAGCGGCCCCGTCACAATGTCCGCATTGTCGGGAACGGTCAAGTGACTTCTGAACCCAAAAACAAGGCCGTGCTTAATTTGATGAAATGCCCCCCCTCTCCCCCCCTTCCCCGGACGGAGCTGGCGAGATTCCTGAACATGGGGTCTGTGTCCCTGGGGAGGCAGCCAGTTGGGGGTCCCTGATGTGGAAGGCTACCACTAAGTATTTCTGGCAGATTCACGGTTAATTTAATTTTGTTCGAGGGAACAGACGGTGCAACTGGCAGTGACGCTGTCACTAGAAAATGTTGCATTCTTAAAGCTGAAATGAAATTGTCAGTTGACACCATGTGTTTGTTGTCTGAGGTAATATACATTTTTATATGTGTATGTATGTATACATATATATATGTACACATATATACTGATATATGTACATAATATATATACATATATGTATATGCTGTATATATGTATATATTTAGACATATTATATATGTATTGTACATATATGTATATAAGAATGTAACTGCCTCAAAATAACTTAATAAATGAATATATCTTACAGAGGTTGACCCTGTGCTCCAGCTTCTATTTCTGTCCAGCAGGAGGAGACAGAGTCTCAGTGTTACTACTGCACTGCACAGTAGGAGATCAACTCAAAGCCTTTTTTGTTTGGTTTTTTGCACTCACACTTTATTTCTTCATGTGATTGTTTCCTGTTCTTTACGCTTTGCGCCAAACGCGATCTGCATTTAAACGCTAAATTTATGGACCGGCCTTTAGAATCATGGGAAATATCGCAGGGAACAAAACCACTCGCCGGTCAGTAGGGAGCACAACGTCTTTATACATCGTTTGCTTGTCTAGCTCACCAAAGCGGCCTTACAGAAAACAAACTGTACCGGTGCCAGAGCGGCAGAGCATATTGATTGAATGTATGATTCTCTTTCACATTCTCAGAAGGGTTTCTCCTTTTGTCAGGTCGAGAAAAAGTAGCTCCATTAAAGGTCCGCGCTTTCTGCAGCGTCTGGCGCTTTCACAAGGCCGCGGCGGCGGCGGCCTCGCCCGCTTGGCCCCGGTGGCCCTGTCCCTTGCCTGCTGTGGCCTTTTGCAGATGCCACTCCCTTCAAGAGATTGATGAATTGATTGTCGGGCTGCTGCCAGTGTGTCTGTGCCCTGGATGAAGGCGTCCCGGTTACGGGTGGGAATCCCAGCTATGGCGGCCGCCCTGGGGCCACTATTGTGGCCGTCCTGCAGGGGGCCCCGGGGGCTGGTGGCCCCGGGAGCTGCTCTGACCCACATACTGCTGTCACGCCCCTGGAGACACAGCGGCACTCTCCTCCGAGAGGACCTGCCATTGGCCCGGGAGAAAATGACTCGGTGTGGAGCAGAGCGGCTCTACCTGACCGTGCCAAAGCTCTACTTCACGGCGGCAGTCAGCAAAAGGCCAGAGATCCAGGCCACGTCCCACCTGCAGCGGCGCTCACGTCCACCAGTGGGTCTTCAGTAATGAAGCTTGCAATAAGTGCAGATCATAATAAAGTTATAGATGTTCGATAAATGGATGTCGTCACATTGAAATATCATGTGACAGTTTGAAGAAAGTCCTATAACAAGACTGTGATTTTTAACCACAACAACCACTACACTGCAGAAAAGAGTATTTAGCACTCCGTTGGCACTTCCACACGTTTGGAAGGGGACAAAATTCAAAGCGGTTGCAAGGGTGAAGCGAGAAAAAGATGTGAAGGATTCTCCTCAGCTTGGGTGCAGGCTCATGTTACCGTCAGAAAACAGAAGTCAATTTTGCGTAATGTGCAACATTTAACACAAGATGTGAATCTCAGCTGCACTACAGGACTTGATAGCATCAAAATACTTATTTCATTTGATACGGCGCCTCTGTTGGCCCGGCATGGGACTACCGCGTGGGTTGATGGATGTTTGTGTGAAGAACAAAGGGAACAAACTGATTTGAAACTATAATTTTGAGGTACAAAAACAAAATGATGAAAAAAAGAAAAGAAAAGAAAATTGTGCAAAGGTCATTTAGGAACTCTGAGCCTGGAGCCCACATTTACCCGGAAAAAAAGACATCTTGTGTCCAGAAATTCCATGTTTCCAATGAGTGTATGTTTTGCATAGAAACCACATCTGACGCAGACAATTGTTTAAAAAGAAGCCAGAGATCTAAACAAGCAAACAAGCAACAATCTTTTATCGACTCAAGTGTCAAGTCAGACTTTATTTTTAGAGTAATGATTCACAACAAAACTTATGCCGTGACAGTGTCGCGCGGAGCAGATCTGGAAACACCACTGCGGGTCTCAGAGTCGAGTCGACATGGTGAGAGAAACACAGCGTGGCCAGCAGACGTCGGGATTTTTATACTTCCTTGTTCACTGTTTTGATGCCAGTAATCAATAACTCATCGGTCGCTTCCTCTTCGGTTGCTGTTATTATTTATTATATCCTCTAATTAAAAGGTCACACCGAATTAAAACCAAAAGTCCCATTTCCTGTTTGTTTCTATTCCACATTTACGGCGTTTCATGTCTTCAAGTATTTGTTGAGATTGGTGTGCTGAGCCCGGCTGTTGCTGTGACAGATTGTTATTGGGGGACACTTGACATTTCCACATACAAACCCGGTTATCAAAGAGAAGCGAACCACTGGCAATGTAAGGCCACAAAAACAATGTTCACACAAACATGAGAGAGAGAGAGTACACACACACACGCACGCACGCACACGCACGCACGCGCACGTCAGTGAAACGTATCCGCTCGCACGCCGAGCCTCGGGATCTACGGGTGAGTCGACAACAATATGAGTTTACGTGGTAACATGGTGCACGTCACTTCTCTTGTCACTTCAACGTATATACACACACACACTTGCATTGACGTTGGAGAAAAAAGAAAAAAAAAGCATGCTTTTGCATATCAGAAGGTTTGTTTCGTAAACTCTCCACTAAAATCCAGAACATCTATCAGTACAATATCGATCCAACCAGCCGCAGTAGTTTACACTAACAAATATAGTCTGAGGAAACAGGCTATTATAGTCCACTTTTATTACAGATCTTGTACATTATTAACATGCCTTATGATGCAGGGTTTTTTTTTGAACGGTCGTCCTCTTTCCTATTTTTTTCCCCCCAAATGATATGATTTGTGTGAACACTTTAAAAGACAATTATCTAGTCAGATAATTAAGAAAACGAACCAAAAAAAATAAATAAAAAAACCGGGGTGAGGAGGAGTGAAAAGAAAACACAGCAAAATCAACACTTGCATTTTTAAAATAAATAAATACTCCATTCAAAATACAAGAAACAGACATTACATTTTGTACAACAGCAATGCAACTAGAGATATGTGTCTGTGTTTGCGTGTGTGTGTGTGTGTGTGTGTGTGTGTGTGTGTGTGTGTGTGTGTGTGTGTGTGTGTGTGTGTGTGTGCGCTACTCGGAAGATACTGTCAACACAGGAAACGATGCCATGCCAATCAGGAATGGAAAAATTAGGCCGACGGGCGATGCGAGTTCCCCTGACAGATATGGATCAGCTGCTCGCGCAAAAAGGATGAATTAAAAAGAAAAGAAAAAGGAAAAAAAAAAAGTGAACATTCAAAACCATGTAAGAAGCATCACTCTCCGTGGAGCAGGCCAATAGCAGCATTTGTTTTATAAGCCACGGAGCTGGTAAAGTGTGCCTGATGTGTCACCTGCGTCAGCTCGGCTGTCACGCCTCGCCGACGCCGCACGAAACTCCTCGGACCAAAGAACCTAAACCAGACGAATGGACTTAAAGAACAAACCGTTATTTACAGCAGCAGCCTGCCGGCGCTCGACCTCTGCAGGCCCTCCGTCCATTACTGGGATATCTCCATGCAAAGTTGGGAAGCAGTTATTTACAGAGATACCGGGCCAATTTTTCTTTTATTTTGTTAAACAGCTGCCTTAGCAGTGAATGCACATGGCAATAAAGGCAAAGAAACCATGTGAAACACTTGAAAGAAGAGGAGGAGAACTCAGAGTTCAGAGAAATGTGAATTTACGGCTATTAAGAAATGAAATCAGTTTTTTTTTCTCTAGTTAATAGAATATTAAAAATAAATAGATTCAAATAAAATTCCAAAAATAGAAATTGCAACATTTGAGGACAGAATAAAATCAAACTACATTAATCTGAGCCTGTATACTGATTTTTTTTTTTTTTAAACGATGTGATAGCATTAGTACTGCCACAATACCATTATGACATTCTTCTTTACAGTTTTAAGTATCTCATGAAAAGCCTGTTGTGCCATCAAAGGATGCTGGAGGTCAAAGGTTACAGAGACTGTATAGGTAGGAGGAGTATGTGCCGTCACGTTAACGTTAATATTACAATTTTACATCCTGTTATTTTGTTCCAGTCACCTGGGCGAAAATGAAGTTAATTTAGGTCGACGTTTGAAATCACAGGTTTGCAAATGTTAAACTCGTTCACAACGGATCCGGATAAATTAAATTAGAGAACAGAGAGAGAGAGAGAGAGAGAGAGAGAGAGAGAGAGAGAGAGAGAGAGAGAGAGAGAGAGAAAAAGGAAGGGAGGGGAAGCCATCAACAGCGACCAGTTGGAGCCTCGCAGCACCGCCGTTCCACGCAAAGACAACGGATCCACCACCGTAACCACTACCTGGAGCTTGACCCACGCTCATTCCCACTCTGCCCTGTGGCGCACCTCACTTTTTGTTCTTCAGCTGATTGGCCAGCCAGTCCAGGCCCTCGTACAGGCCGTCGCCGCTGGTGGCGCAGGTGGCCTGGATGTACCAGTTGCGGTGGCGTAGGGAGTGCAGGCCCAGCTTGTCCGTTATCTCCGCCGCGTTCATGGCGTTGGGCAGGTCCTGGAGGGGGGGGAAGAGGAGAGCACTGGTCAGCGCTGGGGACGAACTCGTCAGGAAAACAGGCGCAGGAAGTGGGATCACATACCATGGGGAAAAGACGGCCATACCTGTTTGTTGGCGAAGACGAGCAGGACAGCGTCCCGCAACTCGTCCTCGGCCAGCATCCTCATCAGCTCCTCACGAGCCTCGTTGACCCGCTCGCGGTCGTTGCTGTCCACCACGAAGATCAAGCCTGCAGGGGAGGACAAGGGGTCTGCGTCGTTTAAAGGGCCAATGAGAGCAAAACCCGACCTGACCCACATCTGACGTATCATAGATCGTCATCATACATCGATGTGGGATTTGTGCTTCAGTATGGCCATGGAAATGACAAGATATGACAGACAAAGCTGTTTTTTGTTTAGCTTGTTCAGCAATGTGATGCTAAGCCTAATAATATCGCTCAGTGTGATAACAGCCTCAGACAGAAAGTCTGGCAGAATTTATCACACAAAGTGATAATGTGGTGGAGCAGTAACTTGTCTTTAATATTTATTTCTGGACGATTTCAGTTTTATTTCATAACTTGGGACACACATGCTTGATCCTGCAGAGTGAGAAATGGGGACCCCTTCTCATCTTCAGAACATAATCTGTTGCATAAAGTGATGTGATTTTGTATTTTTACAATATTTCTAACCATGAATTAAATTAGAATCATGGCACTATCTGTAATTTCCTGTTAGGGCTGCAGCTATCAAATATTTTGTAAATCGTTAATTCTATCGAATATTCCATTGACTCAACAAGTAATTGGATAAAACATGCATTTGCTTAGTTAAAAACCGCTTTGCAGCAGAACGGCGCCATTAACGTCAGTGTGCACTAGACGTGGCGCGGGCGCTTTGCAGACGTGCCAAACCGCGCCGCCCTGGTACCGTCACCAAAAGAGCGCTTCAGTCCTCTCCCGATTTGCATTGGGCGCATAGCCTGTGACGGAAGCACGTTGTGTCACGTTAAAGAGGGTCCGTGCGAAACGTGAGCCTTAAATTTAATTTAACGACGCCTCGAGGCAGATGAAAATCCTTGATTATTTTTTGTAATTGAGTTACTCGAATTATTCGAGTGAATCGTTGCAGTCCTAGTTCCTACCAGTGGGTGATGTTTAAAACAATGACTAAAATGCTGATGATGCACCGCAAAAACCCTGATACATGACTTATACCAAAATCATTTGTAACAGTTGGGAGGCTGCGTATGCAGATGACGTCATCTGAAGCATTAGTCAGACATTCTGCTGGCCGAGTTGAGTGTGTGTGCCTGGAGGGTCTGACACACAGGACTGAGCCCCCATGTGAACTCCTAAAGTGTCTGATAGAAGAGGCCAGCAGCCCAACTCACCCTGGGTGTTCTGGAAGTAGTGCCTCCACAGGGGACGGATCTTGTCCTGTCCACCCACATCCCACACGGTGAAGCTGATGTTCTTGTATTCCACGGTCTCCACATTGAAACCTGTTTTTTTTTTTATTTAAAGAGAGAGAGAGAGAGAGAGAGAGAGAGAGAGAGTGAGAGAGAACAAAGCAAAAAGCTCAGTGTGTTAGGCGCGAAAGCTCGCCGCGAGGTGACAAACTGTTCCCTCACACACCGATTGTGGGAATGGTGGTGACGATCTCGCCCAGCTTGAGCTTGTACAGGATGGTGGTTTTCCCCGCGGCATCCAGGCCCACCATGAGGATCCTCATCTCCTTCTTGCCGATGAGGCTCTTGAGCAGGTTGCCAAAGATGTTTCCCATGATGCACTGGTGGCTCTCGATTTGCACCGCAACAAACTATGTGGGGGAGGGGGACGAGGGGGTGTATAAACCAAACCACAAACAACACACAAATTAGACACAGTAGCTCTCCATTGGCAACTCAACATTAGCACATTGTTAAGACTGGGGCCACCTGCGGTAAGTCAAACTTCACACCTGGGCTGGCAGCTGACCTGCATCCTGAATGCATGCTGAACGTCTCTCAGCTGAATGTGGATCAGATTTCATGTTGCGCTCGACTAAGCTGCTTGTAATTTTTTCTTCTTTAAAAAAAATAAAATGAGGAAACACAGGACTGTCTGGAGTTTTGAATGCGTTTGTTTCTAGTTATGGTCCCATTTTGACAGTAGCAACTCTCATAATTTTTGCCCATTTACGCCAAATACACTCATTTTATTATATTTAATATATTATATACAGTAAGTATGTATTTTATACTGCTGGAACACTGGAATTTCCCCACTGTTGGATAAACATTATTCTTCTTCAAGCATGCTCCACATTAGCAAAAAACATTTTTCCTCTGTATTTTCTGTATAGAGAAGACCTATTTAACTCTTCCCAGCGTCTTCCTCGACGTAGTATCACCGTGATGTGGTCCGCTCTTCGAGCTAGTCATATCAAACGAACGGACTTTAGCAGCATATATAGCTTAGCCCGTTTTAACGCTGCAATCAGCCGGCCGTCCATGTATAAGCTAGCGCTAGCTTCCGTGGAGGGAGGCAGGTGCTGCAGTCCCCCGGCCAGAGGATGAATTTACATCCAGCCAAAACGACATTTATGACGATGATGACTGCTGATTTATTCGAGCGGGGGTGAGTTAGCAAGAATATTAGTGTGTGCCGAAACGTCTTCATCGTTGAGACGTAGAGAGAGGGTGAGTAGGGGGGGAAGAAGGAAAAAAAAAAAAAAAAAAAAAAATCGCCGGGTCGATTTGTGTGCTGTAATCCCCCCCGGTACAGTCACGACAAGCGGCCTGATGTCGCGGATGAATCGTGGCGTTTCTCTTCCGGCATGAACATCGCGATAAAAACGAACGAGCCGTGTGCCGCTGCGACCGTCGCCGCCGCCTTTGTTACCGGACGGCAGCGTCGCGGAGAAATTTCCACCGTTTGCATCTCAATCACTTACCCGTCAGCTGCAGACGGACCAGCTGGAGTCGGGCGACGAAGGACTGGATGGATGGTGTTCTCGCGATGAGCAGGGGCTGGTGGAGACGCGTGCTCTCGCGATATTTCGGCGTTCTCCAAGAAACACCTCACGTCTGGCGTCCGTGACTTGTTATTAGACGGAACCAGATCCGGGCGGCTGAGATTCGTTGCTTTATTGTGCTCGAATGATGATGATAAAACCCGATATTTAGACGTTCTAGGTTTTGCTTTTAAGACGCATTCTATTCTGTGTTTTTAAGACATTTTAGAGACCAATATCACTATCCTTAAAACACACACACACACACACACACACACACGCACGCACAATAACAAATGGATGTCGGACAGTTTTAAAGGTCATGTGTTGTGCTGCTGCTGTGGGACAATTCTCCCCCCGTGAAATTAGTCTGCAGGCAAAGACGCTTGAATAATTGAAACAGGAATCATCTTAATGAATAAGTAAATGGCTGGCTGTAATTGGATGCCAAGTGATACTTCCTGGCAGTAGCTCTGGCCGTGTCAGAGATAATGAGGTGACAGGTGGCAAAAAAAAAACCCTGAACAACAAACATTGACTGAGACAGAAACAGAGCCTTTGACTAACACCAATTATGCATTGTGTTAAAAAGATGCTACTTTTAAAGCAGCTCCGGGTAACTTTCGGTGGAAATGGCGAAGTGACGAAGTAAACACGCTGCAGCGCTAGTTTATTGATGTGGGAAAATACAAATAGTCGCCTAGCTGCAGCGCTCGTATGTGTTCAGGAAAAACACCAATATGAAATGCAAAACAGACACTGACAATAACGTCGTAGCAAACGTTCAACACTTTTATTACTTCGTCTTTCATCGAGGTTAATTATTGGGTTCCATTCCGTCATTTTATAATTTTGTAATAGTAGTATGTAAGACTGCCTCGAAATAAGCGTGTGACGTTGCCGTATAGTGGTTCGTCCGGCGTGTCGGGTCGCGCTTGAAAGTTACGCAGTGCAGTTACAGCCGGCACAGCCCCCCTCTCTGCCGAGGCGGCACCACTGATCCTATTAATCGTTTATGTACCCGCTTTACTGAGTTTGGAATCATAATTTTATGGTCGAAAAGTTACCTAGAGCTGCTTTAAAAGAGGATTCTGTAGATTTGCTTGGGTTTTATATGGCAACAATTTAATGGGAATTAGGGACCCCGATCAAGATGTGGCTTCAGCCCTTCATCCATCCCGTAAAACAACCCGCACTAGTTGATTACACAACCATCCGGGACCCGACCGCACGGCTGCAGGTGAATCCAGCGCTCGCCTCCCGCTTCCTCTCGGTCGTGCGTCAGTCAGCGGCGCCGGTGATAGATGTGTTTATCAATCCGGCGGCGAAGGCAAGGGGAATAAGAAGAGGGGAGCAGATGTTTGCAGCTGCACGCCAGATTACGGGGTGGAGTGGATGGTGGGGGAGCCTGCTGAGCGTCGAGTACAGTGGGAGTTTTTCGCCAGGGTTACGCAGGGGTTAGCACAGGGCCCGAGCTGTGGCGAGCGGCGGGAGAAGGTGGGGTGGAGAGTTATGACTTAAAGGGGGCCTTTCCTCTGAAGTGTCTGCCAGCCTGAACCCCAGCAAACACAATCACAAGTCTCGTCGGTTCTGCTAGTTGAACTAATGAGGGCCTGTGCGTTGCGAGCGCAGGCTTTGATGTTCTGGGTAGCTGGCTCCTCGTGTTTTCTCTCCTGCTTTCCTTCCCTTGCCTGTCCCCACAAAAAAAAAAAAAAAAAAAAAAGCGAAAGGGGAGTTGAGAAGCAGATGTTTTGAGGCATGTATTTATACCGAGCTACACTTTATTCTGCCCCTTTCTCCGCACTCGGCCCTTCTGCGCCTGCGTCAGCGTGCACGGCAGACTGCAGCGAGGATCTCTCTCTGCCCATCTTTATATCCCGCTAAACGCACCCAAATCGCCTCACTTTATACATATAATCATACTGTCAATCAAAGTGGGTCACTTTTTATCTCTCCCTACTTCCTCTCTCTCTGCCTCCCCTCTCTTTAATTTGAGCCCAGTCTGGTTGTCATTACTCAGGGGGGCAGCCAATGTGTTGCTGTGCATGTGTCTGAGAGTCTGCAGTGATGAAGCGGAGAGTGGGACCAAGAGGTGGTGGCGGGGGGGAGAGAGAGAGAGAGAGAGAGAGAGACAGAGACAGAGACGGAGAGGGGGAAAGCAATCCCAGGCTGTCCAGCGAGCTCTGTCTCACACATGGGAAGAACAGTGACAGGAAATTCTCTTTTGCAGCAGCTCCAGGGTGAAACGATAAAATTGAAGAAATGCGAAGCAGAGATCCATTCCCTTATCATTCCTCCGCCGTCGCCGGCCGTCTCGCTGGCTAAGTACCGCAAACTCAGAACAGTCGCTTCATTCCTCAGGGGGCCAAGGGGGGATATATGGCAAAGTCCATACAAACAAGACTCGATTGGCATTAAATCCTCTGTGGCGCAGCGGGGTCCCCCCCCCACCGCAGAACACCAAGACACTTCTGGATCACGCGAGATATCCAGAAATCATCGTAAATCCTGTCAGGTGTCGACTCTAGCACTGTGCTGACTCCGCAGGCCGGAGGAGGGAGTGAGAATACAAATCACTCGGGTCACTGCGGGTGTGCAGCGACAACGACAGCACGCGTGTTTTTTGTTTGTTTTTTTTGCGTGAGTGCATACGTGCGTCCCCTCCCTCCCTTGCCCTCCCTCCCCCTCCACCATGTTTATGTTTGTCTCGTCCGTCTCCCGGGTAACGAGGACACGGCGTCGTCCCACGTGGTTTCACTAAGTCCCTCCTCCGGGGCTGTGAACCCCGGGACAAATGATCCCCTTCAGATGCTCGCACAGACTGGTATAATCAAGCCCACTCGCTGCGCTCTTGATGCTCCTTTCCCACAATAAAACTCATACTCGAAGGAAACAATATCCCGCGGCCGTAAAAAAAAAGAAGAAGTCTTTCTCCCGGCGAGGAGTGGGCCATAAAGAAGGCTGTCACCTACTAGATCTACGGTGCGTAGGACTCGTCCCCCGTTTGCGCAGAGAGAGCGCACGCACACGTGTGCGGGCGGTTCAGTGTCAGCACTAAATAACGGGGGCCATCACTTCGTTTTCACATGCGGCGGATGTGAGTTGAGCAACACGTGTAAAAAACGGGGAAAAAATCGAAGATATCTGTCATGATTGCATTAGAAAGACACGCATCACACAGCAGTTGTCCCAAGAAGAAGCTTGTTTCTATCGTTTTAAAGGATGAATTTCTTAAAAACAAAACAAAAAACACGGCTACTAGTTAGGACTCCTGTGAAATGGTTACTGTTGTTACAACCCAGTGAATAAATTAGACTGTTTTGTTTAGCATAACAATAATCTTTATAGCTGATGTTGTATGATTTTCGCTCAGTGCAGTATACAATATCTCTCTGTCCTTTTAAAAGTATCCTGGGATTCATCCCATGAAAACAACAACAACAACAAAGTCTGTCAAGTCCTCAGCGACATGCTTGTCCAAAAGGCTTTTGAGAGCGACTCAAAAGAAAGTAAAGGTTGCTGCTCTGTCTGACTCACAGGTGGAAAGTATACAAAGGGAGTAAATATCTTTGGGAGATCCTTCTAAGAATAACACGTAGGGTAAACTGTATGGAGGCTTTGTTGTTTAACAGTGCTGGTCGGAGGCGGTCCAAAGTGCCTCCGACCGAAAAGATCAAAGTTCCATCGCAATAATATTATTAATCATGATAAAAAAAAAACAGTAACAAATATGCATATACACATTAAAATACACAGCTACTGTACAACGATATGAGACGGCGCGTGGATCATTTCTGCTTCTCGGCTGTATCCTGTGACTTCGTTTCGGTGGGACAGGACGGACGAGACGTTTTCATTGGCCGTGAGGCCGAGCAGCGTGGAAACTGACCCGAGACAAGACAGCTGACATGAGTCACCTCTTCAATCTCTGACTTGGCATTTTGAGAATAACAGCGGCTACAAAGAGAAAATAGAATCCAGATGAGGGGCCGACAAAAGGAAAAGGGGGGTGAGGGGTGGTGGTGGTGGTGGGGGGTGGGTAAACAGATTCTCTGGGAGTGTTACACAAGGAGCAAAAACAACCCGCAGGAGTGGGCGAAAAGGGGGACAGGCTCGCCAGGCTCGAGTCTCGGGGTGAGTGGCGGTGGGAGCTACTTGCACACGTTGACCCACTCGGTGAGGCGGCACTCCTCGCACAGCACATAGCAGCACCAGTGGAAGCGGCAGTTGCAGCGCTCGCTGCGCGTCTGCTTCAGGATGTTGTGTCCGCGGCCGCAGCACAGCGAGCTGCAGCTGTCCGTGCCGTGGCTGGTCTTGTTGCACAGGCGTCCCTGCGTGCCCGGCGAATCCACCGACGGGTCCCGCTCGCAAAAGTCGGGCGACTTCTCGAAGTAGACCAGCTCCCTGGACAGGCTCCGCCTCCGCCCGCCACCGCCAAGTCCCCCGCCGGCCCCCTTTGCGCTGTTCAACCCCCCCATCCTGGGGTTGAAGACCCCGCTGTTCTTGTTCTGGGAGTTGACGAGGACGGCCGACAAGAACTTGTCCTTCAGCAGGGAGCCGACCACTCGGAACTCTGGCGAGACGTGCCAGCAGGTCTTGAACTGGCAGCTCCCCGACGTGCCGTGACACTTGCACTTCCTCTTCATGTTGTCGGCCACGATCTGTAACAAACAGACGTGCAGGGAAAATCACGATGTGGGCCACCGTGCGTCAAAACATCAGGGGAGGCGGCGCTGACCTGCCGCCCGACTCGGTTGTTGTGGATCCTCATGCGGGCGTGGATGTCCCTGGGCGAACCGCGCGAGTCCAGCCAGTCGCGGGAGAACCGGTCGGCGAAGCGGACGTCGTGGCTGCAGCCCCCCCACTCCCAGGTCTCCTGCATGGAGCTCAGCTCGTCCGGCATGGGCTTGAGCAGAGCGGCGGGGCGGGCCGAGCGCAGGTCGGCGGCCAGGTCGGCCACCTGGCGGCCGGCCAGCTGCGGGGGCAGCGGCTGCGTCATGCCGAAGCCGACCCCGCCCTTCTGCAGGGTCTGCAGCTGCAGCTGCGAGAGCTTCAGCCGGATCTTGTCGTCGTCCTGGCGACGCTTGGCCTCGCAGCCGCAGCCGTGCAGCTTGCCCATGCTGCAGGCCGAGGCCACAGAGTGAGCCACGCCCGCGGCCAGCAGGGCCAGGGAGAAGGCGCTCTCTCGGAAACCTGGCGGGCGAGAGACACGGCAGGACACGGGCTGAGGCAGCAGCTCCAGAGCAGGACTTTCAGCTGAAAGCCCGTCCACCCTCCAGTTCAGCTTACCCCGATTAAGGATGGTGCTGTGGTGAGGAAGCTTGCCGAGGACCTCCAGCGTGGAGCAGTTCCAGCGCTGGTTGCGGAGCTGGTCCTGGCACTCGTGGATGGCCACCTGGATGCCCTGCAGGGCCGAGGCCGTCACGTCGGGGCTGCGCACGCACATCCGCATCTGACGCTTGCTGAGGCCCGCCAACTTCAGGCACACCGAGTTGGGGGTGAGCACTGGGTCTCCTGCCACCTTCAGGCTGAGGATGTCATTGCACAGCACCCTGCACGCACGCACGAGGCGAGAGGGAAGGTGTGTGTGTGTGTGAGTGAGTGAGTGAGTGAGAGAGAGAGAGAGAGAGAGAGAGAGAGAGTCAGAGTGGGCTTTTCAGTGCTGTCAGAAGTTCATCAGTCAAATTTAGAGGACATGTGACCAAAAAGGTGAACAATTCATGTAGTTTATGAAAACATGTTTAGTTTTTTTGTGGATTTTCTTCAGAGCTTTAGTGATGGAAATACACTCACATACACATACATACACATAAATATATTTTAAATACACAAACACACGCACACACACACACACACACACACACACACACACACACACACACACACACACACACACAAATGAGGATATTCTTTTCAAACGATTGCAAAGAGTTCAACTGACCAAAATGATAACTAAGGAAACATCAAATAAATAATATTATTTTAAATTAATCTTTATTTTATTCAGATATCCTTCTACAATTCGTAAATTAGAAAAGTGCAAATGTGTTCTAAATTTCGATATTTTTTTATTAAATAATTTCAATAATCCTTTCAGTCAGGCCGCGCGCACTCAGTAACTTCCCTCAACAAGCGTCGCCGGACTCGCGCGCTGAAGCAGCAGCAGCAGCTCCTCTGGCGCTCTCAAGTGCACTCACGTTATCGCAGGTGACATAAGCGCCGCGGCCACAATCAGGAATTGGTCCCAGCGGAGTTTACCCGGTAGCTCCATTTTGTCAGGCGGTAAACGAGGCGTGACATTAAAAGCCCTGATGACTGAGTCCCGCTCGGCTTCGGAAAGGAGGCAGAAGACGGAGACGAGTCGAGTGTCATCGGTTGCAGCGCTCAGAGGCAGCCGGAGAGTGAAGCGAACGGAGCGCGGAGGAGCTGGGAGGAGGAGGAGGATGAGGAGGAGGAGGAGGGGTGAGGGGGGGGGGGATTGCGAGGGGAGGAGATGCCTCCACAGCGCGACTGTTTGCAAAATAGTGGCCGAGATGAAAGCCTGGATCGCCGGCTGACCGTCATGTCACTCATGACCGTCCGCTCACTCACTCAGTCGAGCGGAAAAGTGACGTCTCCAAACTTTTTTTTTTTTTTTTTTCCCCACTGCGCGCAAAACGGCTCCAAACTCAGCAGCATTCCCTCATCCTGGAATATATTATTGAAAAGTAACGATGCCGTATAGCTGAGATTTTTGTTTCTCTGTGAAATTTGATCCTAGCGCGTTCATAAAAGGATGGCTGGAGTGATGGATGGGGTGGGTGGGCGGGTGGGGGATGCCACTGCCGGTTGCACTGTACGACAGGGAGGCAGCAGCAGCAGGCAGGCGGCTCCGCGCGCAGACCCTCCAACAATACTGTTTCTAATCACGCGGTGCCCCTTCCTCCCACCGCCTCCTCCATCGGCGCTGCTGTTCCTCATTGTTGTCTTTCCAACAACTTCACTTTGTCACCCCAAACTCTTTAGTGCGCGGCGTTTTGCGTCGAGGGGGATGAATGGGGAGGGTGGCAGGGGTCTTTTTAGTCTGAACGCCCCTCATCACGATTTGGCAGCGGGCAATAGGAATATCAAGATGCGTGCGATGGCCCTTCGTTGCGCAATGGAGACAGGCAGCGTCTGAATCGGGCGAAATGAACCTGCTCCCACGGCCTTTAATTGAGGCTTCGTGGCTCATCGTGTTCATTGAAATTCAACCTATAGACAAAAACGCGTCACACCAATATGACACAGCATGTCATCTGAACCAATTTAAGACATAAAATGTCCCACAAAATAAATGTTGATGTTTTTTTTTTAACGACAACAATACTTCAACATTTGTTCCAGGAGGTTGTGCATGATGGCCACTTTCATAAAATTAAGTTGAAACCCCCCGTGGAACACGGTCGGCGCAGTGACACCAATTCATCTAATCTCCCTCCATTCCCTAAGCTGCGCCAATGAAAAGTGCATTAGCATTCTGCCTCGGCGTGTACATCTAAGTGGCTTAAAAAGTGATTTGAAGTTGATTTGTATATAAAAGGCCTCCCACTTTATCCGGATTGGGGGCTCTAATCTGCTCGGTGTCGCATGACTGCTCCAGGAAACCAGTTTGGGCACCTTCATATAAGGGCCCCGGAGTATAAACGCGGGGTCGCTGTCATTAAAAGCCGCGTGACAAAAGCCCCACTTCCTTTTACTGTCATGTGGAGGACGGGGACAGAGACGCGCTGGAGGGAGAGAGTATTAGAGAAGCAAACCGCCAGTGCGCCGCATCGTGCAAAACGAGATGGCGAAAAGGCAACATTAAGAGCCGTGAGTCAACTTGGAGAGGGTTTTTAGGGGACACTGCAGCGCCGCTTACCAGGATGGAGATGCCGCAAAGTGGCTAAAGCTGTGATTACACTGGCTACATGTGCGTCGAGGGAGGTCTGCAGGCCAGATGTTTGGAAAAGCTTTTATTCGTATTCGTCCCCCTCTTTTCCCAGTTCATCATACATCAATCTTTTGATTGGACCGTATTTCATATCTGCTGCTCTCTGGGGGAAAAAAAAGAAAGAAACGCAGCCCAGCAGGCAGCGCGAGTTATAAGACTATTTGGATACGATTACTGAGTCTATCTGTATCCAGCCTGCGCTTGTGCGCGTCTTAGGCTTCATTTTTAAAAAGTTTTTTCTTTTATTTTTTTTAAATAAGGGTCAAAATTTAGATATGTAAATACAGAGCATAGCTAAAAATATAATTCCTAGGGACAAATTAGAACGGGTGTTTGCACCAGTCTGTAATCATTAAATAGGTGCCAAATTGCAAAATGATGGTGCGCAGTGAAAAGGGGGATTAGCGTTGCCGAATGCGCAGTAATGTCCCAGGTCTCAGCACATTTTGGGAGCGCACATTTTGGAGAAAGAAGGAGGAGATGCGGTTAGGGAGTAGGCTAATCTAACCACCGGGGCCAAGCGGGCAAGTTTTTTTGGATTGCTCATATTCTGCAAGCAGCTTTGGAGGAGAGGCAGCGGAGCACCGAACGCAGAAAAACGGGGGGATTTTCGTGCCAATAATACATCACCACGACAGGAGACGCTTCTTTCTGCAAGACTGGACTCTGAGGGCGAGCGCACAGTCGGTTCGGAGAGGGTTTGGGGGCGAGAAAAAGGAGAGGGGGGTGGGAAGGAGGGGAACTCTTCGGCGCGCACATTAACAGAGAGCCGATTCTGTGATGACCGTGAGATTCCGCGAGTAATATGCGCAACTCCGCGGATTGCCCCTTTTTTTCTCTCTCCTCCCTTTCTCTTCTCTGCCCGGTTTGTGTTTCCTTATTCATTGTGCGCCCTATGAAGAGCATTAACTATCCCTCCCTCCAATCCTATTGAAAGGGCTCAGGGGGGGAAAGGAGAAAAAAAACAGAGGGAGATGAGAGCAGCAAATCCCTTTTTTATTCCCCTCGTAGCGCTCAATAAGAGAAGAATGTGTTGCCTATCAGTCACCGAGGGGATCAAGTCTTCGGGACTGTCCCACGCGTTCAGTGCGCCGCGCAGAGCATCACTGGGCGAGACAGAGTGAGGAGGACAGCAGCAGCAGCGGCAGCAGCAGGAGCATCCACATCATTTAGAAACCTGTCTCCACTCCACATTCACTTAAGTCAATTAGGGTTTCCTCTCGTCCTCTCCCTGGACTGTGGCGTGGTGAGTATGCAAATTTTACATTTTCTGTAAATTGCATTTATTTTATTAGGTCGTAATTGCTCAAATATTGTAAATTTTTGTATGCATCCCTTTTCCCCGGGCCAATTTCCACATTTAAGTGCATTTTTTTCTATCAAATATGAACACAAGGAACATTTTTCTAAAGTCTGAGTTGGATACTCAAGAATATTAGCCTGCACTGAAGTGCGTGTGTCGCAAACAGCAGACGTTAAGAGTGTCTCTCCCCCCACTGCTTGTATCAGACACGATGAGGAGCCTGGCGCTGCTCCTGGGGGTGAAAGCCGCCTGCATCCTGCTGGTGTCGTCGCTCTCAGGCACAGGAGCCGTCAACAACAGCGGCCGGTGGTGGTGAGTCTGAACAGATGCTGCTGCTGCTGCTGCTCTCTGGATGTGATGATGCTTTCACTCAGTTCCCACTCAAAGTCCCGTTTAGTGTCGCTGCCACAGCGGCTTTTTCTTATTTTTTCTTTCTGTTATTATTACGGGGCCAGTCGGTGCCGCACGCTTCAAATAATGTGTTAGTCTTGGCAGCGGCCACAACTTCTGTTTAACCGCATGATATTATCGCTTGTGGGGTTTTCAGCTGTCGTTTCCAAATTGCTTCATTTTAGCTCATGTTTAAATAAGCAGTGCTTTTTTTTCTCAGTAAAATGCATATCCTTTCATTGAAAATAATTTAAACAGTACTGATTTAAAAAATAATAATAAACGAATTAAAACTGAAATATTCACAATTTGATAATTTATTTGTGGTGACTTTAAATGCCCCGTTTCTTACTTTTTTTTTATTTACTTTGGTTTCAACGCAGGGATAATTTATGGCCCAATGTGGAATAAATTAAATACGGATTTACTTCATAGCAGAAAGAAATCCCACTGGAGGTCTTATTCGGGTTTTGTTAATCCAGTGTCATAGTATTTACATTCCTATGTCTCTTAGCGACCTGATACTAAAACTGACAATTTTACAGTCTAATAGAAAAAGGTCAGAGCGGTGCGTACAGGTTTTAGTCTGCGTGCCTTTTGGCTCAGTATTTTAAATACATGAACTAGCGATGGTTAAACCAAATGTATTTCAGTCGGCGTGGACAGTGAGGGTTTTTTTGTTTTTTTTAATGGCATGCGAGAAAACATCTGGGAGGAAAAACGACAGCACGAAGCTTTGAAATAAAGACCAGATAGTCATTAATGTTCCCAGGCCTTTCCACACAGTGTCTGGGTCAGCCCGCTGCTAGGCCGACACTCCGGAGGATGACGCTTACGACATGAGCACGACAGAGTGAATTCTCACAATAAATTATGCGAGTCATAGTGTGCGCACTGAAATGTTCCAAACTAATTTTTTAAACCTGACCATGATAATCAATTAACTGATTTTGAAAACAAAAAATACCATGCATGTTTCCTATTTAAACAGACGTTTTTGAGAGTTAAGAAACTTTCGATTACAATGTTACTTTTTGTGTGCCACAACCAAAACAATGCTGGTTTATCACTATATGTAACTGGTAAAATCATTTGGGGGCACTTTGAATTTTCAAAACAAGGGCCAAGTCTGATAGTCATAAAATGATAAAACAAAGTGTAAAAGTCAACTTCAAATATTTTCCCAATTTCTACGGAACTTTCAATTCATTGCACATGAAAAGTTTAACCCGAAGGGAAAGGCATTGAGCAAGTCCACTCTTCATCTCGATGATTCAGAAAGATGACTCAGAAAGAATTGTGCTAAAAACACTTTGCATCTGGTATTTTCATGCCATACCAAAAAGAAAATCTTAGACTGTATAATTTCTGGTAAAAACATCCACGTGTAACACGTTAAAAAAAAAAACATCAGGTCATATGGAGGCTCTGTACAAACACGCTGCCGCTTGCTTGACCTTTATCTGCCTCGCTCTTGTGCTGTGCCAGGGGGATCGTCAACGTCGCCTCCTCGTCCAACCTCCTCACTAATTCCAAGAACGTGCAGTTGGTCCTGGATCCGAGCCTGGCCCTGCTGAGCCGTCGCCAGCGCCGGCTGATTCGGCAGAATCCTGGCATCCTGCACGCCATCGCCGCTGGCCTGCACACGGCCATAAAGGAGTGCAAGTGGCAGTTCCGCAACCGCCGCTGGAACTGCCCGACCACCCACAGCCCAGCAATCTTTGGCAAAATTGTGAATCGTGGTGAGTGTTCTCTTTTGTTTCTAACTGAGCAATATATGGACGTGTTTGGCCAGGATGTCACAAAATCTCTGGTCCACAATTAAAAGCCTTTGTCGACAAACATCTTCAAATACAGGGATATTTTTGTTGTTGTTGGCAGTGCTACAATCTAAGGCAGGATGCGAGTCTAATGGGAAGTTTTGGGTGTTTTCTTCAGGTTGCCGAGAGACGGCATTTGTTTTTGCCATTACCAGCGCAGGGGTGACCCATGCTGTGGCTCGCTCCTGCTCAGAAGGGGCTATTGAATCGTGCACATGTGATTACCGCCGCAGAGGTCCCGGAGGGCCGGACTGGCACTGGGGGGGCTGCAGTGACAATGTGGACTTTGGCCGGATGTTCAGCCGCGAGTTCGTGGACTCCAGCGAAAAGGGCAGAGATCTGCGTTACCTCACGAACCTGCACAACAACGAGGCCGGCAGAATGGTGAGGAAATGTCACAGAATGGCGTCTGTCCCTTAAGGTGACTTGGTGAGGTGACACTCCCACTTTGCACGATAATCAGCAACCGCGCTGGTTTTGTCCTCTGTCTTTCCAGACCGTTTCATCCGAGATGCACCAGGAGTGCAAGTGCCATGGCATGTCAGGCTCCTGCACCGTGCGCACCTGTTGGATGCGGCTGCCCAGCTTCCGCACAGTGGGCGACTTCCTGAAGGACCGCTTTGATGGAGCCTCCAGGGTGGTTTACGCCAACAAGGGGAGCAACCGCGCCTCCCACCGCGCCCACCCCCGGCACCTGGAGCCCGAGAACCCAGCTCACAAGCCGCCGTCTGCCATGGACCTGGTCTATTTTGAGAAGTCGCCAAACTTCTGCTCATACAATGGCAAGACCGGCACCATGGGGACGTCCGCACGGACGTGCAACAGCTCCTCCCCGGGCCTGGATGGATGTGAGCTGCTGTGCTGCGGTCGTGGGTTCAAGACCCGGACAGAGAGCGTGACCGAGCGTTGCCACTGCACCTTCCACTGGTGCTGCCACGTCAGCTGCCTGAACTGCACGAGCACGCGGACGCTTCATCAGTGTCTATGATCTCCGCTGTAGAGTTGTGGGGCATCTCCGAAGAGCAGAGAACATATTCTTTTACCAAGAGGCTCAGAGAGCCAGCGGCGCCTAGGTGTTTAAATAAGTTAGGTAAAATAAAAAAGCTAGACACTTCATTCAGTTCGGGTAAACCAATTTCGGGAACTAACTGGCACAAAAATGCAATCAGTGTTTGTGCCACGGGTTGATGAAGGAAAGCACAAACACATGAGCAGGGTATAGACATAGCCTGTGAAGCTTTAGGGACGTCCCATAGAGTTTTAAAGTCCAATCCAATGTGAATGAACAAATTCAATGCTGCAGTGAAGAAAAATAACACCGATCGAATTGATTGCTTTAACAACTGAGGGCAATCACTTTGGACACATATGCGTCTGAAATCTTCCTCTATAGCCAAAGAGCTCATTGGTTCTCGTATATCAGCGAAGGCTTCAATGACAAGAAGGGAAATAGTTTAAATGGCCAGTGCTCTCTTTCGTCTAAATTTAGCTTCCTCAGCATTAAACTATACGTGTTCAGGATGCACTGTTGTGCGTTTACTCCCTGCGGATGGAGTCCAAACACACACTCACCGTATTTGGCCCCTTTATTTAGATTATTCTTGAGCTGCCTACACTTTGGCATTCATTTACAACAGGCAGTTTGTGATGGTGCTTGCCAAAAAAATATAGACTGAAAAAATAACAAAAAAAACCCCAACACTATAGTGAGGCAAATGAATTTGAATGTAATACCAACACACTGAGTTCCAGAGCAAATCCTGAGTATTTGTGACAAACACAAACATCATGCGCTCACAGAAACTTTGAAAATTAGGACATTCCAAGGGGATTGATGCACTCAAGTAAAGTACAGATACTGACCTGATCAAACATGAGCACAGGGACAAGTTTAGAAGCAAAGGCACGACTTTAGCAATGAAAATCAGTGGCGCCTTGAAGAAATTGTATTATATATCAGCTAAGGAAACCAAAATGTTGTAAATAATAAAATATGAGATTATATTTATAAGGATTTTGTGAGTTTTACTGTAAGACAGAATATCAACAGTATCATGTGAGAATATGTTTTGATTTTATGCCTTTTGTTGTTGTGTTGTAATGTAGCTGGCACGAACCAACTCTTTCCTAAAATATAACGATATCGCTTTCTTTTGCCTTTATTCCTGTACAAAGACTTGTTCATGCACTGAATATTTCATCCTTTATTAGTGTAAATACAAAATATTTATTTTAAAGGATTTTCTTTTTTAGCTGTTATAGGGGGACGTCAGGGAAGGTTTGTTGTTGTTGTTGTTGTTGTTTTCCTTTTAGGTTTTGAATGAGAGATTTAGGTTCTGGTTGGTATTGTATTTTATGATAGAAGGAAATAAAAGTCTATATTTTCAATAAAACCCTTCTCCATGGTGTGTCACAAGATGTTAATATGCCTGTTGTACTCTGTGTGTTTGGGATAGTTTTGACAACCAGCCAAGTGAACATATAAGCCTGTCCCTGGGTGTCCTCTGCCTAATCCTATTACCGCCACCAAAGCAGCTTCTTTCTCGAGCTCCAAGCACATCCCTGCATCTGCGCTCCCAGACTCGGAGACGGCCCGGCTTATCCACCTCAACGCCTTACCTTATACAGTACCGGAGCTTTTCACTGGCAGAGAACATATTTCATTTTGTTTCGTCAAGGCAAGATGCGTTATAAATAGGCTACATGAAAATCAGCAAGAACAAAAAAAAACAAAAAACACTTGAGCTCCACCATCCTGGGAACCTGCCTTACCACTGCATTGCAGAAAATTTTGCGTCTTTCTTCAACCAAAGCAGTGCCAGCTGGGGTCACCCAGACAGAGCCCGGTGACGGTGTAGTGATGCTATAAGTATACACCCCATCGCTCTGTAAACACAGCATCAAAGTTGTGGTGCAAAAGGGACATTTCATGAATCAAAGTCATCGCGATGCAGGATGCAAGTGTCAGCTGCCTTTACCCTGACGTGAACAGATACAGGGACCTTTCAGTGGTTGCGACCAAAAGAAAAAAAATTAAAACGGATGCAAAATCTAAATCTGTACACTGGCCTGCGGTGATTAGGGCAATACATCAGAGCAAAAAGAGATCCAGTGACTTCCCTGCCCTGCCCTGCCCTACTTGCTTGATGTCAGAGACAGAACTGTGAGAAGTTGCTTTCTTGTTCCTTGAAAGTAGGAAGAAGCAGAAGGAGGACGTCATTTGAACCCGAGAAGGAAATCAATGGCCGTCGCCTACAAGTAAAAAAGGGACGAGCGCCAAAGAAAGTGGCAGACAGTGTTCGGGAAAAGAGGAGGGAAAGCAGAGTTCAAATCCCAGGCGTGTGAGTGAGTGAGTGAGTGAGTGAGTGAGTGAGGGAGTGAGGGAGTGAGGGAGTGAGGGAGCGGGCGAGTGAGTGAGCAGGGCCGCGGCGGCGAGGCGGAGGGGGCGCTGCCTGCCTGTGGGAGTGCCGAGGAGTCAGTGATAATTAGCTCAATTAGTGACAAAGGCAGTGTAATAAATACCGACTTAGTGTCTGGGTCCCTGCTGGCCTCTCCGTGCGCGGCCTGCGATGTGGCCCTGGCCTGACGGACAATTCATTAAACTGACAAAATACCCCACCGTCCAGGCGTGACGCAGCGAGTTAGCCCCCTACAGGCCCGGCTCATTGTTCTAATTGTCTGGGCTGGAGTCACTTTGTGGCCGCCTCCTCCCGACACCCACCCCGCCTTCACGCTCTGCCTCCAGAGAACCCGCGGAGTTAATGCCCCTACCTCACTCTGTAAGTAGGTGATCGGCAGGTTTGGAGGGAAGGAGGAGACGAAGAAGGGGAAAAAAGCAGCAGTCAGAGTTCCTCGGGGTGGGGCAGAGCCGGTGGGGGGGAGGCACTGGGATTAGCCAAGGGAGGTTGCCCGGGAGTGCTGGGAGCAGCGCCGATCGGAATGTAGGAGAGATGAGTCCAGAAGCTCGGATGCGGGACAAAGCGAGAGTTAATAAGGAAAGATTGAAGGGGCTGGCGACAATGGGCCGCCACCCGAGTCGAGATGAAATTGCTTCCGAGGATTATTGGGGAGAGGCTGTGAGCGTCGTAAGGCTTTTCACGCCAGTGCGTGTTTGGTTGGGCATTTGTGTGTGCGAGCGCGCGCACGCGTGTGTGTATGTGCGTGTGTGCGTGCAAAGGGGGGGGTGCGCTGGATTGATGGCTGCCCCTCTGGATGGGGAGCAAGGGAGGCTAACCGGCTGTTCCCACAGTCTGTTCTGCCGCAGCCACCTTTGACACACGGGGGCTGCCAGGCGGCGAGCAGGCAGCCGTGGTAAGAGGGGCACAAACAAAAAAAACAAAAAGCAAAACAAAAAAAAAAACAACTCCGCCACACAAAAGTCACTGTCTACGGTAGGTCGGTGGCAAAAAGAAAGAAAAGAGGCTGGAGGCTGGAGAGTGGGACGAGTTGACAAGGGGAAGGTTTTGAAAGGGAGAGAGACGCTGTTTTACAGTTGGATTGGATCCTGACAGTGACTGCGGCGTCGAGCCCTTTAACATCTCGCTGCAGCTTAATAACCATCCACTTGGCACGGGAGGGCAATGTTGGCATCTTCGTCCTCCGCATGTGGTCATATGTGTTTATGACATTCCAAATATATGTCAAAATGTTATGTTTTTTTTTTTTTGGGGGGGTGTTGATATTTACATTTTAAATCCTTCTTCCTTTCCTTTTTTTTGCATCTTTCCTAAATCAGCCTCTGTGCAGTGTCTTTTTAAGTTACTCCCTTTAAAATGACTAAAAACTGCTAAATGCCCTCATAAGCATAAGGTAGCTTACTCAATAGTAGGTGCCGATTTACCTGTTGCAGGAACTGTATGATGAAGTATTTCAGGGAAGGTTTGGGTTAATCAAGTGAATAAACTAGTAAAAACATATAAAAATGGAAGAATGGTAAAACTAAAAGAAAGACTTCAGAGAGCTTTCATCAATATCAAACGCACTTAAGGCTTGTGTCTGCTAAATATCCATCATTCAAGTGTAGCTCAAGTAGCAATCAAAATGACACTGGGGCCATGATGATGTACAAAAAAAAAAAATACAATTTCAAAACATATTTAACAGCCTTGAGTTATAGCAAAATACCTGGTGGATAGTTTGAAGAACAGAGCCTATAAAATCAGCCCAATTTACAAAAGCATCTATTAACATTTTAAGGGAAACAATAAAAGCGTGTGCGTGCAGTGTATGTGACTGTGGGTGTGTGTGTGAGTGTGTGTGGGTGGGTTGGTGGGTGTGCGGATGGCAGCTGGGAGGCAGACACGGTCCAGGAGAACCGTCCCCTAGCAACTGACCTTTTTTTTTTTTGGCAGATGGCGCTTCCAGAGCAACAGCCACCCAGCATCACAATGGCCGTGGCCTCCTAACATCTCCATCACTTCATCATCCACCGACCTGCCACAACCTGTCACACAGGAGAGAGGGGAAGGACACGCGCTCACACACACTACGCTCGGCTCGTCCACGTCTGTTGGGGTGGGGTGGTGGTGGGGGGTGGAGGGGGGTTTGCAGTCGATTAAATATATAAAGATGAAACACGAAAAAGAAAGGCAAACAAGGAGAAGACGCACTAGGGTGGCAACGCATCCATTCTCAGGATGCCGCCTCTGTCCGTTAGGTTTCCTGCATGAAGTGAATCGGGAATGTGGTCAGAACCACTTGACCACGGTGAGCAATTAGTGCAACCTCTGTGGTGGGACACCGCCATTGCAACTGTTGAGTCTGATGGAGAGTAATACCATTGGTGGCAGTGAGAAATTTTCACTGCATTTCAAGGGTGATATGTCACCTCATTTTACACAGACAGACAGACAGACACACACACACACACACACACACACACACACACACACACACACACTGCAATTGGGCACTTGATTGTCAGACCTCCATGTTAGTATTTCTTTCGGGTGACTTTAATTTCTTTTCCCTTTTTTTAAATCAAGCTCAAGATGTCTAGGTGTGCCTAAACATCACCTTTCAGCCAGCGGCCACTTTGTCCATTATGGGCATTTATTATTCAGACTGGCGGAGCATTTCGCAAACAAATTGCACAGGCTGCAAGTTTCTGATGGGAGCAATTTCCCCGCACGCAAAGTTCGACTCACCAATCACACATCTGCGAGCAGTTAACCTCGCAAGAGAGCAGACAAGAAACAACAAACAGATAAAGTGACTCGTCAAAATCGCTTCCCCCCCTACCCGCTCCTCCCGGGAATAAACGTTTCAGGTGGAAATAGTGCGTCAGAGTGAGACTCGTAAGTGCTGCGTACTCTGGGGATGATCATATGCTATCAAACACTGCAAGTCCTCGTGTAAACAAGGGCCTGAAATAACAGGGGGACACTTCAGGGCACAGACAAGTATAGAAGAGGAATATGTTTAGAGACATCTGACAGCGCATGGGTGTAACATAGCATCGTTTCGAGCTCTGAGGTCAGCCGGGAAGCAAGAGTTTGCCCATCATTTTACCTGTGAGCTGAGTCCAAGCCTGCATTTATCCACGCCAAGAACGTTATTCAGTGATAGGTTATGCGCAACTGGCTATATTAAAATGTTAGGGGTATGAATTATACTCATTTTCATGTCTTAATTTTCCATCCTGGAGTCCAGTTGACCAGTCTTGTAGGATTAATTATCCAAAAAAAGAAAGAAAAAAAGCCTCTGTCAAACTCCAGTAAAATACCATATGTAGCCCTCTGTTTATAACCTCCAGCAAAAACTGTTTTAGCTGCCTGATAAAATTGATAGTTTGTTGGAACTTCCACATTTGCAAAAAAAAAAAAGAAAAAAAAGAAAAAGAAAAAAACGGCTACAAGGTGGTCTCATTGAGAGGAACCAACACCTGAGGTGACAGATGGACTTTTCTCATTACCTGGTAACAGAAACACAGGAAGACAATTTGCCAACAAAGACAGTTTGGATTTTCTGGCACGACCCGCACCACAACATGTCGTGCCTGGGTCAATAAAAAGCAGTCCGAAATGTTTGGAGGCATGGTGGTCATTAACAGTAATCTGGTAATACGGTCAGAGACAAAGGGAGAAATGCTCGAATTTTTGGTTTTAATTACCGGCTGTGTTTTACAGCGGCAGTGGGCGAGGGCTCAGCACTGACACAGCAGTGGAAGAATGTTTATTTGCTGCAGTTTTAGGGGCCGAGTGGCTTGCAGGAACTGTGACACATTCCTGTGTCACCCGGCTCTCCCACTCACACGTTCTCACACTGGCGCCCCTTTTGCTCGGAAGTACATGGTGATTCCGCCCAAACACATCCGCAAAATGTGTGCCATCTCTGGATGGCCAAGTGTCTGGTGCTGCTCATCCAAAACTCCCCGAGATTAACGCTTACCCGGTGTGTCAAGGAACTGTGGTGTGCAGGTGCAGGTGGGATCTCATCTCTGAGATCTGTGCCCCCCCCCCCCAGGTGAATTATTTGCACATTACTGCAGCATTGAATCCTCCACAACAGCAGATGGACATGCACAAATATATCTGCCTGCTCATTTGCAAGTTTCGGCTGCCGGTTGCATGCACCTCGGCATACTTCATCCTGCCGTCCGATACCATTATGCTCAGCATATGGGCAGCCAAAGCCTGTAAAGAAGACATTTCTCTTGGCGAGTGTTTTTAAAGGCAGTGACACAGGGGACAGCCAACCACAGAAGCCACACATCCTCCAGTCTACAAGCATATGGAGAAATGCTTGCGTAACAGAGTCACAGTAACCTTGCGCAGGACACACCCAAGTTCTTACTGGGTCTTACACACACACACACACACACACACACACACACACCAGCTCTCACCCACCCTTGTCTCTCTGCAATATACTCACCCAAGCATTGAGGGCTAATCGCTTCCAGAGAAAGATCTGTCCAACAGCCTGTGCCAAGAGTCCTTCAAAAAGGAGAAAAAAAAGGAGAAAAGTTCCTTTTTGGCCCCTAAATGATTATATACAGTCCATGTGCATGGCCGTTCTTTAACCCAAAGACACTACTAATGGGATGCTGATTGCTGCATGTTGCTTAATGACATGGACAATTTCCAGTAGATATAGTTTAGCTAAAAGTTGCTACTGCTGTTCCAGAAGCACCAAACCCAACAATGTTATTAAATGACCGTCTGTACCTGAGTGTGTCCTCGTTTGACAGCTGCAAGCAAGGGACACGCATTCTTGGGCTAACTGTGATGGCAGAGTAAGTTTTGTTAATTAACGCCACATGCAGGTTGTAGTCCATCCCCTGCTACAGCTGCAGTGAAAAATGTCTCTGTACAGCAGGCCTGTTGGGACACGTCCATGTTGTGCTTAACTAAAAGTTACTACACTTGCTAGCATCTGGACCACCTAATAGATAACGGCCTTGTTCTGATTTTTGAGATTTTCTTTGAAAATCCCCTTGGACGTCAAAAGCTTTGGCTTCTTTCAAGTGCTTGCTTCTCTGTCCTCTGTTATAGACTTATGGGGTCTTTCAGCTTTGTTTATTTTGGCGCCACGTGATAATATCACATTTTACTTTTCGTTAAATGATTCTAAAGAGAAATGTTTGACCCACCTATGCTTTCTCACAATTACTCTAATGGCACAAGGGGAAACACGGCTAAACATAGCTAACTACAGACCTAACTTACCTGGTCTTGCTCCAAAAGGCCACTGTTGTCAACTGTCACGATTTTTCAGTTAAAGAAATAGGCAATGTTTCAGGTCAGCATAACCGAAACGTGAAAACCGGTCATGGGCCTGAGTAGAAGCCATATGCGAGTGTTGGTCAGACTGATGACGCGAGCGGTACCTTAAGACACGACCGAGGGCAAAATATATATATGTTGTTGTTTTTTTCTACCTCTTCGCCGTGTCGTCATGAAGGAGTGAAATTGTAAACTGTCTCCATCTAGTGGGCAAATGTACTAGCTGCATGCAGAAAATGTGCTACAAAGGCCCAATACGGAAATAAGACAACACCGGTTGTCTACATGAAACCTATTTACACACCTAGCATGGCAGGCTAGCGCGACAAGTTAACGCCACACGCCCGAGATTTTTAGCCATGCTCCAGAACAATTCTCTTCTAAAACACTAGAACAATATTCCAAGTGTTCTTTAAAAGGCAGAGTTATAATGACGTTTTTATTTAGATAATATTAAAATAAAAAAATATAAAATACAATAAAATAAAATCAATATTGAAAAGGACATCCGAGGTGTTTTACTTTCTGTCTTGGTTCATCGTAGATACATAAAGCCTGTTTTGCCTTTATTTTTAAACAAACATTTTCTTCAAAAGTAAATGTTTGTACACACACACACACACACACACACACACACACACACACACACACACACACACACACACATTTAAGGAACAACATTTAAGCACAGTATTCAACTCCTGATGTGTTTGTGAATGTGTAAATTAGTTAACATTTGCAAAAACAAGTGTGTTTAATTAGAGTGGCAGCCTTTAAACATCACATTGAAAAGCACATTCTTAACAAGAAGAAAAACATAGGCCTACTCACTCTGTAATTGCAGGCAGATCATTTCCAAAGGATTGTAAAAGCCACATAAACCGCTAGTATACGCTTCTCTCAGCTTGAGCCACATGTTTAAAAACTAGACTTGCGTGATAAAATTACTCAATCATGTAATAGTTCACTGTAGACTATATTTAATTTCAGATTTAAGGGACAGCAACTAGCAGGCTCAAAACTTGAAAAAAAAGGCAGTTACAGGATATTTTGTTAACATCTAGGCTTCAAATAAAAAAAACAGATTAGATTAAACTATTTTATCTAATCTGATTTTTAATTGCATAGTTTAAAAGGTCAAAACCCATACTGTAAATGAACACCCTATCATTCTAGTTGACAGCATTAACACAGCAACACACACGCACGCACAAACATATTTAATGTCATTGTTTGTAATAGTTTATTTTGCTGTTGTTTCTTGGTATACACTTGCTCTTTACCGTAGGAACTAGGAACCTCTCTGTGGCTGGAAAGTTCCACTGCTGAGGGGGGAAGTAAATTCTATCCTCCAAACACACAAAACACCCACAACCAAAACAAAGACAAGGCACATGGGCCAAAGTTCATGGAAATACAATATAGTTTCTCTATATTGAAAAAGCTGTTCGTGTTCCTGTTATATATTTTAAAAGTGGATGTATATGTTTTTTGGTGAAATTTGTCCATTTTTGTTTTTGGTTCAAGGTAACTAACTCTCCAGTAAAGTTCTACTCTAGTGCAACGGTTTACAATATTAGAGTAAACCTCGTTTGCAAAAAAATGTATGTTTCTAATTAAAATAATATTTGCTTTGTATTCCCTATTTACGTTTTAAAAATGTTACGAATATGAGGAAAAAATACTTTGGCAAATGCACCATACCAATCACTCCATTCTGTTCATTGTCTCAGTTAACACATATTTTCAAGATACAAATCCCTCCAAAATATAAATTTGAACAACAATTTTAAGAACCTAATAATAAAAACTTTCCATCCACTTTTTTTTCATGGTGAGAAACTTTTTTTTCATTAATACTTGATGCCATTACAGTAAAATTAGACAAAATCACTTTTTACAATAAATTTTATTGACAGTAGAAAGTTTTTGAGAATATCAAGGGGCACGCATCTGTAACTGCAGGACTAGTATCTCTGAAAGCAACGTAGTCTTCTTGAAATACATCAATGAGGCAGTTGTACATTTTGAGGTAAAGTGTTTTGTCAGATTATATCATTCACAAAATATCGTACAACATTGAAAAGTCCACACAAGGCGACGAAAAATAAACCCCATGCCTCAGTTTTTTTTAAGATTTCGGATTACTTCACATTTCAAAGATAATTCACAACTGGGGAAAAGCAGAAAATGACAAGCACACATGCTATATTCCATTCACACACACTTTCCTACTTACCAAACCAAGTGCATTTTAGACTTGCCTTTTTTTCTTAGTTTCAAGTATATTTTTGTCTGCAATCCAAAGAACAGAAACAGTTAAACTATGAAGCAGCAAACCCACAACAGCAAGTAAGAATACTGAATTTGGTCTCATTCATGTTCCCACGTCTAACATTGTCAGAAATCTCACCATCAGGTAGCAATAAGGTTTCTGGGTGCTATAAAGAAGCAGGAGGTAACATTTCATGAACTTGAGGAATATGCTAGATAAGATTTGGAATATAGCTGATCAAACACCAAGGCTGAAACAAACAACACTAAATAGAATATTCACAAAGAATAACCCGAACAGATTCACTGACTCGTTTGTCAGTAAATAATTAAATAATTCATTCGTTTGCTCACTTAGAAATCTCAGCATTAACTGCTGAGTGCAAAAAATAAAAAAAGGAATAATGCACACAAAAACTGCGAAACAAATTCGGCTGCGTTTAAGATGCACTGGCATTGCAAATTAGATAATCAGTTATTGTGAGCGTTATGCAGTCAGTGCAGTGCCAACAGTTGTAAAAGAACAAAAAAACAAAAATGAAAACAAATTAAAGCCATCAAGTGCTTCAGCAGAAATTTTCATATACTGAATAAGCAGGCAACCTATAAGTGCAATCGCAGAAAGGTGTAGCACCCCAGGCCGTCTCAGTCAGGCTCTCACTGTACACTACTACATGGCTCGTGGTCTGATCTGCACCAGTGTCCTAAGGCTCACTTTACAATCCTACAAAAAAAGTTTTGTTTTGTTTTTGTTTAGTTTTTTCCTATTTAAAAACCAAGACACCCGTTTTTACCCTCAGGTGATCATTTACAAGTTCACTTTCTTTGTGTGCTGTGTCGCGATCGTCTCGCATGCAGCTGCAAAAATGTTCTCTCCTCTGAGGCGACTCTGCGCACCGCTGAACCACGCTGTAAACGATGTGTTCCGACAGCAGATCACCGCTGAAGGAGTTTAAGGCAATCCATTTTCTGTGCTTCGTCCGAGACAAACGCTCCTCCCAAACTTTGGAGACAAAAATCTCTCAGTGCATATTGATACTTCATCTGACACACGCGACGTAAATCCCCTCCTCATCAACATCGTAAAAAGAAAAAACAAGAATCCAGCGTCCTTGAAATGGATGTTGCCAACCTTTTACCGCTTCCCCCAGAGCGCTGGATGACTTTTGCAGAAGATGGCTAGCGGAGAATCTCTCAGTACCCGTTCCTTTCGATTTCTTTAGTTCAGAGGAATGACCCCAAGAAGGCACTTTTGGAGCAAAAACCCGTGGGTTCTGCAGTATGATTCTATGCGGGAGCACAACTGATGGTAATTTGCCTCCGCTAAAACTTAAAAAATATATCTTTTCACATCTTTTCTCAACTTTCATCCTTTTCGCAACTAAGTCCCTCCCGCCCCCACTAATAAAAAAATGAAAAACCCTTTTTTTCCCCCCACCGGCAGCTGGGATTTAAAGCAACTCATCTGGTGCAGAACAAACGTGAGCCCGACACTTCAGACAGCAGTGGCCGCCGCCGCCCTTACCCTCCCCTGCACTCCCCTCCCCTCCCCAAGCAGCGGGGCGTCAGCCCACCTGGTGCTCGCCGCGGCTGATGTGAGACGAGAACTCGTAGCGGTCCTGGCTGCGGTGGCCGCAGATGTTGCACTCGAAGGGCTGGTGGAAACCGTGGCAGCCCATGTGGATGGTGAACATGACGTGGTCCAGGAAGAGGATGCGGCAGTGGCGGCAGTGGAAGGAGCGCACGGGCTGACTCTGCCTGTCCAGCACCCGCGGAGACTCCCGGGATGAAAGCAGCGGCACGGGACCCTTCTTCAAGTCGCCGGGCGGCACCGCCACGGGGCACGCTCGCTCGCATTCAGGGTCCGAGTCTTTGGCCTGGCTGGGGCTGGAGGTGGGGTGGTCGCGGTGCAGGGCCAGGCTCTGGTAGCTGGGGTGGTGGTTGTTGGAGGTACTGGTGGGGGCGGCGGCCCTCGTGCTCTGCTCCTCGGCCGTGCTCTCCGTGTCCGTGGAGTCCGGGCAGCCGTTGGGCGAGGTGGTGTGGCTGTGGGTCAAAGGTTGCTCGTCCCGGCCTTCCATCGCCTCCCGCCCGGCCAGGCCGACGGGCAGCGACGGCACCAGCCCACCTCTGACGAGGACACGGGCGCCTTGGGCCGTGGCAACGTTGCTACTAACGGAACCCACGACGGCGCGGAAATCCGACAGGTAGGTGGGGTGAAACTGGGACATGGGAATCCGCTCGAAGCCGCCCTCTGCCTTGGCCCTGTCGCCGTGCCCAAGACGGGAGTGGACGAACCTGCTGGAGTCCACCGCGTGCTGGGGGCTCACGAGGTCTCCGTCCTTCTCGGAGCCGGAGGACAACTCGCAAGGTGCCTCGGGCTGGTCAAGGATCATGCGCTTTTCCCCTGTGAGATCCAAACATCAGGTATGAACAAAAGTGAAAAAGTAACAAGCTTCAACACACTTCATCTGGAATCGCACTGCAACTGTTGTAGGCTTTAAGTATACATACATATACAGAATGAATTTTTTCTTTCAAGACAAAAAAAACAAAAGCTCACCCAGGAACTTCTGCGGTGTCGACCTCTTGCGTTTGGTGATGCCAATAGCCAGTCGGTCCACCTGCTGGACTTTTTTACTCGGTGGTTGGGCCCCAGGTTTGGCAACTATCTCCATGTTTTCTGCACCTGCAAACAAGGTCAAGGTCCTCCAAGGTCAACTTCTTCTATTACCTTACGTTCTGCCACTCAGTGGCGCTCGCAGGCCTCGAAGCGACGAGCCCAAGCAGGGGGTCTGAGCTGCGTTACCCTGTGCTGCCTGCGTGCTGACGGCTGCCTGGTGGTCCAGGCTCTTCAGGCAACAGTGGCAGCGCTCCAGGTGCTCCTCCAGCGTGCTCTGCTGCTTGTAGCTTCGGCTGCAGTGGTTGCACTTGTACGGTTTGCCCAACGTTGGCGAGGGAACTGCGAATGAGAGAAAAAAAAACATAGCAGAGAAGAAATCAGGCTCCGCTGACCAAAATGACCCCCCTCATGTGGCTGTTATCGGGGGTTCAAAAGATATGCTGCTATTAGCTGGAGAGGTTGGAAAGAGTAGATGCCCCCTGCTGATAGGAGGCAATTGCTCAGCGCTGACAGAGAAACGCCAACTGCGTCACCGCAACGTTCCTCCCTCTCGGTGAACGTTCGGAAAGACTGACATCAATTCGCTGAAATCTGGTCAGCGAGAATCGTTTCTTTGAAAAACAGGGCTTGTTTAAGATCCACTCTCAAGTACCTACGGCACCCCATTTTATGTGAACACCTGGCGAATATGTGTGAGCGCAAACACAGGATTTCCTGTTTTCAGAAAAGTCTTAGCCTTAAATGTCATGTTATGTGATAGGTTTTACAGTAAGAAAAAAAACCCCAAAGACTATTTCCTCTGAGCTTCACAGAAGGGGACCATTCCGATAAAACCCCTTTTTCTGCGAGCTTACGGTATGTTGATAAATACGTGATGAGCGCCGCTGGGGCAGCCATCCACTCTGCCTAGACAGCTTTTTACTCACCCGAGTGAGTGCGCAGATGTCCAGCCAGGGCGTCTCTGCGGCGGCAAGCGTAGTTGCAGATGGGACATTTGAAAGGCTTCTCCCCTGAGTGTAACTTGATGTGGCGCAACAAGTTGCCCTTCTGGGTGAACGACGCTCCGCACTGGTTGCAGTGGAACGGCCTCTCACCTTTGGACGCACAGACAGACAGACAGACAGACAGAGAGGGTTTCAGAGCGGAGTCTTTGAACGCAGATTCAGTTCGCCTCTGCGGCCTCCCCCCACCTGTGTGGCTGCGTTTGTGCACCATCAGCACGTTGGGCCCAATGCAGATCATGCCGCACACCTCACACTGGAGCTTCCCGTTGGGCAGGCGGATGGGCCCGGGCGAGACTGCCTTGGGACTGGACATGTTATTGTAAACGCCGACTTTGTCCGCGCCAGCAGAGGCGTACTCTGCGCCACCTTCCTCGGCGGGGTCTCCGCTGTCCTCCCTCCGGCTCTCATCCCTAATAATCTCTCTATTCTCTGGCTGTGGAGCACCAGGTGACTCATCATCACTGTACAGTTCCACTTTAATGGAGTTGGCTGCGCAGACAGAGGAGACGTGAGGAGAGGGAAGTGGAAGAGGTGAGGGAAAATTGACATTTTATTGTTTTGGTTTGTTTCTATTTGGTTTAGTTTTATGGTCAACAATGAAAGCCAGAAATAGCAGCTTACCACTGAGGGAGCGGCGCGGTGAGGGCGGCTGACTGTTGGGGGACCTCACGGAAGGGACCTGCACTCCACCATAAAAGTCCTGCTCAGTTGACGACTCTCCTCCGTTGCCTTCAGCAGACAGAGCCGCCTCGTTAGAGTCGGCAACGGGTGCCTTTGATCAAACGTCACAGCTTGAGGTTTTCAATTGTAAAACACTTGCCTTGTGCATACGAGCGTCCATTGCAGTCATCTGCATTCATTCTCTTGCCAGATGCCTACACGGGCATAATAAGGAAGCCACACTATCAGTCTTACTATGGTCAAAAAAAAAAAATGCAGAAATAAACTGCAGTGTTTGTCCAGAGAGAAAGAAAAAAATAAGCTTGTTAAACTGCCTCAATTAAAGTTGTAGTAAGTAGAACAGAATTGAAAAGCTGCTTCTACAATGTGTTGTAATGCCAGACCAATTTCATAAACCCATCCGAAAAGTATTTTCTATAGGTGGCATATATGTATATATACATATATATATATATATATTACAGAATAAAAGTAATTTAAAATATACTCACCAACTATTTGAGTGCACAAGAAAAAGTCTGACGCTTTGCTTTCACTATTCTGTGTACTGAGAATGCTCTTGTAAAACTACTCTAGCGACCTGGTTCTCCCCCACAGTTTTTGCGTTGTGCTCAATCTTCCACACTGTGGCCAAAGAACATTTATAGCAGGCAAACCAAACAGGGTGTAAGAGGAGGAGTTCCCACTGCAGGGGGAGAACAAACATCCTACCACCGTTCGTGTGACCTTTGAAAAGTTCGTATGAACTATGTCACAAAAAAAATCCCTGAAACTTCTTGAGCAGGTCTCACTCAAGATATTCATTCAAAAGATGATAAATGACTTGGAGGAACACCTGTCTTGCTCTCGGCAGCTATTCTCCCTAGTTAGTGGAACGTTTTTTTTTGTTGTTTTTTTTTGCTGCTCTACGGTTATTCAAAAGGCCCCATAAGTGGCGGAACAAGTCAGAGCCGGACCCGATGGCGGGACTACACGACCGGGCCCCAGCCCTTAAAATAGGGTTTCAAAAAAGTATATGGCTCATTGTTTGAACTGCTTTGTAACCAAATGAATGAATTGAAATAAGCTGAATGTTTAAATTGTATTAAAATCTTTTAATTTTTTAAAATTCTTTTAATTGAACATATTTTTACACAACAATCAATAAAGTGAACAACAGACGGCTTTTACAAAGGAAATAGATGAATAAAGCAAATACAAATAAAAAATAGGTACAACTCAGGATAGTGACGCTGCTTGTACCACCACACATGACTTCATGTCAATTTTTTAAAGTACTCTCTTTTTTCACTGTGTGACTTCCTTTTTCAGGTGTATTTCTTCTCACTACTTGTAGCACTGAGTAGCAGTTTTTCATTCAAAACATAGTAAAACATGAGAAAAAGACTGCTTAAAGTTGAGAGTGATCAAGAGCTCACTCCTCTATGGTCTGACAGACGGACAGGGTTGAGGGGCCGGCTGGTGATGGCGTTTTTACCTGGTATGCTGTAAACGGGAGAAAAGTTAGGAAGCCTGATAGGGGCCCCAAATGGTAGGAGAGTGACTGTCCACCCCCGTATCTGCACCGAGTGGTTCGGTTCCGTCAACAGCACAGTTTATGTATCGCGTTAGAGGAGGGACGGCTGCCACGAATGTCAGTTGCGACGGGTTGGCGACGGGACCTATTGGGTCCCGGGGTCCGGGGGTAACCGGCCCCTCAGCTCCCCCTGACGCTCGGCCAGTGGAGCCCATTTTATACCCATTTTAACAGCAGAACGCATGATGTATTATCCCCCAACTCCTTACTATCAGTATCAATATCAGTTTAAGCCACAATTTATGGCAACCAACTCATTCCAACTTCCTCCTTGAAATAATGGTTTGTTGGACCTTTGACACAAACCAAGAACAGCTTTCACAAAAGTGTTTCTCCGGTTGCCCATTGTGACATCACATGGAGCTGATTTCTACAACTGTGTGTTTGAGCAAGTGAAGCAAGTAGACATGAAGAAAAGAATGGACTTTTTTTCTTTACGGAGAATTCATTGTCAAGTGTTAAATTATTGAAGTATGATTGTTTAAAAATACTCCGAATTTGGCGTCAATGTGCACACAAGGATTTATTCTATTTTATAATTATTTTATTTATTAAATCATCTAGGATGGAAATATTTGACAATCATATTATTTGACACGCCACATAATGTTGAATTGGTGACTTTCAATTGCCCATGGTCTTTCCATGAGGTACCTGCCATGGTCCCAGGGCCAATCACCAGAACCCAATGTGTGTGTGTGTGTGTGTGTGTGTGTGTGTGTGTGTGTGTGTGTGTGTGTGTGTGTGTGTGTGTGTGTGTGTGTGTGTGTGTGTGTGTGTCACATCACAGGCTGACTAGCAGCAGCAGCACTGACAGCATCCCCAGACGTGCCCTGCTTTAATGTGTCCACGCTGAAACGTGTGCAGCTGCTTTCCCACAATTTCCAGGGGATGTGCAATGCAGTACTTCTTTTTCTTTTTTTCTTTTTTTGCTCTAATGGATGACAACAATGGACAGTGAGGTCTGTGTATAGCCACCGAGAGGGGGCGGAGATAACGGCATCCAGGGGAAAATTAATATGTTGGCATTGGCCGCGCACGGGGAGCAACAGGCGCGCTGATGCAAGCCGTCAGACGCGCCAGTCACATCGGGGCACGGCGATCATAGGAAGAAGAAAAAAAAAAAGGCTGGAAAACAGGAGCGCGCACTAGCACGCGTCTGACATCCCTCTCCATGTAACCATGCTGTATTGCAAATAAAAAAATAACAATAATATAAACATTGCCTCATAACTACCGCCTGCCTCCCTCCCATCCCATTCATCCGTAGCCGCTTGTTTGAAGCTGCTCGGTGAGGTTCGGTCTGGACCGGCATCGCTTGGCTCGCTGTCACGGGCGCGACGGTGGCGGCGAGACGCGGTGCTAAAAAATAAAAATAAAAATAAAAATTAAATTAAATTAAATTAAAATAAATAAATAAATAAAATAAAAATAAAAATGTTGTTGTTGCAGGAGTTGCCGCCGTCTCGTCCGCCAGCCAGACGCCGAACGCGTCAAAACTGAGCCGCGGCTAGAACAGTGTTGCTCACGAGCCGTTGCTATGGCAGCCGACCACACGACAAATGGCATTCACCAACTACTTGGAAAAACCGCACACCGTACTCACAAATTCAAAGGCGATGCGTGGTCCTTCCGGGCGCTGCGGGCACGTCCGCGGGCCTACTCCGCACCTGGCGGCCGATCGCTGTTTTCCCTCTTAATTGTCCGCTTAGCTGTTTGTTTTCCCAGGCGACGACAGCATCTCCGGGATTTTTTTTTTTTTTTTTTTTTTCTCTCTCTCTCTCTCTCTTTTTTTTTTTTTTTTTTTTTACCTGGGAATCCCAGACAACTTCCGGGCCCATGCTGGGATGCAGACCAAATAATTGTACAACAGAGCTCTTGATTCGAAGATCGTCGAATGCATCGATACGTGCCGTCAGCCATTGGTGTATAAATTATTATAACATTTATTTATTTATTTATTTATTTATTTATTTATTTATTTATTTATTTATTTATTTCGCAGAGGGTCTCGCAGGATTAATAGAGGACAGCAAATTTCTGCGCGTTGATAGTTTACGTCTTTGGAGAGACACCATTTAGGCTCAGAAAAACGCAGCACACCGGTGACTTTAGTTAAACTATGAGGTTGTAGCATGAACATTTTATAGAGTATAAGAGTGATAATAACAGTTGAATCTCTTCTGCTTCACAGTTCATCTCATCTTCACAGTTCCCTCATTATATATTTCATCTATTTATTGCGATGTGACTATTTGCACGTGGAATCAAATGGTGTAATAAGCGCTAGCACGTCAACGTTTAAAGAAAGCAAGTGAAGCGTAATGACATTTAATGGAGGCAGCATACTTCAAACATACAACCACAAGATGGCAGCACTCTGCTGACTAAGATCGACCCTGCCGATAGAGCGAGCGACTCTCAAATGGTGCGTCACGGCTCACCAGTGCCCCACGCGGACAGACCAGAGGTGCCTCGGGAATTTCTCACAGCCGTGGAGCATCATGGACAACGCAGTTTCACAACATGTAAAAACAGCGAATGAATCTGCTTATGGTTTTGGATACGTCTAGTTTCCTGTTAGAGGTAACACGTAAATAAAAATCTCCTTGAAAACTTAGAATGCATGAAGAGATTATTCAAAAAAAATCAACAACACTACATTTCATGTAGCACACAGAGTGGTCCCTGCATTATATGGGGGCCAAGAGTCTCATGGGTGACTCTGCATGTAACAATTGTGGTGAGTCAGTGGAACGTTAAAGGCGATCATTTGAATCGATTAGGTTTATGCCTTTGTAGCAGGACCTCGTAAGCCTCATGGATCCTCATGAACTTGGTCTCGGCATCCTTGCTGGGGTTATGGTCTGGGTGCCACATCTTTGCCAGCTCCCTGTAGCTTTGACTTATTTCCTGAACAGTGGCCTCTTCTGCCAGCGACAACACCTGCAAAGAAAAAGAAAGGCAGAAAAAAAATTGGGTATGCTGGGCAAGTTGTGCAGCACAGCGAGTTGTCTTTTTTCCACTCATATGAGTAACAAATTTTCACAAGATGGCTCACTTTCAAAGCCTCGCGTTCCCTTTCAGTGTATTCTCTCAGCAGTATTTCCAACACCTTCTTCCAGACTTCCTCGTAGTAACCCCCTCCAGTAAAGAAACACAAGATCCGATAAGGCATCAAGAGGATGTACTCCAGCATGCTTCTGAGCCAAGGCAGAAACCAGAACACATCCAGCAGCGCTGCCATGCAGTCGGACAGGTAGTACAGTGTGGCTGTGGTGTTGTGGAAAATGCAGTAAGCCAGTGGAGCAGAGAAGGCCAGCCAGGCTAGGCCGAGCCTGTAGAGACGTGGACCTGCGCACAGGACAGACACAAGAAGCCATGCTCGTGTGAGCTTTTAAATATCTTTTAAAATGTATTTCAATATTGACATGTTCAGAATGACCTCTTACCTAATTCCTGTTTGCTTCCAGGTGCTCGCGGGGGTTTGTACCGACGGTTTTGTGCCGCAGTGACACTGGCCACTATGCTTATGGGCAAGGGCGACAAGGTGCTGCCATAGAATATAGGGGACGTTATGAGGCAAGACGTCAACGTTTTTGAGAGGTCAGAGGTCTGCTGGCCGGCATTGGACACGAGGTGCACGCCCGCGCCCACTGACAGAGGCAGAACGATCAAGTAGAAAAAACTCAGGGATTGAAGTCCAATCAGTGCCACTGTGCCGAAGTAGATCCCCACACACACCTGTCCGGCAAACCTTACAGGGGCAACCGGTGGCGGGATCTCGCTGCGGTGCCTGTGTTTGCCTCCGTCTTCCCGATTGGCTTCATTCACGTACGTAGGGATGCGTACGACCTCTCGGAGCCAGCCGAAGCCAAAGCCCCCCAGCGTTAGCATCCAAAGCAGTGCATGGCTGTCTCTACCTAAGTATAAATGGTGGAGGCCCAGAGGGCCGCCAAATGCCCACAGGGCATAGGTCATCACGAGACGTTTCGCCATCCTCGGCCTTCAGTTGGATCAGTCCTCATACGTGTGAACAGAAGTCATTCTTGCCGAGCTCCTGCAACCACAGAGAGTCTTGAACTGCGACTTCTTCTTTAATACACATCTTAGAAACTGGACTTTTTCATTCTTTTTAAAAATAAATCTGCAGTTGAAGTGCAACATTAATAACTCTGTTGTAGTCTATCTATTGTTTTCAATAGAGCTGTATAGTAAAACGTCTCAAACCTCTCAACGTACATGGACACACAGAGCCTGCATTAAATACTTCAGTGTTTCCCTCTGAGGTCAGTGTGCTGCTGGTATCGTTGCCAGTGTTGGCAAAGGGATTTATAATCTCTGCCATGCAGCTGCGTGGTTAAATAATATATTATATAAGAAGGATTTATTGTAGCTTGTGATGGGCAATGTCATCCGAGTTAATACACCAGCGAGAACGCAGGTTAGTAAGCTTCTTCTGATCACGGTTGTTTTTTTTTTACACAAATCTATTTGGCTTGTGTGTTATGTTCAAAACAAGTCAGACACTGGCATAAGAAGCACAGCAAGAGTTTCGGGCAAAAACAGCAGATAATCTAAAGTCCGCTAACCTGACAGTCCAATTCATTCACACTTAAAAAATACAATACTGACAATGATAAATGTGTTACTTACACACTTTTGTCGTCTCCGGTGTTCTCAGTGAGCTGGTCGAAGTGTTGTTGCAACAGTTGGACTTTGGTTTATGGCACTGACATCACACCACAGCCTCAATGCACGTTGCATCAGTTTGTCTGAACTAACACACTGGGAAAATGTTCCATAGATTGGTCTTTTAAGATTATAAAATGTGAATGCGGTGTGAGCATTTTCAAAGCTGTATCCTTAGAAAGACACACCACTATAACGATCGGCCATTTAAATGGAGTGATTTTAAGTTAAGTTAGGTAGGTGTGAACATTTGTCCCTGCATTATTCACACTTTTGACCTACTCACCAGTGGAAGTGGAAAAACCACATGTTAACAAAAATATTTAGACAAGCACAAAGGACAATTTTATTGTAAGTATAGAAAAGGTTTCAAAAGGGCAAACAAATTGAATTACCATGTCACTCCTGAATACATGTCTTGTTTTTAATCAAAGTGTTTTCCCCAATCCAGGAGGTTCTTTTTCACTAACATTAGATGACAGCTGAATGAATGAATGAATGAATGAATGAAGGAATGAATGAATGAATGAATATTTTATGGAGGCAACTCTCGTGTGCTCTCCGAGCCTTGCTATGGAGGTATTTTCGGTGTGCAAGCACCTCCTGGTGGAGAGAAACTCACATACTGTGAGTTTTGTGGCTCATCCTATTGTTTATTACACACCAGCTCAATAGGGAGCAATATGTTGACCAAAGGCAATATATATTGCTGCCTTTAATCACGAGTCAAAAAAGAGCAATACGTATTATTCATAAAGTTGGGTACCTGGATCACACACAGCCGTTATTCCTACAGTCAAAGATATCAAAATTTGAAAATTTGGTTAATCATTAAATGACGCAGATAATGCTTGAGGTTAAAAATTAAACATTAACAACAAACGTTAAAGAAATGTCTAGGTTAAAATGTATCATTTAAGAGGTTCTTTTAATTTTGAAATTCCATGTGCTCACACCACATAAAAAAAAGCATTGTGTATTTCTGCTATGGGAGTAAGAAAATCAATAAAGGGATGCTATTTTAGAGGTACAGTCGTGACCATCACTGACCTGTTGCTCGTTCCTGAACTTGCAGATTTTTATTTTTTCTTTCTGAAGCATACCTTATGCTAGGGTGATGCTGAATTACTGAGGGCGAGGGATTCATGTTTGTGATCGGTGGGATTCAATAAGTCTCCACTTCTTCCCATTCCCTTTTGAACAATTGTATCTCATTCTGTTGCTTTTGTCATTTCTGTCAGCATGTTCAATATAAACTGTCAAAAACGTACCTGTCAATATTAAAATCACAAAAAAAAAAAAAAAAAAAAAAAAATACTGTATATTCCACTGTCAAGCGATCTGCGCTCGCATTAGCCCCGCCCACGCTCCGCCCCTTGCATGTTTTGTCCCCACCCCCCCGCCGGCACTGAAAGCACCGGGGTTCACTCGGAGAACCACGGCCGCGCTGCAGTCTGCTAGAGTCGGCGACAAGTCTTGGGCTCTCCGCGCAGTCAGGAAGATGCTCGACGCCGGAGCTGTTTTATCCGTTCCGCCCTTCCAGCGCTCCCAAGCCTGAAGGACTCGCGGTTATGCTTCCGGAGAATGGAAACGGACGACGTGTCGGTCAGGGAGCAACTTTTCCACAACCGTGTGCGGGAGACCATAGTAAGTGACACCGGGGTAGCTCGCCCGTTGACGGCCGTCCGCCCGGCCGACGGTTAAAATGTGCAAATGAAGGTGTCCCCCCCCCCCAATCCAATTCTTTACAACCTCCGCCGTGCATCTGTACTAGCTTGCTCAATGTTTGCTCACACACCAAACGAGAACATTTGCGCTTTCGAGGTCCTGCGTTCGAGTGTTGAATAACGGCGTCTTGAACGAGAAGTTTGAGGCGACCGCTTTCTTTGTTAGACGCTGCAGTGAGAGTTTTCTCCGCTGTTAGCTTAACTTCTGGGTCTGCGGACGTCAAGCGGGTACAGGATGCAGCTGCAGCAGTTAGGGAAGGCAACATGTTAGCAAGTGAAGAAGCAACATCACGTTTTACACAGCATTGTGTGGTTCTTCTCTTCCGTTAAGGAGAATTGGAAGATCCTTGTGCTTTTGTTCGTCTTGGCTTCGCTTCCCCACAATATCTTGTTTGGTCGTGGTGCTGTTTTCCTCTTCTTTTTTTTTTTTGGTGCATCACCGACAGCTAGTTGAACTTCAGACTTGCTGAGTTCTGTAAAGTTACAGCGAAGCCCATTTACACCGACCTTTAGCCCTCCAGTTTTACAGTCCAGATACGTGCTAAAACTGTGCGCCTGTGGCGTTGTCCAATTGTATTTTTATTTGTGGTATTTTTTATTTTTTTCACCTTTTAAAATTTACATTTACATTTTTTGTGTTGTGATGTAGTTTTTCATGTTTCCTTTCGTCCTAATAGATGAATATACAAAAGCACCAGTATTGTACAGTATATGATCAAACATAGTGTAGATATAAGAAAGCTAATACGTGAACTTTGTGAAGCAGAATAAGTCTCAGCCAAAGTATCTGTACCGGTTTACCATTAAGACTAGAACCATTCTTAAAGGAACTTTTTGTGATTGGCTATTTGCACACGCCTTGTTCATCACAGTCAGAGGCAATTACACCAGCTGAAGATGCCGTTCTGCTAACTGCCACTGTGTATGTCTTTAACAGCACTGTTTTCCCCCCTCCCAGCAGTCAATTAAATGCCCATGTTTACTCCATTGCCCTTCTTCTGGCGTCGTCCCTTTCATCAAAAGACTTAATGATATTAGTCGACACCCACTTCCTAAGCCAGTGGCAGGCCTGAAGATTCCTTCTTACCTCATCTCGCCTCTCCCACCTTGGTCAGCATGCCCTTTCATCTGGCTTCAAGCCCAGCCTGTAATAGACCAGCTGGTTAATTAATAGAATTGGCCGCACAAGTGTGAACGCAGTCAGGGCATTTTGAATGGGAAGGAACTGAATTGGTAACAAGTTGACGTAAAACCTTTGCTTTCAAACTAATTGTTTTCAGACTGTACGAATCCCATTAGTGCAGTTGTCTTTTTTTAATGGAAGAAGGTTCTCTTTGGAAAAACTGGCCTTAAGAATGGCAACACAGTGCCTGGGAGCTTTGGCGTTCTCCTGGATATTTTCGTTACGGCCTGAATGAGTTGTGAAGTATTCGTAAAGTTATTTTGGTAGGCCTGCCACTGCTAGAATGAGTCCCCACTACCTCAGTGCTCCTATATATGTTTAGTTGATGGATTGTGGTCGAGTCAAATCAATTTTAAAACAAGAGTTCATCAGTGTCAGTCGTCTTGTTTGGCACTTGTGTCTGTACCTGTTTTTAAGAGTCACAAGAGTCAAGTTAGTTTGTGTGTTGTTAGGTGAGAAAAGGACGTGGAAGATGGAGGCGCTGTGGCCACCGCTGCAGGGAAGAGGAGGAGAAGATGAGACCCTGTTTGTCCACTCTTTATTATCATCCTATTTAAGTTAAAATGGGATTGATAAAGTCTGATGGAAAATTAGTAGAGCTGGTAGAACTGTTGTAAAGGTTGCTTGTTCATGGAGTGAAATAGGCTGATGCAGACGTGCAGAAGGCCGGATTGCTTTGGTGCACATGCTTTGCAACCACTGAAACAACGAACGGTGTAATGTTATTGCCCTCAATCAGATGAATTTATTTATTCATGCATGGAAATACAATCTGAATAGTAATAAAACACTTAATCATTGCTGACAATAAATTGGTATGAAAAAAAAAAACCTTCACCTAGCATACTTAGTTTTGGGTTGAGGTTATGTTTTTTCCATCTCTCTTTCACTCTCTCAGCGCTAACATTTCAGGTTGTTTCTGGCAAGTGAATAACTCTGAAATACGTCAGTCTATCCTCTTACCAGAAACAAAGGCTGATATGCTTTGCCTGAGCGTGCTTGGCTGGATGAAGGCGTATGAGCTGCGAAACACGCTGACGCTGCAGTGATGTGCTCGGCTGCAGCCACCTGACCGGCCGCTGAACCTGTGAAAAACATTCCAGTGTGATTTTTTTATTTATTTTTTTATTTATTTATTTTTGCTTCAGATCCCGTGAAGACATTGAGGTTAACCAAAAGTTCAAATCAAAAGACTCGGCTGTGCTGGTCCGCTCCTCAGTTGTGGCTTGTGAGGTGCTGCCAGCTGTCGGCACTGCCAGTCAGCTTGTGCCCCAATACATGTTTGGAAAGATCAATAATCTGACCTTTCACCTCCTCCTTACCCAATACCCATCCTTGATTCCCTGCTTTCCTTTTGTTGGCTTAACCACTAGAAAGCTCCTTGCCTAATTGTACAACAGCACTCAATATTTTGGTAGTCAGAGCTGCTTAATTGTGTATAATAGCCCATTGTGTGTTTGTTTTTGATGCAGTTGGTATCCATAACGTTCCCCACTAACACCACTAAAACACTGCATGTTGTCTCAGAGGAATTCTACTGCAAGGGAAATTTGGATATTGTATCAGCCCAGCGCAGCGTCAATAAAAAAGGCATTTTAATTTTTCCAGTTTGCTTTTAAATTAGTCAGACTTAGCAAAGCTAAAGTAATGATGGTTGGTTTTAGGGCCTCAGGCCTCAGGAAGGAAGCTAGAGTGACGCGCAGAATGATGATTATTACGAAACCTCTCTCAGACCTTTTGGTCAGACAGGATATTAAGGCTTCTCTGCTGCCATCTGCGCTTCATCAGCGCGTCGTGCCATGCAGCAGAAATGTCGACTCTCAAAAATGCGACCATGACGTGTCTTTTTAGGATTTTAATGCTACCATATTATGGCAATTTCACTTTACCAGTGTTTGCTAACTATAACTTATGTCACTCAGTGGTCTGTCATGAACTTCCAGAAATGTGAACCGCAGCATCAGTCATCTGTCCTAGCCAGCACAAAGTTTAAACCAAGTGTCTTTTTGCTTGATGCTGTAAAAATCTTTCTGTTGTCTGGAGATCTTCACAGAATCTTTGTATAATTGACTGTACAGGCTCCTTTTTAATGCAAGTCAGCACGCGTGGACGCTACTTCTTCATGACATTAATCCCTCAAATGGGTTAAATAGACCTCCAGACACTTAAACAAGATGGGGGAGGTGCAGCCATAGACTGTAACATTTGGTTGTTTGGCCAAATGCCTCAGTGACCCATCTTACAATGCCACTTTGTTCTGGTGTAGCCCAAAAGAAATGGCTCATTGAAACCAATAGTAACTGATCGCAGTTATTCTCTCTCAGCACATTGAGTGTGTTGCAGTCCTCACCAGACCGCTGTGTTTGGGATCCTCCCCCGTGCATTTGTCACGCAGACTTGACGAGGTTTTGACAAACAGGCAACCACGACCTGAGTGACTTCTATTTGAAAACAATAGAGCGTTTGCACAGAAGGGACGCTCCCCACCACGCTAGTGCTTGGATGATTGGACAAAAGATTTGATTTTGGAGCTCTGCCTGACGAGAGATTACGCAGTGCTGGAGGTTTAGCCCAAATATTTTGGTGGGTCTGCTGTAATGTCAGACGATGATGCTTATAAACAGAGCGAAGGCTGCCTGGTATTAACCCCTCTCCCATGTACTCCCCCTAATCCCTCCAGTTCAATCAGCCACACTCTCTCTGTTTGTTGTTATGCACACGACTGAGGGTCAGTCTGGGCCTTTCAGCACGGTTGTTTTCTCCTGCTTGTTTATCCACACAAAAGAACTGAAAGTGCTTGGTTTTAGACAAAACACGTGGAGGTTGCATTTGTAATATTCAAACAAAGTAATGATCTTGACTATTTTTTTCCTCCCTTGTGGTTCATGAACTTGTTTTTTCTCTTTTTTTGTCCTTTGCAGATCTGTGTGCTCCTGTTTGCCTGCCTGTACATCGTTTGCTACTTCATCCTCACCCATTTTAAGAAGAATGCAGAGTTTGTGACAGGTGGGTTTGGAAGTCAGTCTCTTCCAGGAATGCTGGGTAGGGACATCGATGACGTGAAAAGCACGCTAATGACGGCAGCGTGTTGATGTTTTTTTTTCCTTTGTCTTAGTTTGTCTTTTGTTCGTGGGCCAAACCTTGAGAATGTTGTTGTTGCTGTGACGCTAACCTTCTCGGTTGTCGCTAAATAAATGTGCTGGGGTTTCAGGAGTCGCAGCTTCAGGCCAGAAAGCGGTTGGCTATGCCGCTGCTTTCTCCCCAAGTTTCTAAATTCATTCATCTCAACATGCGATGCTCCTAATCGGACTCATACTTTGAAAGCTGCGTTCTGTGTTCGCTGACCACGAACACACGTCTGGCTTTGCAAACCGCATCGCTCGCATGTCTGAACCCAAGACGCTGGACCTTGGCTCGTGCACTCAAGAGGTGCACAGGTCTCACACAAGTGTTGCGTAACATGCGACCAACACCTCAGGCAGTATCCCAGTGGGACGTGAAGCAGGCCGGGAAGATGAATGTTTGTTGTCGCAGGACAAACAGAGCTGCACCACTGAGCCGTAGCCCAAAGGGGAACCCGGTCACCTTTTGCAAAGGTGAGCCCGAGGTAGATATGTTTAGGTGTGTGAATGATAACACACTAACTGGAGGTGTGTAATTAGTTCAAGCCACATCCAAACGTTAACTTAAAGTTTACATGAACTTTGAAAAGACAGAGGGGAAAGTCCTCAGGAAGCTCTCTGCTTTCACACAAGCGCGTCTTGAAAATCCTGTTTTGCAAAATGAACTGCGGCTGAAGGTGCCGTCACTCGGAGTTGTCACTGTATTTTGTTTGTTGCCAACAGTGTTGCCATCTGAGAACTTTGTTTGCTGCAAGCTACAATTTGCATGATGCGTCCGTACCTCGCGTCCTTGGATCAACAGTGCGCTTCCTGTTAAGAATGAACAAATAAAGGCAGTTCAGCTGCGGTGAGAGTTGCGTAATAAATTCAATATCTGGCCACAACTGGAAGCAGATGTAGGGCGTCGTCGGAGTCGGGTCTCTCCGCTCCGATGAGGCTGGGCTGGATTACAAGCTGAGAGACAGCCAGCACTTTTCCCTTCCAGAGGAGAGGGGCTGCTACACGCTGCTCGTAAACATAGCTGGCGCAGCAGCACTGACGGAGCTGTTGTGCCCTGTGGCTAAATGATAATTGTGCAATAGGAGTCAACAAGGTTGTTTTTGTCGCAGCGAAGTCAGGAACTTGGTTTTCACTTCAGCCAAGTTCACCTTGAGATCAACTGCCGCTAAAGTCTGGCACGGGAACTGACTTAGCAGGAATTCACAGCGTTTGCTTTGAGAGATCTTCGGTGTGTTTGCAGGTTACCTGACACATTTAGCCACTTTATAAGTTGCATGGTAACATCAGGTCTGACACTGCTGTTTAAAACACTACACCGTGTGTACTTGCTATGGAATTTAGTTTTTTTTCTCTGGTTTCTGAACAGAATGTTCCAGACATGTCCCTCCCGAGCCCACTCCCCTCTCCACACTTTTGCTCCCCTCACAGAGCTCTGCAGCAAATGCCTTGAAAAATCTGAAGAATGACAACTTTATATATCGACAGTTCAGATTGTACCTGAATTGCATGTCTTATTGTTTTTAATCTCATACTCCAGTGGGGCATCGTTGCATGGTGAAGTATAACCTAAAGAAATCCCTGAGGACCTCCATGAAAGAGCACATTTAGCCCGTTGTTTACAGCGTTCCTGGTAAAATAGCGCTTTGTTGAACTCCATCGAGTTTGTAAGGGGTGGCAAAAGATCAAAGGTGGTCACAGCGACTGTCAGTGTTTGTTTGTTGGTTAATCAGGTTACATCTATTGAGGCAACACCGCCTGCCTGACGCGGAACGCTAATTTATTTTTCCTCTCCTCTGTTTTTCAGACGATATTGAAGATGCAACCGTCAACAAGATTGCGTAAGTGAATACCTGCACTGATTAACTGACACCGCGGTGTCAGTCTGATTAGCGGTGTCGCAGGAAGTCGGCGAGGTCCTATCTGCCGTCCTGATGACGCTCCGTATCGCCAAGCCCTTTGCCTGTACACGCTGGCACTATGTGGACTCGTCCCCCTGCAGGGGCAGCCTTAGACTTTCACCCGAGTTGTGTTGTCCTGCTGAACACACACACACACACACACACACACACACACACACACACACACACACACACACACACACACACACACACACACACTCAGCTTGTGTCCTATTTTTACCCCCAGGCTGTGGCTGTGCACCTTCACTCTGTCGGTCGCAGTGTCCGCCGTCCTCCTGCTGCCCATCTCTATTCTGTCCAATGAGGTGCTGCTCAGCTTCCCGCAGAGCTACTACATGCAGTGGCTCAATGGATCTCTCATACGCGGTACATCTCTATGTTTTTTTTTTTTTTTTTCTAATCATGCCGTAGCTGTCGAAACAAACAACAGGCTGTGGTGGTCTGAACGTAGGTCAGTTCTAATGAGGAATTGCTGTGCAGTCAATACACATCAGGCCTGTGGTCAAACGGATCGTTACTGTGGGTGGACTGGCAGTTGAACAACTTGCCACTATTTACACGAGTGGCACCCGCCAACTTCAAATAATGTCCCGTTAGCATATCGGTGACGAAGCAAATGTCAACAGCTGATAAAATATTGAACCATTTCTAAATGTATGTGTGACGAAGTGAAGTGACACTGGCACTACTGAACGATCACACCCCTCTGTGGTGAACGGCGGTACTGCCAGCATGACTTATTTTTTCTTTTTTTCTTTTTTTTTCTCATTTTGAACTTTTTCACTGTGAACTGATTGTTTGCAACATTTTGTTTACCTCTGGTCAGGCTTGTGGAACCTAGTGTTCCTCTTCTCCAACTTGTCCCTGGTCTTCCTCATGCCCTTCGCCTACTTCTTCACCGAGTCCGAGGGATTTGCGGGGTCAAGAAAGGTGACCCGATTTAGCGATACCTTAAATACAGCGGCTCGGCCAACCATTGGACGAAGCTCCCACTGTGACGGCCTCCGTTGTTGATGTGTGGTTTCCTGCTGCAGGGAGTCATGGGCCGGGTGTACGAGGCGGTGGTGCTGCTGCTGCTGCTGGCGCTGCTCGTGCTGGGCATCGTGTGGGTGGCATCGGCCCTCCTCCATGACAACCTCGCCAGGAAGAGCCTCTACGGTGGGTTCCGTGCTTTGCATTCTCCTTGGTGACGGCTAGTTTTGTTTTTTTGTTTGAAACGGCTAATGCAGCCTCTCTCTTTCTGGTAGGGATGTTAACAATCAATCAATTATTGATTATTGCGGATTAAGAATTTAATCGATTCAGTTAAATTAGTCGCAATTAATTGAACATTTTTACATGGGTAGTTCATGTCATTATAACACTGTTGTGGCAGGAAAGAGTAATTCACCTGTAGATACTGTGATGGTCATAATATACCTAGAACAAGTTACTGTTAAACAACATTTTTTGAAAAAAGTTGAAATGTGACCCATTAGAAGTCAGCTTAAAGTCAGAGGATAAATGTTGAGGGTGTTTCTACTGTTCTCTAATGTAAAAAATGTAGGTTCTCAGGAAAAATCACCTCTTATTAATAATTAATTGATCTATAAGGTCAATCAACTAACAATTAAGTTTTCATTTTTTCTTTTGTTTTTGTTATTTATTGTTGTTTGTTTTACTCACACATTTGAAATAAAGCAGTCATTCATTCTTTCCTTGCTATTCCAGACCTGTGGGAGTACTACATTCCCTACCTTTACTCAGGCATCTCTCTGTTTGGAGTGCTGCTGCTCCTGTGTAAGTTTTTATTCATTTTAAATCTCAGAACGCAGTACCTCAGTTAGCAGTAAGGTGTCTCTTGTATCAAACATTCATCATTGCCTGTGTGTTTTTCTGTCAGTGAGCACTCCCTTTGGCCTGGCTCGAATGTTCAGTGTCACGGGCAACCTCCTGGTCAAACCACGGGTGAGTGAAAGCCCCGGCACGTAGCTTAGTCACCACATGTTGTCGCTTGTTCATCAGTTGTCGCATGTTTTTTATTTTATTCATTTATTTTTGTCTTGTTTCCTGTAGCTGTTTGAGGATGTAGAGGACACGCTGAGCTGCACAATGTTCGAAGAAGATTCGCTCTTAAGGAAGCTCAACGGTAAACGCATCTTCATTAAAACGCTCCGTTTCCCCCTTTTGCATGACCATCTGCTGTAGCTGAGGGACTTTTTTTTTCTTCTCCTCTCTCGCTTGTTGTTGGTCCGCAGCCGGGCGGACGTCCTGCTGGGTCATGCTGAACATGGAAGCCATGCAAAAGAGTACCAAACGGTTCAAAGCAAGCGCATCGCCCTGGGTAAGAAGCCCCGGGGAGCCTGTTTGCGGCACGTCCTCGGTCACAGCATTCAGGAGTTCTAACTGCTGTTGTTCTTCCTGGCAGAAATGCGGAGGAAAGCCTCCCCGTGGCAGAGGAACCTGGGTTTCCCGCTGGCCATGCTGGTGCTCCTCGCGCTGACGGTACCCAACTGCTTCATCGCCGAGCCATCTTTCACCCACGTTTAGTTAAAGGGGCGACAACGGTTTGCTGTTTGCTGAACTCCGCTGGCCCCTTTTTTTTTTTGCAGGTGATGTGCGTGCTGATGGTCTGTTTCAACGTGCTGGAGCTCCTCCTGGATGAGAAGGCCATGCCCATGGGAATGGAGGTTAGCATTTGAGAAACGACAAAAACGATCTCAGTCAAATGTCAGTCTCACCGACGGCTGTGGTCTTCTATGTTTCAGGACCCTCACCTGGGGATGGCGTCCTTCTCTATGTTTGGTTCCCTGGGTGCTGCAGTTCAAGTTGTCCTCATACTGCATCCTTTTTTTCTGCTTTTAAGTCCACTGGCGTTTCATTGTGACGCTGCTCAGCGTTAATATTTTTTAGTTTTAGTCATAATTAAATCATCTAAATTGTTTTGGTTTTAGCTGACGAAATATCGTAATCATTTTAGTCGACTAAAATTACATCAGATTTAGTCGATTCCTGATGTCTTTGCACCAGTTTTTACAAAGTGTTTTATTTTCTTTCATATCAAACGTGAAGATGTCCTGTCGCCTCTTCCTCCCCGGTGTTGACATTTGCTCTCAAACTAGTCTGTACCAGATAACCTGTATGTACGAACTACATAACTTCCTGACCATGTCGCTCTGATTGGTTTTCTTCCCAACTGCTCCCGTCTTTACTTTCTAAATCGTCATTTCCTTCCACAAACAAAATGATCTCTGATTGGATCTCGTCTCTTACAGACATTTTCGTATCGTTTTTATACGTTGACAAAAATGTCAATACACCTCTGTCTTGGTCCTCGTGAATGAATTTTTATTTATTCAGTTATTGTCTGGTTTTAGTCAGAAATAAAAGGTCGTTGACGATAACTATAATGAAAAGTATTCACCAACAAAATTAACACTGCTGCAAGGCCCTCAGTGATTCGTAACATTTAACGAAACGTCATTTTATCTCCAGTTACTGTTCACGTCAGTCTGTCCTTAACGTCGCCTCGTCAGCTACCTGATGGTGTCCTCGGTGGTGGGCTTCTACAGCTCCCCTCTGTTTACAAGCCTCCTGCCGCGCGCCAAGGACACCAACCTCACCCAGGTATCTCTCAGCTACACCTACCACGGGCCGAGAGCTGCTTGCTGAACGTTGCGCCCTGCGACCTTTGACCAGTCCCTCCTCTGTCCCTCTGATTTCAGATCATTGCAAACTGCGTGTCGCTGCTCATCCTGAGCTCAGCGCTGCCGGTGTTTTCACGCACGCTCGGTAAGGACACAATTCTGCCATAACGGCCACTTTCACACGCTTCAAACCAACCATTAGCCTTATTTTTTTGTTTTTGTTTTGTTTTTGTTTTTTTTTGCAAATTCAGTATTGTTGTGCTCACATGGCACCCATCTATTCACTCACCGCAGCAGTTTTGTCTTGAATTGATCAGTTTCAGTGGAAGGCAGAAAAATATTCTACGCTTTAGCCGTGCGTTTTGCACTTTAGTGATTGTTCCACAATCACAAATCTGAATGGTTTATTGAATAAGATATAAAAAACCCACTTTATTTACCTCTAATAGAAAAAATATGTATATTTTATATCTTATTATGGCTTGACATGGTGTTTTTGGCTGCAGGGACCTTGTCAGATGTTCATCTGTATATTATTTACTGCTCTTTTCAACGTCATCTTGTGCTCAGAGGCCCTAAATCAAACTTTTTGACTGGTACGGCCACAATGGGTTGTAAACTTTGACAGAGGGGCCGGAGCAGGAGCAGATGGATGGAGTGTTTTTGGTGACCCGCCTCATAGGAGAGAAAAAATAAATCATGGGATATGTTGAAAACATGTGCTTTAATGTCTATTGAAAATGAACAAAAGTATAAAACACTGGAAAATATGTATAAATACAGCTATTTTTTTTACTTGCTTACTATTAATCTAATTTCTTTAGGCAGATCGGATTAAAACTCTTAATGGGCTTTTTTTTTTCTTTCTAATGGGCCCCTGCGCCACAATTTGCCCATGCCTACCCTAAATAAACGTTGTACTTGTAATTTTTTCTAATGGCCACTGGAGGGCATCGTGAGCCGCAGCTGAAGCGGCAGTTGAGGCCTGAATCTGACGTGTTGCCGGTCCTGTGCTTTCAGGCATCACCCGCTTTGATCTCCTGGGAGACTTTGGCCGCTACAACTGGCTGGGCAACTTCTACATCGTCTTCCTGTACAACATGCTGTTTGCTGGCCTCACGTCCGCCTCCCTCATCAAGACGGTCACCTGGGCGGTACAGAGGGAGCTCATTCGTGCCTTCGGTCAGTCTCGATTCTTTTTCTCATTTCACTGAGCTGACTGTGTAGATTTTTCTGCGTGCGTGTGTGCGCGTGTTACGGTTTGGTCCCACCGCTTGCGCTTTGGAGCTGCTGTGTCATAACTATTCCCTCCCCTCCCCCGCATCCACCCCACCTACGGCCCCACTTCCCGACGGGCTGGTCTCTCTTCCTCAGATAGAACGAATACAATCCTTTCAGGAAAGTGTGAAAGGACAGGAGGAGATTCAGGTTCCCCCGGGGAGCCGCAGGCACACCACCCCAGACCCCTCGCGGCATACACGCCCTCCGAGCCCTCCACCCAACACAAACAAGAAACACGGGACACGCCAAACGCACACACACACACGCAATCCCCCTTCCTTGCCGGACAGATAGCATCTCTCGCACAGTGGCAGCTCTCCTGCACTTTCCTATCGCCCGGGCAGCCTACTTTAGTCCTGTGATTAATGGCCTTTGATTTCTCCTACCTCTTTCTCAGCACTCTCACACACACTTGCACTCTCACTGCCAAAATGTTTCACGTAGTTGTAATTTTTTTTTCTCGTTTTTTCTGTTTTCTTGCAGGTCTTCACAGGCTGCCTTTAACCGTGTCCCGTTCAACCTTCCCGTTCAGACTACTTCTGGCCAGCGGACTGTCCAAAATCCAGTGACTCTCCTCCCTCCTCCGACCACTGCCTGTTCAAAGGTCTTTTTAGTAACTGAGCCGCTTCAAATCTGCACCTGTGGCGATTAATAAGCGTTTGGACCTCGAACCTCGCCGCCAGCTGCCGGGTGTCTCAGGGCGAAGGGACAGGACGAGAAGACGGGCTCTCTGCACTGCCACCAGGGGGAACTCTTCTGGACTTTGAATGACCAATACTGTCAGGGGTTTTGTGTTTTTGTTTTGCTTCTTTTTTATATGTATCTGTGACTTCAAGGGCAACATTCCTGATACGGATTGTTTGCTGAGTCAAGCTGAAACAAAGGGAAAAGGTGCTTGCACCAAGAGCGGAGCCCCGCCTGCTGTTAAGCTGACGCCTGCCGTTATAAGGACCCAGACGACAGCGGTGGCTGCCACTGCCCCAATGGCATATTTGAAAGTCAGCAGTTATTTTAAAATATCACATTTGAACTGACATCATTTCCTCTTCCTGCCGTGGGTCAGTTGAGCACTCTCTCTCTCTTCCCCACATTCATTTTCCTCCTGTGGATTGTATCACTATTTTAAGCTTGGAAGTCCCACTTCCATCTGTTGGCTTGTTCATTCTGCACCAGTGTTATGGTAATTAATGGGAGGAAGTTGGTATTGGAAGCAGAGAGTGTCTGTTGATTGGCCGGGTCGAGCTAATAACCTCGTTATTAAGCTCACTGTATTGGAAAATGAGCATTATTTTTTCTGGTCATTTATTCTGAAATGTTATTTTTGTGGCTCCGCAGGTGACAGACAATTTACTAATTCTGAAGAGTGCTTCGGAATATTTTTTTGAACTAGATTTTAAGAAAAGAGAGCTTTATACTTTGTCTTAAACGAGACTTTTCAATGCCAATCGACAATTTGAAGTGACGATCACGTGGTGGAGCGTCTGCCTTTGACCAATCAGACTGTGAATTGTTAATTTGTGTGGGAAGTGCAATATTTTAAAAACAAGCACATTTTGTTTGTCATAGTTATTGCTTTCTTTATATTTTCAGTATTTTCCTCCATCCCATTCCTCTTTGTTGGACATTTGGGTGAATGCTTAGAATAGATTCCAAAACATGTTCTTTTTTTTAATTGCAACTCTGACCATCGATCCACGCAAGCCGTTATCTGCCGCCAGTTTCCTTTTTTCCGTTGAACTCGATGCCATGTTCATATGCTGTCATCAGCCGTAACGTTGACGTTGAAGCCTCACGGTGTGTTTTTGCTGCTGTATCAGCAGGTAATCGGCATGTTGGTTTGACCAGCAGGGGACAGCGCATCCAAACCCAACACCAGCGCCTGCTGTCCGCTGCTGCGTCTCCAGCAATCGCTGCTTAGTTATTATCACATGTTTTATGTTCGCAACACTCTGAGGTTTACTCCTTTCACTCTATGTGGGAATTTCATTTAGTTTTTTTCCTTTGGTGGGGTGAGACAGTCTGGAAAATGTACTGTTTTTACTGTTATTTATCTGCATTTTGGGATGTGTACTTCTCATGGTATTACTCTTAGGGTATCTAATAGTTGTCAAAAACTGTTGAATGTGATACAGTGAAAACAGTTGAACAAAAAAAACACTAGAGTTTTTCTCAGTTTTAAAAAAAAAATCTGTTTATTGTTTACCTTTTGAAAATCCTGTGTCGTTTTAATCACCATTACTGTTTTGTCAGAGGAAAGCAATAAAAGAAAGGTCCTTTGTCTTAACGTCTTTGTCTGCTTTTTGGAAATAAACCTTTGATGCTCTCACTCGGCGTTAGCCGCTGCCTCCTGTTGAAGTGGAAGCGGGCCGTGACCGCCGGGCGAAGGCGTACGTCCACCGTGTCCCTCCACCCTTTTGTTGCACTTCTTTAATCAGCGGGAGAAGAAAGCCATATTTTGGCCTGTCTGTCAACGGCGTCCTGCCGCGACGCCACTACAGCCGCAGCCCACGCTTTCCCCGCCGCGATGCAACCGCCAGATAAAAAAAAAAAAAAATCCCCTCGTGCAAATCCGGAGGAGAGGCGACGGTCGCTCGCACTTACTGCCTCACGTCTGCAGCACTCACCCACCTCCTTTTCTTTTCTCTTTCCCTGCCTATTGTTCATTTCCTCCGCTGTTTTTTTCCCCCTTTGGTGAAGCCAGTGAAGAAACCGCCGATCTTGATTAATTTCTCCCTCTTGATTTTTGTTTGCATTTCTTGTTTTGTTTTGTTGGATGTTTTAATTAGGCCCATCTTTGGGCCGAGGTTTTGTTTTGCCAAACAGTTTCCTCTGCAAGAAGGAAATGAACTTAAAAGTCGCTGTAACATTTCGCTCGCATGCGGAGACTCCAAGGAAGTGACATGTCGGCGTTAGGAATGATTCGCTGCTTCTTGGGGTGTCGGACAGGGAACATTTACTCGTGCTGGTGATTAAATTAACGAATTACGATTACATGGACACACTTCTGCAATTGCAATTCTAAGTTCTGGATCTGTGTGATTTTCATCATTATAACTTGCATCATCATCGTCTTTACCACAATAAAAAATAAAAAAGTCTTTGTACGTTTTTATTATTATTCTCAATAGTTTATCTGGAGAAAACCTTCACGTGTTGCACTGTGGTTGCAGCTCTCGCTCAACAGTTGTGTAATTGAGTTGATGCGGGCCCGGCGCGGCGGGTCGCACACACTCCCGGACCAGCTGTCAAGCACGTCGGGGGACAAGACGGGAGGCAGGCAACTTGTAATGGGATGAGATAGGCTATCTTTATTGTAAAAACATAAGAATGAAGGCGGAATGAGGGGGGGAGGGGAGGCAGATTGGCTTTCCTGACGCTCGCTCGGCCGTTTGAAGTTCATGCCAAAGTGCATTAGGCGCCGCCGTTACCCCCCCCCGCTTATTTTTTTGCGCACTTGCATGTAGACGATCACTCACAGGAAAAGGCGAGACTCGCTCTCTAATCAACTGATAATAGTCGCACACTGTCCGACTGCCGTTGCCGCCCGCCGTGCTGGGTGCACGCTCGCGGCACGCTTGCTTCACGCAGGCCGGCTGGCGCGGCCCTCCGGCTCTCTGCTCGGCCTGGCGGCGGACGTGAACAGGATCTTTCTCGTAAAAGAAAGTCGTCGATTTCAAACACCGAATTACGATTCTTTAAATCTGCATCGGTAAACGGTGCGATGTGTGCGATGCATATTATTGCGTCTGCCCCACAAACCGAGGTAAAGCATCATGGCTGACCTTTGACCTGCTTGTCTGCGGCCAGGAAGTCCCACCCTTCTTTCTCCATTGTCCACTTCAGTGCAGCATCGCCTCAACCTCGGGCCCCTGGTGTGCTTTTCTAGATCAAGGCCGACAAACATAATGCTAACTTAAAGGTCCCTTATTGTGCCCCTTTTTAGATTCTTATATATTTTTTGGCCCCCTGGAACAGTATGGTATGATTAATGATGACAGATTTCAGGAAAACAATGTATTTAGCCCTCTGTGTAGAGCCTGCCTTAAAAAAAAACACACTGCGTATCAGCTTCCTGCTAAAACTGATGCTTTTGGTTGGACCTTCCACATGTTTGAAAGGCGTTTAGGACAAGGTGACCTTGAAGCAATTGCCCAGAATGATGCGATGACCAGGCTGGCGCTTTTGTCACAACTTTATTTAGAACTAATTGCTCTTCGTGACATCACAAAGGGACCAGTTGCCATTGTCATACAAATACTGTAATGTAGCCAAAAAGAGTAAGGCCTCGACTTTACTCAGTACGTTTACATGACACTTGAGAAAAAACAAATTATTGCCTTAGTCCGATTATGACTGACCGGCAGGGGACACATATCGTTGTTAGAAAATATAATTAAAGGGGTGTTTTGCTCGATACCTTTAATTATTATTATTATTGCATTTCATTGTTCATTGTTCCACCTGAAACGCAGAAGACAGATCAGGGGCGGACTCATGCAGTGTGAAAGATATTGAGGATAAACAAGCGACAAGTTGGAAAACATAAGCCAGAAATCACACATGAGAATGCACCACCCTGCCTCTTCCTGCGCTGATAACACGGCGGGAGACACTGAAGCGGGAGGTGGCCTTTACGTGTGTGTGTGTGTGTGTGTGTGTGTGTGTGAGCGTGTTTGAGAGAGCGTTGGAAGGAGGTGACTCGATGTCAGAGCTGTTTGACCTCATCAAGCAACTCCCCTCGAACAAGTGGCCTCCTTCTGGGGAAGAGGATCTCGAGTGTCCATTCAGCTGCAGGAGACGAGGCAAACACTTGAGACCCGAGTACCAGTTTAACATTTACTCCTTCACGCAAGCGGCATCCTTCAAACCCCTTTGACATCTGGCCCTCCCGCGACACCCGGGGATGATGCTTGCAGGCGCCCTCTCCGCGGTTGCCGGCCAGCGCAGGTGCGTTTTGCACGTAGGGAGAAAGAAAACGAGGCAGGAAAGATCTCGTCTTCTGAGCTGCGGCTGCTGCAGGAAACTCAACCGTTCAGCCGGTCATGTACTCCCATCCTGAGTGAGGGGAGTAAAATGTAAAGGGAGGAGGTGGGGGAGGCAAGAGGATGGGGAGGGGGCACCAAAATAAAATAAAAAAAGCCTAATAATAATAGCGACTTTATTCCCATTCCCCCAACGCACAAATGTTGGCTTCCTTCCTTTCTCCTCCGAGCCTGATGGAAATCTCCGCCGGCGCGGCATGTTTGAAGTGAAACGGCGCTGGTGATTGTGCGTCTGAAAGTGTTTGTTGACTTTTTTTGATTGAGTCATTCCCTGCATTTGTCACGACGGCCGATATCTCTCATCTGCTTGCGCCAGACCCGATGCCTTTTGTCCGTGTTTATCGTACGGACAGGAAGATGCAACTTCGGCTGGCGCAGCCCCCTCCCCCGGACAACATCCTGGGATCTTCTGGAAACTTCCCCTTGGGGGTGGAACCCTCGCCGTGGTCACTGCGGTGCTCAGTGACCTGTGTCTGGTTGCCGCACGAGGCAAATGTTGCTCAGATCAGGAAAATTTAGATAGATAGAATTTTGCTATTGGGAAAAAGCAACTTAATTGTTGATTAATTGTTGGAGAAGCCTATAAGCACATAACCAAAAATAAAAGCATGAAGGCCCAGACGAGCACTGATGTTGGAGGGCAGAGTCACTGAGAAAGACACGCCAGGCAATAATAAACTGGTCCTTCAGGAAGCCAAAGATAGGATAATGACACATTTCGACCTTTAGCTGGCCATTAATTCAAACTTCCGTATGTGATTATAGACGTCGACCTCGGGAGACACGCTGATTCCTCTCCTTTCTGCTCCCTCCTGGACATTATCAGACACATTTTATGACTCTCCCAGCTATTGTTCTGAGACGGATAAAAATAATTTGTTGTTCTGTGTCTCGGAGGGTGTTCCCAGCGGAGAGGTGCAACGGGTTCGGGGGGTCAGGCTGGCTCCCGAAGCACAGGAAGGTAGCGCTGTAAGTCACAGTCGAGGGGTGTCAAGGCTGGATGCTTGTGTTCCATCGCAAGACCCTCAACCTTCAACTCTGTCTATTCTTAACAGGAGCATCAGAGCCGACGCTTCCGCCACGACGGCTGGGATGGGTGGACGGAAGCTGGTCAATGTTATTCTGCTAGCATGACTTATCTCTAAATAAACAGACTTTAAGGACTTAAAAAAAAAAAATTTAAAAAAGAATTTTGTTGCCTTGTAATTGGACCAATTGGTTTTAAAGAACCCCCCCCAAAAAAAAAAAAAAAAAAAAATTACTTTATTCTTGCTTTATGTTTCTAGCCTGTCAAAAAAAATCCTCCCAAATAACTTTTCATAATGTGTGTGGTTAAACTTTCTTTAACAAACCCTTTATGACATCCAGAGGGGGCAGCGCTGGCTCAGTGGTACCAGTCCCAGTTTATAGTACAAACATCCTCAAACCAAACGCTTTACCCTCTGACCTTCGTTTTGCTGCTTACAAAGAGGTGGAAGTTCCAAAAGACCCCTGAAGACAAACTTTTTGCAGGATGCTGTAATTTAAAAAAAAAAAAAAAAAAAAAAAGTTGCGTGGTGTTTGTATTTTTTGGTACAAACGCACAACACAGCGCCGACGGAGTTTGATATGAGCCCCTTTAAAATATACATCCTTTAGGGGATGATTTTTTTTTTCATCTGAAGCTGCTGGATGAGGGGAAAAGGCGCTGAAAGGATCGGGGTTTAATACGCGACCTTTAAACTTGAAGGTGGAAAAGCTGAGCAGACCAGACGCCTGTATGTATGTGTGTGCTTGCGCGCGCGCGTTTGTCATTGTGTTAACTCGAGGGGGCCAATCATTTGCTCTTTTGTCAGGTTGAATTGGAGGCGTGTGCTACCGCGGTGTGGGAGCGCGCACAGAGGAAGGGAGGGCAATCTCGTCCGGACGCTAATAAGACCCAATGGCTGGCGCAAGGTGGCCAAGGGCTGTGCACCGCGACACAGGACGGTGGACCAAGCAGCCAAGAAGAAAGAGGAGGAGAAGGAGGAGGAGAATTAAAGTGAAAAAAGAAACTTGTGTCCCGTCAAGAGAGAGCTCACCGGATGAACTCAAAGGATGGGAGCGCACCGGGAGCGCACATAGCAGTCGCGAGAGGATTCGCTCGGCGCGCCTTTCTTTAGTTTGGTGGTGCGTGTCGTTAAAGGAGCGGCGTGCACACAGACGCGGTAAGTGCGAAGGAAAAACAAAACCACCTGCGACAGGACTGGCACCTGCGGCGGACGTGTGTAGGGGGGAGACTCTCAGCTCGCAGGAGGTTTAGGACCTAATAGTTCCTGGCTTAGTTCCTCTGAGTGAGTCAGACTTTAGAAGGAAGATCTGCACTTGGAGCCCGCAGCTGCTCACATCAGTATCAACAGGTTAGACTTGGACAACCACAGGTGGCGGTGTCATATCAGGAGCAGGTATATATGAAAAGATACATCTTCCAAATAGTCACTCAAGTGGAAGGTTTCGTCGGCACCACTACTAAAACCTCATGACTTGGAATGGACCAACATTTGAGCCGTCACACCACCTGGACCAGGGCTGTCACTGTAGGCACCGAGAGCCGCTGACCGCCGGGAGTCCCAACCCTCCCCAATGAAGCGTACTAGGTGGCCCCGCCTGGCACAGGTGGGCCTGCAGCTGCTCACCGCGTGCACCTGCCTGTGCCTGGTCCAGGGCTGCGGACCGGGCCCGGGCTACGGCGGCCGGCCCCGGCACAGGAAGCTCACGGCCATGCACTACAAGCAGTTCTTCCCCAACTTCTCAGAGAACAACCTGGGCGCCAGCGGCAGGGCGGAGGGCAAGATCGCACGCAACTCGGAGCGCTTCAATGAGCTGGTGTGCAACTACAACCCGGACGTCGTGTTCAAGGACGAGGAGAACACCAACGCCGACCGCTTCATGACCAAGGTGAGGTTGATGGCGATGGCGGTTTCTGTGTCTCCACACCCATGGTGCCTGATGGGTGAAACCAAACGGGCCCTTTGACTGAAGTCGGCTCTGGCTGGCTTATCTTTTATAGTTGAATTTATCCACAACTCAAAAAACACCGTATCCCAGCTCATCCGTCACCACCAACGCATAGAAACCGTAATGTGTCCGACCGTGTTGCTGGCCTTGCTCCACGCTGCCAGCCCCAACCCTGGCACGCTCCCGAGCAGGCCAAGTCAAACAAGTTTCAAGTACAAGAGTGTGTACACTTTAACCAAACTTCTCCCTCCTTGTTCTCCAGATAAGAAAATCGAGTAAATTCAAAGCTAGTCCCCCCTTGAGCGGCTGCTTCCATTTTAAGGCACACCTTTTAATCTTTAACCAGGGCTTTGCTATTGTGAATTAAAATATTCCCCTGACAGCGTCCGAGCGTGCCTGCTGAGGAGAAGCTCAAACCCCCCCCACACCTCAAGGTAGCCAGTCAGCGGCTGGAGCGGATATATTCATGGTCCGTCCGTGGATGTGCTGGTTTTCACTGCGCGTTGGAGGCCGTCGGCCCTCCGTGATTGTTGAGGATACGAATCTGTGTTCTTTCTCCTCCCCAGCTGATTGTGTTTGATGGAAATCTTTCCCTGCATGTGTGTGTGTGTGCGTGCATGCGCGAGAGTGCGCATGCCCGCCATTTTGCCCAGATGTAAAATACGCTCTTTGTGCATCATCTGCAGGGGTCGCCTATACAAAATTCCCGCCTGCTGAAGTAATGTCACCGTCGGAAAGGCGACTATTGTGGTTTTGCGACAATGAAACGCCTCTCTTCAATGGCATTGCGATGAGGAGATGAAAAAAAAAGAAGAGAACGCGTCCAGTTTGTTTTCTGTGCCTCTCACTTTCTCACTCTTTGGTGTCACGTTCCCAAGACTGTGCCCATACATTCTTCCCCTCTGCCCTCTGCCTTTGGTCCCGGCGCTCACCCAGCATTCCCTTCGTCCCAGCGTCCGCCCTCCTCTCATTCAACCACTTTCTCTTCCAGCCACACTTTTAAATTCATTTCAATTTCAACATTATCTTCATCCAGTCAGATCTGAACCCTGGACACCTGTCACATGAAAAAGTCTGTCAATAAATATGTGATAATGCTTTTGCTGCTGTAACATCCTCGCCCCACTGGGCGGGGAGGGAGTATGGGTAATTTTTTGATCAAATGTCTTCCAAGTGAAAGTGAGAGACTTGTGCACGGCCAAGGATCTGGAAAAGTCAAAGAATGGCCTTGATTATTCTGTCACCCTTGAGAGAGAGAGAGAGAGAGAGAAAGGGGGGGCTAAAGGAATGTTCCGAACTGGCTACAGTAGCTTTGTTCTTGTCCCCGTGATTGTGGCGAGCAAGGTTGAGATAGCCTTTTAGCAGAGGAGAGGAGGCATTGTGCGTCAAATGCCAGCCAGCGGGCCAACAAATGATCCCAAAGGCAGGAGTCGGAGACGCTGCCGAAATGCCGGAGTCGGCCCCGTGTGGGTTGAGCTGGAGCCCTTTTTGCACCGCGAGGTGTACAGCGCACTCGCACGCTACACCCAGTGATTACAAAATGTCTTTCAGAGTTGGGACATGCAGCTCCCACTGTGTGTTTTATTGATGCACGATGGTTTAGTTTAAAAACTCATGCACTGATAGTTTTGTACATTGTCTTTAACCATCAAGGTAGAAAATGAGATTTCATTTTGGTTCTTTTTTCCCCGCCCTCCCCTCCCACCACCTGGAAGCGGAGCCCAAACAGAATCATCATCTGAGCCGAACAGTATGTTCTTGAAAATAACGTGATGCTCGAGCCAACGAAGGAGTTTTAGGAAATCTGCTGTTGATAACTTGTCCTACATTTATTTTCAATGTGTAATTTTTATGCTGATCACTCAACGTTGGGTTAACAAACCGTATCGAATGAAACATTTGTGGAGAGTGTTTTCTGAAATGCTCCGAGCCAACGGTGAACTTGCGTGATGGTCTCCGAGGAGTGTCATGGTCCGATTCTGGTGCATTTAGTGCTCTTGGACAGTTTTATCTTACATTGTGACCCCCCCCCTTCTTCCATTTTATCCCATCCTAGCGATGTAAAGACTGTCTGAACAGGCTGGGCATTGCCGTGATGAACCAGTGGCCGGGCGTACACTTGCGAGTGACCGAGGCCTGGGATGAAGACGGTCACCACCCTGCCGGCTCGTTGCACTACGAGGGCCGGGCTGTGGACATCACGACCGATGACAGGGACACGGACAAGTACGGTCTGCTGGCTCAGCTGGCGGTGGAAGCCGGCTTCGACTGGGTCCACTACGAGTCCAAGTATCACATTCACTGCTCGGTGAAAGCAGGTAGGCTAAGGAAGGGAGCCCCCCTGCGGAAGAGCTACGAATGTCTAAATCAGGATGTTTACGAATCGACAGCTCGTTCATGTGTTTCTGATGTTCTCGCTCGCAGATCACTCTGTTGCTGTGGAGAAAGGGGGCTGTTTCCCCGGCTGGGCCCGGGTGATGACTGCTGGAGGAGTCCAGAAGAGCCTCTCATCGCTGGCTCCCGGGGACCGGGTCATGGCCCTCTCTGCGACAGGCAAAGTCGTTTATAGCCAAGTCCTCTTGTTCCTCCACCAGGACAGAGGCAGCTGGTCTACTTTCCTGTCACTGGAGACGGAAGACGGCAACAGGCTGGCTGTCACGCCGCACCACTTGGTCTTTTTAGCCGCCCACTGCCGATCCAACAGCAGCGACTACCGGGCTCAGTTCGCTAGCCGAGCTCAGATGGGAGACTGTGTTCTGGTCCACACAGCGGACGGTCGTGTGCGTCCGTCTCGAATCACCTCTGTGACGGCAGAGGACAGCGCGGGAGTGTACGCGCCCCTTACAGAAGCCGGAACTCTGTTTGTGGAAGGGGTGCTAGCCTCCAGCTACGCGCTGGTTGAGGACCACCGACTTGCACACTGGGCATTTGGACCCGTGCGGCTCCTCTTCCCGCTAGCCCGCCTCATTTGGCCAGACACGAAAGAGCAGCAGACTGCAGAAGGTGAAAGGGCGCTGTCTCCACTGCGTTGCAGCGCTTTGGCTGCGAGGAATGAAACGGGTGCGTCGTTTTCAAAAAACAGCTCTCTGAGCAAACGAGACAACTCGAGTGAACCTTTGAGGACGGTCGCGGAGGCGAAGCAGAGTCAAACGTCACAGGTGCACTGGTATGCTCAGCTACTGCACAGCATTGGATCTGTCTTTCTAGATCCCAGATTGTTTCACCTTTAGAGTCCACGGGTAAATGCTGTATGTCACACTGGTCAGTGTTACAATGTGGATGTATTCACTTTGACACTTACTGTTCTGCTTTCCAACATAATAAAAGCATCAGAGTAAATTGCTTGCCAAATTAAACCTGTGCTTGCATTCGGAGCTGTCATAACATAAAGATTTTTTTCTTTTTGTTTGAGAGAAACAAATTAAAATGCCAGAATGGCGGCATCATATTCCATTTATCTTAATTATTTCAGACATACATTGCAAAATACGTATATGCACTCTGATGGGATTGGGATGAATTTTCCAATATATAAAAAAACAGAATCTTTATTTTTGTACTGTGTGAATGATAATATATATATTTTATGTAATAATATTTACTCTTCCACTGTATTGTATGCCGTTGCCTGTCCTGCCAAAGATGAAATTAAAACAGTTTTGAACCAAAATCTTCTAAACGTTTCTTCACCCATTCAGTATTATTATGCTCAAAGCTAATATGTATTTTGCTTTTCCAGCAAGGGGAAAGTGCTGAGATGATTTATTGGGTCTCAGTTGAGTGTGTTACAGACAGTAACACACTCACTGTAACTTACAATGCTCAGGACCTCTGAGAAAGTCCAGTTAAACAGGCTGTCAGGTTAATAAAAAGCCCAGACACACTTAATGTTCACCACACTGCACCACTATACGCTTGTTGTAGCTGCAGGCTTTATCATGTGCCTCCTTCTAGGTACCTGTGAAGTTTCTTAGAGCGTCAGAACAGAATTTTATAATATTTACCCATCAACTTGGGTCACAGGTTAAGTTTAGGTTTAAGCGTTCATATGGACAGCACAACATTTACCTACTTTCCTTGAACTGGTTACATCTGCAGGGAGTCGTTTAGTATTTAATCCTACTGTTACAACTGGGTGGTTTGCTTTTTTATCATAACTTGTGATATTGTCAACCTTTTTTTTTTAATGTTTTTTTTAGAACGAGGCCACGTGCAATCCTATAGTCCAAGGTTATACACCCCCTTGTGGAGGGAAATATATCACAACTGGGGATTTCGTGAGATAATTCCCCCCATGATAAGATATTGTCTTCTACCCTCCCCCGTTATTATTATGAAGACAGTTTATTTTTCTTCTAATTACATTTAATGGTTGTTTGCATTTTCTGCCTAAGAAAAGACAACTCACACCTCTGAACCTTGAATTTGATGATACTGTATTTGTATTGTCATTATGACCGCCATTGCCACTACTACTATTTACAGTACATACCTGTGGAAACTTTGCACATAATGCACTCGACCCTTATCCTCTTCCTCTGCTTTATGCTCTGTGCTAAACATCTGTGGAGGTATTTCTAGGGGATTATCCTTGAGATGCAGAAGGCAGATGGCAGATGGGAAAGCATCCACTCTCTGCACTGACCAATAGCAATAGCCCAGTGTTTTAATCCCACCCTCTGTTTGGACCCATCAGCCAATCAATGGTGTCCTTCGACCAAGCCTAAACCCCCACCCCCAAAACCTAATCCAATCTTGCTAAAACTGAATGTGGAGTTAAGTAATCCTGTCAGGGGGGGACGAGTAATAACCTATTTTCAAAAACAAGGGCCTGCCTGCTCCAGGTTACTCACTCACTTAGAATTTTGCCAGAATTGACGCCTAACAACTTACACCGTTAGTCTTAAATGATAAAAACCAAAAATCCAAAGCAAAAAATAAACAAGGAAAGTCAGATGCGCCCTGGCTGTGGAGCAAAAGGGGATTCCGTATTAGTGCAGTAATCCTAAAACTTTGATGATTCAATTTTGCAACAATGAAACATCAAGATTAACTTTTTGCCTGATCTGGTAAGCATGATGTAACAAAACATGTTTTTTTTTTTTTTTTTTTTTTAAAAGGCATTTTACTATGAGCCACAGAGGATCAAGACCGCTATGGATCTACAGCCCTGCCATGCTGTTTCGACCTCATTTTCACAGCCATGGCACATCAGCCCACACCTTCACCTTCACGCCACAGACTGTAGCTTCAGGCAGCAAACTGTACCTCTGTAGTAGGTGCTGCTTCCCTGCGCATGCAGCTCAAAATACAGCCGAGATGAGCTATAAATGAGGCAGGCTCAAATGACTTAACAAACACCTGACTGAAGTGAAGTGTTGCCTAACTTCAGAGATTTATCAGGGTTCTTTGTGACATCACAAAAGGTTGATTACCGTCTAAATATTTTAGCAAATACATAGAGAGTGAAAAACATTGTAATTTCTGGAGAGTTACTGACAGGCTCGAGGCACACGTTAGACAGCACTGGGGGGAAGAAAGGATTTTGCATAACACGGGACTGGTCCTCACGTTTCAGTGATTTTTTTTTTTTTTGCTCAGGTTTTACATGGCGGTATTATGTGAAAGGGCACAAAGCGTAAAAATATACATTATACAATTTCAGCTGTGACCTTCTCATAATGTGGCACACTGTGACCCAATGTAATTATCTAAGTTCACAGAGTCATTCCAAAGACATCCAAGCTTTGCTGAGTGTATGGCCTCAGGCTTCGAATGCACCAATGAATGGACAGAGCCAGGCCGCATGTACATTAGAATTTTCAACAGTTCCCCTGTACAAAACAATGTGTTTCTTTCACAAAGGATTCTTTTACGTGCAAGCGTGTTATGGCAATAAATAAAACTCAAAAGTCTTGTATCTATCTGTCAGAGATAAAATTGAAGGGTACTTGTTTGGATCAGTTATGCCACTGTCATTTTATTGCCTAGATGCAAAAATAAAGAATCGAGATGGCTCAATTTATTGGCCTGAACATATTTTTCACTACTTGATTTAGGATACACACCCACTCACAAAGTGTCTTTTTTTATGATTAAATAATTGTAATTACTAACAAGCTGATTTGCCAAAGGATTCAAAGGGACTATAGTGCGGAAGCTCTTCTCCTCGTGCAATGCGTGACTGAGAATCTGACAATCTTTTAGCATAATATACTGTTTCTTAAATTATCTTGACTGGTCTATTATTTCATGGGCTGGTCGCTTTTCAGACGTACGTTGAATAGATAGCCGCTCGGACTACAACGTAAACATCTTCATAACGGCTCAAATGGTGAACAATCAACAATTCAGACCGACTAATCTCTCCAATCAGTCCAGACAAATGCATTGTCCTTTACGTCTGAGGGGGAAAAAACAAAACAAAAAACAATATGCACTGTAAAATGCAAATGTACGTCGAAAAACACGCAAACACACAGTCTGCACCATCCCTCATTGAGCATATCAGAGAAGGAGTACTCCAACAATCATAACAAGTTAATGAAAATGGCTTCCCCGGGTCTGACAAATCTAATGACCTAACGTTGATTTGATATCCATCGTTGCCTTATCTCACAGCCCCCTCCAGTACAGATTAAACCGGCGTTATCCCCGGCTACGCACGAGTGTCCTCATACGACAATACCCATAGAGATCATACAAACGCTTTATTTAACGGGAGACAATGAATAAAACACGACACGCACCCCAATTTCGCATTAAAATGTTTTTCGACGTAGTTGTATTTAGCAAGCATTGCTAACATCGGCAGAACAAGCCGTATGCAACGTAGTTCAGAGGAGATGCTAATGACCCAAGGGTACTCATGCAAAGTTTACCTGCATTTTAAGAAAAAGTCTGAAGTCGTCTAAAACGCCAACAAAATATAAATTCTACTTCACACCGTGAAAGTTTCGAGTCGCTATTTTCTTAAGCAGCGGTATGTCTTAACTTGCAGCAGCTTTAGCGGTCTCGCATGCAAAAACCTGGATGGCAAAGTAGGTGCTAGCCGCTGGTAGGATATTAGCAGTCGAGCTAAATCAACATGCAGCCATTCTGTTAAGTTTTTTTTCCACGGTATGTGTCTGATTAGCTTTTCTCAGGTCTTGCTGAGTGAATGTATCGGCGCCCAATCGTTCCCCAAAAGACCATTCAGCACAAAGCTCAATTAGCAAGTGTGCTAAATAACCCTAGCATGTACATCTGGTGCTGCTGGGGAGCTAACTAGCAGCATCGCACTGCTTGCCTTCCGCCGACGTGCACTTCCCCCACTCTCCCTCCAGCCGGCTAGCAGCAGCGTTAGTCCGGTTCTTAAAATGAGGCGACCATCAGCGTTTGGGAACCTGTGTGGCTGTGTGGATTTTGCTGATGTATGAGGAGACTGTATTATTTTTGTGAGGTGAGCCGTGTCGATTTATTGCACATTCAAACTTTTGGCATTAGACATACCTAAAGACACACCAACCCTGACCTTAGACCGGTTAATGTTAGCGCTGCAATTAGGTAACGTTTAGCTGTTAGCTTCGACCAGATGGGGCCGTGTAATTGCTGGAGGCCTAGCCCAGTTGCCCGACTGATTACTTTTGATTGGAATATTTGTTACTTTAGCAGGGTCTGTTTTGTGATATACTTCATTGTTCGCAACTCTTGGCTGAAATGCATATCCCAGTGGACATTGCTGGATGTATTTGTCGTAGTTTAGCTTCTTCTACACACTTCGCTGCTACGTCACAAATGGTAGTCGGTTGCTTTTCCGTATCCATCTTTTGCTAGGGACACGGGCATGGCTATTTGCTGAACCCAGCCAAGCCTTTGAAGCCCGTGTTTACATTGAGGAGTAGTGCTTAGCTCTGCAAATATTCAACTATCGAATATAAACACTTTAAAATGAGCATATTCATGCGATGGCACATATTGTTATCTTTCATAACAGTATAATAACATGTGCATTCACTGCTTAAATTAAATTGTTACGTTAACACTTTGCACGTTAACTTAGCTAGCCTCTACGTAAAAACGTTAACTTAACCATCGTGTGACCATCACTCTTGCTCTGGATATTAAGAACTTGTATTCGAGATTAACCTTGTTTATTGTTCTTTTTCGGTTTCATGGGGGCACAGTTACTTTTCCCCCCTCCAACAACTTGTTTGTCGCCTGGTGTCGGATTTTGTATGTTGAGTTCACAAGATACGTTTGTCGCGATGGTGCAACGACATAATTATGAACACAAAAAAATAATGCCGCTATTAACCGTGACATACAAATCATTTGTTATTCTCCGTGCCAGCAGTATCATTCTGATGTCCTTATTTTTTTTTTATTATTATAATCCTCTTCGTGTGGATTTGTTTAGTGACTGTGTTTTCACGTCAATTTAAGTGTAATGACTGTAAACGCTTACTCGACGCACGTTCACAATCCTCCTAAATGGTGGCAGGACCAACATGCATAACAATACACCCTAATGTGAGTTTCCCTGTTGGTTGTCATTGCGATATGATGTAAATTCCAGCTGAAGTCCGCTCCCATTCTTCACTAGAGTCGGGTCCGTGTTCCGAACTGCTCTCTGCTTGAAACCACGTCCAGGAATTAGTGGACTTTGTCGAAATATGTGTGGGAGATGTTGTTAGCATAAACTGACATCTTGTGAGTGCCATGAACGTTGTGAGGCTCAGCGCGATACCGATTTCAAAACTGTATTCCCTTTGAAAGCGTGTGTTTCGGGGCGTTCGGTGTCGTTCTATGTACTCATTTTCCAACAGGAGGGTGCGAAAATATTATAAGGCAGTTTGTTCCTTTGCGAAAAGAAGCCCTGGTCAGCCCTCGGTATTATGACATCTTGTTGCCTTTCAGAGCTAGAGGAACGCACCATGACTTCCGGTTATTCGTTTGGTCTATGGAAAAAAACAAAACCCTGTGTATTCGTCCAGCCATGTACTATGTGTCGTACGTACAGTGCGTTTTGTTAATGGCGTAAATCTTACAGCGGAACTATGAGTGGAGCGACAACGGTTCTGCACGAAAAGAGTCCCGCTGCAACAGGAAGTCCAACATACGGAAGTTGTGTTTTCTTTGTGTATCCCGTTTTATGGTTACTTAATTCAAGAAAACGGCGCTTGACTTTTGCATTATTTCCTATTTCACTCCATCATGTAGCAGTTTCTCCGATTTTGGATTATGATTTTCCAGGGTAAATAATAAAAAAAAAACGATTGAACAATTTCCCGATTCCGTTGCCTCCTGAAACCCCCGCGCTATTTTCACAACTTTGCAAAGGAGGTTGTTGACATTTGTGCAAACGCGTGTCAGCCTAACTGAAGTAAAGCTTCGGAACCGGCATCGTGAATGGCTTGCATGGTTTGTTTTTAGCTCACGGTGTCAAAGAAGCGTTTGAATCGTGAAGGAGGCTCAGTGTCTACTAGAACATGTTATTGGTTCCTTTTCAGCATGGATAATTTGTATCATGCATCAATTAGCAATGCCATTGAATGTTTTGCCATTGCTGTTATTTTGTGGGATGCACATCCAAATATTTTGCTTTTTTTCAGAAATGGCATTACTAATTTTTCATACACTTTTATGGCAAAACAGGCGTTATGAATTTGACTGTTATCAGATCAAATGTATAAAGATGATTAGCAAATTGGCTTAGATTGCATCTGTCTTTCTACTTCTGATTAGAATTCACAAGTTGGTTCTGCTAATGTTTTCAAATTATAGATCTCTGTCAAGGAGGTCAAAATCAGCAGGGGGGATGGACGAGCAGAAATCAAACTGCGAGGAGAATGACTCTGAACCAACAGGTTGGTCCTTTTTAAAAATATGAATCATATTATTTCCACAGAGATTTAAAGAACAATTCCTTTGAGTAAAATAAATGACAAGAAGGAAGTTTGCGGTTGTGGTAATTCAGTCTTAGGTAGTTGCTTTGAATTGATTGTATATTTCACTACTCCACTAGCTGATGACAATGCACCTGCAAAGCCGCTTGTCTCTTCCGAGTCCAAATCCCCTTCTGCCACAGAGGATGTGTCTGGTGCTACTGCAGCTGCTTCCAACACACATGTGTAAGTTTCATTATTTATATCATTTCACTGACCAAGTTTTGTTGTTTATTTTATTTTACTGATCCCATGGAGGACGCTGATCATACCATTTATTTATTTATTTTTTTACATCGATCTGGAACTTTACAGAGAAAGTGCTCAAGCCTGTGCACTTTGTAACTGTGTGGAGCGAAGTCTGCACGGCCAGCGAGAACTCAGACACTTCAGGCCATCCTCTGACTGGCAATCCCTCAAGCCATCAGCATCTCCACCGCCTCAGCCAGGGAACGATGACCTGTCTTCCATTGGATTTTCTGACACCCCCTGTCTGGCAGCACTGTTTGATGATTCAGGTTAAACTTCAACCAGTGCTTTCTCATTAATCATTAGTGTGGTGTAAAAGTTAACTTTCATTAACCGTATAATACTATATATTTAGTGGCTATAGATCACAAATGTAGAGGTGGTGTTAAAAATGATACTGAGTTTGGCCTCAATTATTAACAGGGGGCTGTTGGGTTCATCACTGGTGTGCGATGTGGTCGGAAGGAGTGAAGCTTACAGAAAAGGACGAGCTGGAGAATGTGGATAAGGCCGTTATCTCAGGGACACAGCGGGTGAGTGCATCAGTTCTACACGTGTATTATGAGGCATCAGGTACGATTGAATTTGGATTAACAACATTTCGTGTATTTCTTTTTTTCTTTACCTTTCTTCTGTACCAGCTGTGCGAATACTGCAAAAGGCTGGGTGCAACCATTCGATGCCATGCTGAGGGCTGCTCACGGTTCTACCACTTCCCTTGCTCGGCAGCCAGTGGATCCTTCCAGTCCATGAAGCAGTCGTTTCTCCTCTGTCCAGAGCACATAGACAAGGCAGAGGAGTTGGGTAAGGGAACCGGAGGAATTTGCACATTTCTGTCAGTAGTTGTTGTTGGTTTTTTATGTCTTTGGGTCATTAATAAATAGATACAGTTGATACGCCTTCCTAAAAATTGCAAACATTTTCAGTTCTTGCTTTGCCTGACTGACTCGGATATCTTTTAAAATGCTACTAGCTGAAAACCATGTGGTTTATCCCTTTAAATTTTCATTATTAGCTAAAACAGTCAACATATTACTAACATATTACACAGTTGTGTCATTTACCCAATTCTGTGTATTTTTCCTAGCAGGCGAGGAGGCTTGGTGTGCTGTGTGTGACTCAGCGGGGGAGCTCACGGACCTGCTGTTCTGTACGAGTTGTGGCCAACATTATCATGCAGCGTGTTTGGAGATTGGTGCCACACCCATCAAGCGGGCAGGGTGGCAGTGCCCAGATTGTAAAGTGTGCCAGACTTGCAGGTAAATCAGGTCTCAAGACTCAACCTTTACTGTTGCTTTATTACACAAGGGTGCTTTATCACACAATGCATGCGTGATGTTTGCTCCTGCCTCACCTCTGTGAGTGAAATAACTTGATTTTCTTTTTTTTCTTTTAGACAACCAGGAGAGGACACTAAAATGCTGGTATGTGATGCCTGCGACAAGGGCTCCCACACCTTCTGTCTCCAGCCAGCCATGGATTCGGTTCCCACTGACCCCTGGAAGTGCAGGGTTAGTGCCATTTATTACTCAACTTGCCTCAAAATCTTTTGTCTAAATGTGCTTGTTTTACATATCTCTAATGCTCTCTAATCCTGTATTTTTTTTTATTTTTCCAGAGATGTCGTGTTTGCACAGAATGTGGCATCCAAGGACTGATGCTGCCAGGTTCCTCTCAGTGGTTTGACAACTATAGTGTTTGTGAAGCCTGTCAGTCTCAGCGTAGCTCTGTGTGCGGTGTGTGCAGCAAACCTACCAGTCCAACCATGGCCTTGCAGTGCTGCAGCATATGCCACAGGTCTGTTAAATGCACAGGAAACAAAACAGTCATCGGCTGCCACGGGGGACCGTATGTTGAATGTCTATTTTTCCTAAACAAAACCTCATTGTTGTTGCAGGTGGGTCCATGGCGAGTGTGCGACAACGGCGGAGCTGTCAGAAGCCAAGTGCACGTGCCTGCTTTGCAAGGAGCAGCAGCCTGTCCTTCAACAAAACGCAGCCGAAGCTCAAACCAGGGAGGGAGGTGAGGAGAGTGAAGGACGGGTTGATTTGGCAGAGATGACAATCCAAACCGATGTTGAGATGGTGACAGAAGAGCACACGGACTTATCGGAGGTGACACCAGGTCGGACGGACACATCGGAGATGGGACAGGCTGAAGCTACCACCAACACAGACACGCCCATGGATTTAGGTAATTCTTATTCTGGAGAAACATAACACAGGACATACAAAATGTGCCAATCCTGGATACAGATATCGGGTGAAGAATGTAAATTGTCCATGACCAAGATGTTCTTATGAAAGCGAATTACTTGTGGATTTAGGGGTGGAGGCCAAATGTGTCGAGGCAACAGATGTTGGGAAGAAGGTCGTGGAGGAAGAGCCGAAGGTAGCAACCGAAGAATTATGGTGCGATACACCTGCTGTTTCTCTTGAGACCACAGGTAAGCGCATCGATTCGCTGTGGTTCATTCATTCTGAAGGCAAACACTTTGTTTGTTTCCGGATGGGGGATATTTACAGTGATAATCATGCATTCTTTAATCTCCAATCCTGGTGTCGCAGAAACGGAAGATGGGTCCTCCGGTCGGCATGCCAATGAAAAGAAAGCAGACGAGGCAGGCGATCCGGTGAGCCCCCCTCCCAGGACCAGGCAGCAGAGACGGCAGAGCCACAGCCTGGCGACACAGAACCAGAGCCACCGGTGTCACAGCAGGACCCTGAAAAAATGGAGGTGGAAAAAGAGGCGAATGAGGGGAAGGAGACAATTTCTTTGGAGGAACGAGAATCAGTATCAGCAGAGTTAATAAATAACGACTCTGGGCTGCCAACCACAGAGTCACTCTGCGAGGATCCACAGAAATCTCGCTCTCCCTCTCCCTCTCCCTCGGTGGACGATAAGGAATGTCAGTCCGCGGCTGACGACTCCAAAAGTCAACCAAGTCCCTGCCTGGACCGTCGGTCTTCCTCCCCTCTCTCCTTAACCGCAGACACACAAGAAGTTCTCTCGGCCGAGGACGGGGGTGTGAGGTTACTACCTCAGTCAGAGGAAGAGGAGGAGGATGAACAGGTGAAGGCAGAGGAGCACGCCGCGGCCATAAAGCAGGAGCTGCAGGAGCGAAAGGTGAAGGAGGAGCTGCTGCTCGACGAGTTGTCAAACATGAGCCACGGCGACGAGAGCAGCAGCGGCTTCATGGGCTCTCCGGGAGAAGCGGATGCTCAGCTGTCTATGGAGCTGGGCCTTGAACCCACCGGCCGCTTGCACGGAGATAACCTGCTCACCGAGACGGACGACTCGCTTCCTTTTGAGCCCATGAGAGGCGACCGGGACAAGGTGAAACGCAGAGGGTCCCCGGGCCGCTCGCGGGTCAAACAGGTACGCTCAGCGCTTGCCGGTGTCCTTTTTCATTTTTACAATATTCAGTTGTGTTTCATTGCATTTTTACCTCCTGCTTTTAGTGCCGAAGTAATAGCTTTCCTGGGAGGCGTCGACCTCGAGGCGGTGGTGCAGGGAGAGGGCGTGGCGGCAGGTCGCGTCTTAAAGCCATGGCCTCCTGCATCGATGCCTTTCTGGTAAGCTGTTCCTGGACATTGGAATTCGATTTTTTTTCTTCTCTCTAAAAACTTGTACTTAACTCGATACTGCTGTTTCGTATTCATCTAATCACAGTCATCTGCATTTTTGATTGACAGCTAAGCATGGCCTCAGAAACTGGAGTAACCAAGGAGGAGGACGATGAAGAAGACGACACCATGCAGAACACAGTGGTCCTTTTCTCAAACACTGATAAATTTGTCCTACTGCAGGTACAGCCCACACACAGATAACCAATAATTATAGACTCCTCCAGGCCCTTTTGTGCAAACTGCTCTCATCATATTTGAATACGTCTTTGTTTCTCTGTTTTCTGTTTCTGTTCACTTTGCAGGACATGTGTGTCGTGTGTGGCAGCTTTGGAAAGGGTGCGGAAGGACAGTTGCTGGCATGCGCCCAGTGCGCACAGTGTTACCATCCTTACTGTGTGAACAGCAAAGTAAATATTTTAATCCCACGTCTTTGTTTTACAACTCGGTTTTTGCCGAAAAACGGACACTGATGTCAACGTTCTCGGCAGATCACGAAGACGAAGCTTCGTAAGGGCTGGCGCTGCTTGGAATGCATCGTCTGCGAAGTGTGTGGGAAGGCGTCGGACCCCTCCCGGCTTCTGCTGTGCGACGACTGTGACGTCAGTTATCACACCTACTGCTTGGACCCACCACTTCACAATGTCCCAAAGGGCGGTTGGAAGTGCAAATGGTACAAATACTTCACTTCTGAGAGTGCGGCGCCTTGTTGAATCTTCTGACTTTAAATGAGGTCAAATGGAAATGAAATGCGTGTCTATTTGCATATTATGTAAAACGCTCGCAGCTACACCCCTGCTTCAGCAGCCCAGAGACCCATCCTCAGCACAAGTAGTGGCTGTTCGGCTTCGAATTTTTTTTTTTTTTTTTCTTGCTCTCTTTTCATGTCAGTGTTGCATATTCAGCTGCTTTGCGATTGTGACAGCACTTGCTCGTGTCTGTGCAGGTGTGTGTGCTGCGTGCAGTGTGGTTCCAACTCGCCGGGTTTCCACTGTGAGTGGCAGAACAACTACACTCACTGTGGCCCTTGTGCGAGCCTCGTCACTTGTCCAGTGTGCAGAGAGAACTTCATGGAAGAGGAGCTGCTGCTGCAGTGTCAGTACTGTGATAGGTGGGTTCTGCTCATTAGTGTGTCACGCACGCCACAGACTGACAGACTAAAGCATTTATGAGACTGCCGCTAATGAAGACAAGCTGGGAATGGATTATTTATGTATTTCCCATGTCATGAATATTTCCATTAGATCTCTGATTTGCCACTTGACTCGGTGTAAAAAGTATCCACATTTGTGCATTTTGTGTGTGTCTGTGCAGATGGGTCCATGCTGTGTGCGAGAGCCTATACACAGAGGATGAGGTGGAACAAGCTTCTGATGAAGGCTTTGCATGCACATCCTGCACCCCATATGTTCCAAAGCCTGTGGGTGAGTCATGAAACAAATCAATTTCATTTTTGCTTCATTTTATTTTTTACGACAAACACAGCAATTAAAGGTAATGACAGAATATTTATGTTTATGTTATAAATCTCTTTTCTGTTTCATGTACCTGTGATATGCTTACCTTTAATTTACTTGACTTTTCACAGTAGTGGAGTCGGCGATTATGGCGTCAATAAAGATCAAAGAGCCAGGTGTGTGTTGTGTTGTCTTGGCTTGTTTATGCATAATATTTTTTTTCTTTAGTTATCACCTTTTAAAATGTTTCTGGTTATTAACACTGACGCACAAATGTCACTCAACAGAGCCGCAGTTCTACCGGTTGGAAGGCGTGTGGCTGACAGAGTCCGGCATGTCTCTGCTGCGAAGTATCTCCATGTCTCCTCTCCACAAGAGACGTCAGCGCCGCTCCCGCCTGGGCACGCTGTGTTGTGACGGAGGCTCTGACGGGATGGAGCTGAAGGAGATTGAAGGAGACGGTGAGGAGGGAAAAGGTTGGCACACCCTTCCAGTCGTTCAGTCGTCGACAAACATTCTTTTAGTGTTGTGGAATTTCAACAGGTTTTTTTTTTTTTTTTGTAATTTGCAGGGGAGCCAATGGAGTGTGAACCTAAGCTGGAGAATATTGGGAGCCCTGATCGAGACGGCGGCGCTGAGGGAGCTGAGGGCCTGGCTGACTGCGACGGTCTCAAAGGAGGAACTGAGGAGACGGAAGATAGCAAAAAGAGAAAGCGGAAACCGTATAGGCCTGGTCAGCACCCCTTGATTTTGAACCTGCCTTTAATTTTAACATGCACGTCACAAAAGTCACCACATATTTAAAAGTATGACTCTAATTGCTTTGCCAGGAATTGGAGGCTTCATGGTGCGACAAAGAAAATGTCACACGCGGCAAAAGAAAGAATTTTTTGCCCAGCTGGCGGGTGTGACCACAATAGATGGGCAGCCAATAGGAAGAACTATTGATGAAGGTAAGTTAACAAGTCTTTGTCGGCCATGATCAAAGAAACCGAATAAGACAATGACATGAAGCAGTGTGACTGCATTTTTAGATATTTCTTTTACGAGAGTTAATGTGTAAAACGTTGGTGACTTAAATTCATGACTGTGCCCAGGACCCCACCCTGACACCGATAACATAATGGATCCTAAACCCGGGGAGGGTGAAGAGCAGGCCAAGAAACGCAGAGGCCGCAAGAAGAGCAAACTTGAGGATATGTTTCCAGCTTATCTTCAAGTATGTTAATGCTCACACAGCCTATTACAGAACATGTTTCTTTTCCAAATTTATGCCCAGTGATCCAGTTGGTGGATTAAATTTTGTGTTGTATGAATCTGCTTGTACTCGCTGTAGGAGGCGTTTTTTGGCAAAACCCTGATAGACTTGAGCAAGAAGGCCGTGATGATACCTCCAGGCCAGAGGTCAGGCTCATGCCCTGTTCGACCCTCATTGCCGGCACCGCCAGGAACCAAAATGACTGTTTCAGAATGTAAGAAGTTGAACTTAGCAGTATGTTTCAGTCTAAATAATGAAAGGGTTGGACATGATGTGTGACATTAGTACCTTCCTCAATAGCTGATGCCAAGGACGGTGTGGTCAAAGAAAACTTTCCTCTCAAACAAGAAAGTGTCGATGGTCCCCAGGCTCAGGGAGAAGGTGCAGGTAAATGCCTGTTTGGATGCTGACGTTGGCAGTTGGGTGTGAAAGTCTGTGTGATTTTTGCTAAAGTGTTGTTTTTTTTTATTATTTAAGATACTGCTGCTCCATCTTCATCTTTGAAGGACCCGTCCTCGACTGATCCTCATGTCTCTGATGCAGAAAAAACTGAAGGTATTCATTTAGAGAATTTGTGTGTGACTTGATTTGTAACCTTTGTTTAGCCAAGAAATCAGGTCAAGATATAATGTTCTGTGTCGCTGACAACACATCTTACATGATGTTGACCTTTGCTAAATGACAGGTCTTCCGCAAGGAGTGGTCAGTCAGGATTCTGAGCAGTTCTTCAAAAAGGTTCTGGGATCATCCGATGGCTCCTCTCTGGGCAGCATGAAGCCCATCTTGGAGGGAAGTAAGGGGGAACTCAGTCGTGCCCCTCTGCCCCAGAGAGCCCTTCTTTCAGGTACGTACACAGGGATCTACTTGATATATAATGGATAACAAGTGGGTGCAATAGAAGAATTTGGCTTCTAAAGGTTTTAAAGAAAACCGATGAACTCTTTCAGGTTCCCTGCCCTCAGCTGGAGTGATGGACTCCTTTCCCGGCCTGTCCCAGTCACCTTTCTTTGACATGAGGTAAGGCATGGGTCGTATTAAGGGAGCCAAATATGCAGTATTGCAGCAAATGTTTTTGTAAATTATGTCTTGGAAGCAGATTTGATATCCAACTTCAATTTTTAAAACTGTTGTGGTTTATCAGTCATGCAGACTCATGGTCTCTCTTGAAAAACAGGGACAGAGGAGGACTGTTCAGTCCAGACGGGGGCGAGGAAAGTCCCTGGGCCACTCCCTCCACTCCTGCTACCCCTTCATCACCACCCACCCCCACGGAGGCAGAGGGCGACGGGCTCTCATACAACCAGCGCAGTCTGCAGCGCTGGGAGAAGGATGAGGAGCTGGGGGAGCTTTCAACCATTTCCCCCGTTCTTTATGCCAACACCAACTTTCCCACTCTCAGACAGGACTACCCAGGTAAGCGTTGGATCAACTATCTTAAGGCTCGTACAGTTCAGCTGCTCCACTTCAGTGAATACTGAGCAAGTTGTTTATCATTCTTCCTGTCGCAGACTGGGCCAGTCGCTGTAAGCAAATCATGAAGATCTGGAGGAAAGTATCAGCAGCCGACAAGGTCCCATATCTGGTAGGTTCTTTGATTTTCACATGTAAACATCATTCCTTTGTCTGTAGTCACCAGTTTTCCTTGCAATTCTTCGGAACACAAAGCTCTAAACTAAGTCTTGTTTTCCAGGCACTTGCTAAATGGTGCGTAGCCATGTTATCTGTAGTATATCACACACGCTCGCCTCGATGCAGAGAGCTTTTTAAAAAAAAAAAAAAATCGGAAATCTAGACAATTGCTTAAAATGTTTGATGGGTACTGCTCCAATAACCACTGTAATACATTTTCATTTTATTGTTGGATGAGGTTGTGAAACATAAATGTATCTCACTTACTCCTGAATTATATATTTACTAATAGCATCTTTTTTGATTTCTTCTTCTAGCAAAAGGCCAAAGATAACCGAGCAGCTCAAAGAATTAACAAGGCACAAAAGGTAAATTGATATTTAAGTGTGCTTTTGTATTTTTAAGGTAGAGAATTTTATGTTTTTCAGTGGAGTTGTGGTGCTGAATCTCAATGCTCCTCCGCTCATTTGTTGTTTTGCAGCAAGCGGAGAGTCAGGTGTGCAGGCCAATCAAGCAAGAGCCAGGTCGGATGAAGGGAGAACGGCCCAACTTACACCTCCAGATCCCCCCACCGTCAGGCTCCACATCCGTCTCCTCCCAACCCAGCTCTGCAGAAAGCCCTTTTCCTTTGCCTCCAGATTCAGGATCATCCTCAGTCTTTTTCTCAGATGGACCCATTAGGACCCCAGGGTCGGCTGAAATCCGGACAGATCCCTTGGCCAAGTTTCCTCCTCAGTCACCTCACTCTCACCCAACGACACCCTTCCCACATATGGGGGCGAGCCCTTTGCCGCCTTCTTCCTCAGGTTTTCCCGCTTCCGGCCCACAGGGCCATCCTCAGGGACGGCCATCCAGTCTTGGCCCCTTCGAAATGCAACCAGGAACTCCTGGAACCCCCAGACGGGCTCAACAGGTTGACCCTTACTTCAGATCACAATTGCAGCAGCAGCAGCAGCAGCAGCAGCAGCAGCAGCAGCAGGGTCATCTACCACAATCGCATCAGGGCTCTCAGGAGTCCTTAGGACATCCTGAAAGTCCTCATCCAAGAGGTGCTGGGCTTGGGGAGTCGCCCATGTTCTCACCCACCCACAGTTCCCATTTTGGAGACCCTTTCAGAAACCAGCAAGGGATGGGTAGGGCAGAATATGGTTCATCTCCATCACACTCTGCGCTGGCTTCCTCACCTGCAAGCACAGGACAGTACAGGGCTGAAATGAGTGCTCCTTCTCCACGGCCTTCTGTCGTGGGAAGGCCTGACTTATCCACGGGTTCCCCTGCCGGCATGCTAGAGCCTGGAAATTGCCTATTCAAAGCACCAATGACACCTCGGATGCACCAAGGTGAGGGCGGGACACTTCCCCTGGGAGCGTCGCCGAGCCATCACTCTGAAGGCTACAGACAGTCTCCTTCCCACCCTTTCTCCGACCCCCACACTCCCAGGCCACAGTCGGGTGACAATTGTTCCCTTGGACTGCAGAGACACTCAGTTGGTCAGCAAGACACTTGCTCCAGGGTGCCATCCAGCCCGCAGTCCCAGGGCAGCTGTCAGTCTCCTCACACTCCCGGCGGCCTCTCCAATGATGCGTACTCCAGCCAGTCTCCAGCCACACCTCGTTTTCAGTCTCCGGACTCCTGCTCTCAGCCGTCTTCAAGGCCACAATCCAGAGACGCTTTTGCGACCATCCACAAACCGCCTCGTCCTCCTTCTGTCGCGTCAGAAGGAGGTGCAAGTTACAGGGGCTCGCCTCATCACAACCAGGGGCCGCCGACACATCCTAGCAACGCTTCCATAGCGGACCCGCTCGCTGGAAAGCCTTCGGCACCTGCTACTTTGAGTTGCAGCCCTGGCACAGGAAGCTTCCCACTCGGCCAACAGCAAAGTCAGATGATGCAGGGACATCCTCAGCAGCAGCCACAGCTACAAAGTCAACAGACGCTCGGCGGGGACTTTAACTCATCTGGATCTCAAGAAATACCAGCTGCCCAGCCCCCTGACGTACCGCATCAACCAGCTTTGCAAGGACCTCAAGAAATGCCTGACCTTTCAGCTGTGCAAGACCCTGCATTGGTTGGCCTCAGCCCCTCTGAATTGGAGAAACACAGACAGGTAAACTAGTTTTGGCTTTAAAGAAAACACAATCTCCTTCCAACCCCAATTAATATTACCATTTCATTTTTTTTTTAGCGGCAGAGATTGAGGGAATTTTTGATAAGACAACAAATGCAAAGAAATACAATGAGACAAGAGAAGGAGGCTGCAGCAGCAGCAGCAGCAGCAGCTGCTGCTGGCAATGCATCCCCTGGCTGGTCTGGAGGAGAACTTGGCACCTTTCAACAAGATAAGGCTCATAGAGCACCACCGCCTTATCCACAGGTATGCACATTGAGCAAAAAGCCCAAAACTTTGCAACATAAATTTCACAAACTGATGTAAAAAACTTTCAAACTAACTTATAGTCCGTTTGAATCAGTTCTTCAGTTATATAATATAACAAATACTTTTTTAATTAAAAGATAAAAGAAGTATTAATTAAAGAATGAATACTTATTTCCTTGTTTTCTTTCTGTTGTGTTATGTTTGTCTTTAGGACCGCGTCGCTACTGCTGCTGGTGCTCAGGGTCCTGCAGCTGTAAAGACGCCCATGGCTGTCGGAGGCATGGAGGACAAGCTCATTTGCCCACCACCTGCAGGAACCCCTGGCATCATAGATCCTAGTGCATTAAGGTACGGTTTCATGGAAGTGTGTTTCCATTTGGTGTATTTATTTTCTACAATAAGAGATGTGCAAAACCTTGGTATTGGATCCTTAAGTCATATTTTATGAAATGTAATATTGCTAGAACCGATAAGACACAAATTTATATCACTTTCTTAAAGTTAAAACTAGTATATTGTTTTTGATTTGTCTTTTCTGTCTTACAGGCAACCAGGGCCCACAAGACCTCAGGGGATGTTTAGCCGTCCACCTTTCCCTCCTCAGTGGCAGAACCCGGCGCAAGGTCCACGAAGGTTCCCTCAGCCTGACATGGAGGCCATGGGCATTAGGCATGGCATGAACCCTGCTGTTAATATCCAAGGTATGGATGGCATGGGGAACCCTCACGCCATGATGCCAGGGCATGGAGGCGAGACCATGCAGCCAATGGGTCAAGGACCTCCACCACAGTTCATTGAGTTGAGACATAACTCGCAGAGGCTTCCCATGCGACCTCAGTTTATGCCCCGTGCACCCCAGCCCAGGCCACGCCTCTTTGTTCCCCAGCAAGAGATGACCGCACCTTACATTTCGCAACATCCTGTTCCTCAAGCTGGTGCCATGCAAACCGATGGGGCTGGCAACCCACAAATGGGGCTTCAGCAGGGCGGACTCTCGGTTTTACTGCCTCAGCAATCACATCAGGCCCACCTGCAGCACCAGTTGCCTGCTTCCAACCCAAACATTGCCTGCACCGATCATCATCAGCTTCCTCAACAGAGCACAGTCGCAGGGCCCCAGCCTACCACAGTAGCGGAAGAGCTGCCGGAGCCTGATCTGGAGGGTCTGGCGGACCCTTCGGCTGATGGAGGGGTTGAGGACGAGGATGATTTGGCTCTTGATTTGGATCCGGACAAAGGCGACGATGACTTGGGAAACCTGGACAACCTTGAAACCAATGATCCACATCTGGACGACTTACTAAATAGTGACGAGTTTGATCTGTTGGCTTACACTGACCCCGAGCTGGACCAAGGAGACCCCAAAGATGTTTTCTCAGACCAGCTGAGGTTGGTAGAGGCAGAGAGTGAAGCGCCATCCTCCTCCTCAGGATCGGCTCTAGTTAAAGTTGAAGATAAACCCAAGGTGAAGCAAGAACAGAGGTCTCTATCAACAGGTCCTGCCACTGTTGGGGGGTCTGTGGACCGACTGCAACCCTCAGCGGAAACTGTAGACGCATGCAAGATCAAGGAAGAGGACAAGAGTCTAACATCTCAGCTTCAGCCTGGACAGACGGTGGTCAAGGATGAAATAGGAGAGGCAGTATCGATGCTTCTTGCACCATCAGCCAAGCCCACACAACCAGAACACCAGGCAGCGCCTCTTAGTTCTGTTCGGCTAGGTGGACTTCAGTACCCCCTGCCAGGCCAAGCCGATCCGTTGCCATTTCCTCCAGCCACTTCACATGGAGATATTGGCGATGACACGCTGGAGCTTCCTGACGTTGGGGGGCAGCACTCGCCCGCCGTAGATCTGGCAAAGGTGGAGAGCTCTTTAGACGGCGAATTGCCCCTTCTGATACAAGATCTGCTCGAGCACGAGAAGAAGGAACAACAGAAGCAGCAGCAGCTCAGCTCCCTCCACCAAGCCGGCATGTCTCCTTTCCCCTGCCTTTCAAATCAGCAGCCGAACCCACAGGTCCCAGGGCAGGTCATGCTTCCACCCCACCAGCGTCCACCAGGAATGATGGTTCAGCCCGGAATGGTGCCTCGTGCGCCGCACATGTTACAACAGCAGCAACAGCAACGGTTAATGGGAGGTGGATTGGCCCCGCAGTCTCACATGGCAATGGCCCAGCAGCAAAACATGCTGAGGATGGGGCAGCCGGGGATGCACGCCGGCCATCAACAGCAGCCGGCGGTGGCCAAACAGTCGCCTCTTACCAACAACTTCTTCCCAGATAAAGGTGAGCAACATTGTTGTCACTGTTGATGTTGTTTCTCTTGTAAAATTTCAAGTTGATCAATATCTTTTTTTTTCCAATTCTTGTTTTTGCAGATTTAGATAAATTTGCAACTGATGATATAATGGATCCAATTGCCAAGGCAAAGATGGTGGCACTCAAAGGTATTAAAAGAGTTCTGGCACAGGATCCAATGGTCGTTCCTTCAGGAGTAAATAGGTACATTTTCTTTAATTCCTCTTTTCCTATGTTTAGAATGTTTTAGAATGTTTTTTTTTTTTTAATTCATATTTTTAGTCTCAGGATGAATCGTTCTTATTAATTTATCTCCTGTGACTGCTTTCTCTCCAGACAACAAGTCTCTCTGCTTGCTCAGAGGCTGGCCTCTGCCCCAGCCACAGATCCGGGTCAACCTCCATCGGTGCTACCAAAGGTAATTATTATTTTTACTATTTATTTTACTTAACTTTTTGGAAGAACTGACTTGTGTACTTAGTGTTAACCCCCCACAGTTGACTTAATGACATTGTTTCCGTTTTGTTTAGGAGGGAGAAACGAGTGATCTCACCAAGTCAAGGCCCAATCCTCCACAGTTTGTACAAGGAATTATCAGTATGTACAGCGTTACTTATTTCTTATTGACAAAAAACTTTATTGCAAGTATTCATGAGAAAATTGGTTACTGTTCACATAACCTTGCAAACATACTAAGGTTGTTTTCTGTGTTTTAGACGATGCAGAACAGCACCAGTATGAGGAATGGCTTCTTCACACGCAGCAGTTACTCCAGATGCAGTTGAAATTCTTGGAGGAACAGATTGGAGTCCACCGCAAGTCACGCAAGGCACTCTGTGCTAAGCAGCGCACTGCCAAGAAAGCTGGCAGGGAGTTTGCAGAGGCAGATGCTGAGAAATTAAAGTTGGTCACTGAGGAGCAGAGCAAGATTCAGAAACAGCTTGACCAGGTTTGGAGGAATTAAACCAAATCTTGTTACTTGCGGAGCTTGCAAATTTCTAAATTAACTTACTTTTCATGGTTATTCTGCTCTAGGTGCGCAAACAGCAGAAGGAGCACACCAATCTCATTGCCGAGTACAGAAGCAAGCAGCAGCAGCATCAACAAGGCTCAGGACTTCTTTCCCAAGGTCATCCTTCCCAGGGGGCGCCTCCCCATGTGTTTCCCAAGATGCCTGGGCAAATGGTTATGGGCCAGCAGCCAGCGCCTGTAATGGGCCAGCATCCGAGCATGATGCCGCAAGGCGGAATGCCTGTGCGTATGCCCCAAGGGCAGTCTTTTGTCGGTGGACCCCAACCTCAGCTTCCTTCTAATATGGGAGGCGGCGGTATAAGACCTCCAGGCCCCCCAGGGGCACCACCAACTGGATTCTTTCCGCAAGGGCCTGGAATGCAAAGTGCAGATGCGAGACTCATGCAGGAGAGACAACTTCAGCATCGGATGCAGATGGCAAAGCTTCAGCAACAACAGCAGCAACAGGCGATGATGGGCCAACAAGCAATGCAACACCCAGGTAATCAGCAGCCACAGCCTGGCATGATGAGTCATCCCCTCATGGCACAACAACAACAACAAGCAAACGCTCAACAGACAATGTTAGCCAACCAGGGCCATCAACAGGGCATGATGCAAGTTCCACAAGGAATGGGCGGAGGGCAGCCTGTGGCCCCCCTGCCGGCCGGTCAGCCCCTTAACCACGCACAGCCCATGATGGCTGCACAGCCTGGCATGATTGGCAACCAGCAAGTTGCAATGTCACAGCAACAGAGGCAGCAAGTGATGTTGGGTCAGCAGGGGATGGGAGGACCCCCCGGTCATCCTGGCATGAGGGGTCCACCCGTTCAGTTGACCCCACAGCAGCAGAACATGCTGGCCCAACAGATGATCGCTTCCCAGCAGCAGCAGCATCATCAACAACAACAACAACAACAGCATCATCATCAACAACAGCAGCTCAACGTTGACAACAATTTGGTTCACCTCAAGCAACAGCAAATGGCACAGAAGAGTCAACAACCACAAGGGATCAATCAACCCACTCAGCAAGAGCAGGAGGCCCTCTCTCAGCCCTCCACACCACAGATGGGCTCTTCGCCCTCAGCTGGGAGTGTCACGCCTCAGCCACAGGGCGCTGCAGACGGCCAAAATGCAGCCACCAAAGAGATGGGGATCCTCAGTCCGGATTCAAGGTCCCAGTCGCAGCACAGCGGGCCCTCCACTCCAGGTCAGGTCAACCAACCAAGCGCTGCAAATGATCATCAAACTGACATGGAGAGGCAGCAATTACAACAGCAGTCGCAGCAGCAGCAGTTAAATCCTCATTCTCAACCTGAGCAGCAACCAGGTTTGATGGGAAACCAACCATTTGGTATGCAGCAGCAGCAGCAGCAACAACAGCAGCAGCAGCAGCTGCAGCTTCCATTTGCTCACCAGAGGCAAGGCTCTCTTGGTGGAGACAAGCCTGGTTTGATGGTCATCAAAGAGGAAGGAAAACCAGTTGACATTTCAGCTCAGCAGCAGCAGCAGCAGCAGCAGCAGCAGCAGCAGGTGCTTCAAAACGCCATGCACCAGTCGCAGGATCCCATCGTGCAGCAGCAGCAACAGGCCATGGGCCAGGCTCACCCGGTGCAGCAGCAGCAAATGATGATCGGCCATAGTCCACAACAACAGGCTCTCATGGTCCAGCAGCAGAAGCAGCAGGCCATGATGGGCATGATGAGAGCCCAGCAGCAGCAGCAGCAACAGCAGCAGCAGGCATGCCGGTGCAGAGGCCCGCGCTGCCGCCGGGGCAGATCCGCACCTCCATCAACATCCAGGCCATCATCGCGCAGAACCCTCAGCTGCGCAATCTGCCCCCCAACCAGCAGTTGCAGCACATCCAGGCCATGATCGCCCAGCGGCAGCTCCAGCAGGGTCAGATGCTGCGGATGTCGATGGGTCAAGGCCAGCTGGCTCAGATGAGACCTCACATGGCACCCGGCCAGGTCCCGCACGTCGCGCAGCAGATGCCGGGGATGGAGGGCCAGCAGATGCTGCCCGGCGCCATGGGGAAGCCGGGCATGGTGGCCAACCAGCAGCAGCCCGGCATGCTGCAGCCCGGGGTCGCCCCTCCCATGCAGCAAGGCATGATGGTCCCCGGGCAGCGGCAGCCCCAAGTTGGCGAGATGATGCAAAATCTTCCACGGGGCCAGGTGCCGATGCCCCAGTCGCCCCTGGATCACGGCCGCATGCTGATGCCAGCCTCCCCCCGTCAGCCGCTGGCCAATTCGCCCGGGGATCCGCAGCGGCACGCCTTCAACCAAGCCATGGGGATGCGTCCGCCCACCCCAACTCAGAACCAGCAAGCGCTGATGGCGGCCGCAGCGGGACGCGTGCCGGGCTCGCCGTCTCACGCGTACTCCCCGAGGGGTCCCTTCGGCATGAGCCCCGCCCACCCGGGCTCACCACATTCTTCCCACATCCCGTCACCCTCCATGGGAGACAGTCGGGCCGGCAGGGGAAGTCCATACAGCCACATCAAGGCGTCTCCACTCAGGTCACCCGGAGCCAAGAGTCCACTTGACTCCATCGGGATGAAAGTAGAGTCTCAGATGTCAGGGGGCGATTCGCAGGCACCCTCGGTCATTCCCAACGGTCCACAGAAGAGCGGCAGTGCCGTGCAGCAGTCGCACCAGGCGGTGGAGGGCCACGCTCCCCACGCGCAGCCCATGTCCAGAGCAGGGGAGCTGTGCAAGTTCACCCTGCAGAACATCAAGCAGGAACCAGGAGAGATCCAGTGTGACGGCGCCGCGCAGGCACACGCCAGAGCTGTGAAGCAAGAAAGCAGCGGAGAGACGCTCACCCCTGGCAACAACAGTGGCATGATGAATGAAGGGAATGCGGCTGGGGACCCGGCGAGTCAAGGCCTTCGATCGGAGACCGGACAGCAGCTCCTGCAGAAACTCCTCAGAACCAAAAACCTTCAGCTCGGTGCTCAGAGGCCCTCTGATGGCATTCACAGCGAGATCAATGGTCACATCAACAGCAAACTGGCGATGCTGGAGCAAAAACTTCAAGGGACTCCTCAGAATATGGAGGTATGGTTGACTTCAGCTCCCCATTTAGTATCTGTTATCTTTGTAAATACAGTTCTTTTATGTTATTTCTAACCTTAATTTTTGTTTCCTTACTTTGCCAGGATTTGCAATCCATTACAAAAAGGGCTCCTGTTCAAAAGCCAAAGCGCACAAATAAGGCACCTGGAGATCGAGGGCCAAATTCAAGAAAGAAGAACAAGAAAGAAGATGTTGGCAGAAATGCAGAAACTCTAATAAAGCAACTCAAGCAGGTAAAATATCAGCAAATGTTAATAATGGTTACATAGTTTGTTGGTGCTTTGGATTTTGAGAGGCTACCAGCTTCTTGGGCTAATTCAATTCACCTTCCAGGGTCTCTCTCTACTGCCCCTAATGGAGCCCTCCATTACTACAAGCCTGGACCTGTTTGCTCCTTTTGGAAGCAGTCCAGCCAATGGCAAGGCCCCGCTCAAAGGATCCTTTGGAAATGCAGTGCTGGACAACATCCCAGACTACTATTCTCAGTTGCTAACAAAGGTAACGCTGCACTGGCCCGTGCACCAAATGGCTCATTTTGCAACTCCACAGATGGGGCGAGTCTGCAGTTAATATTATTATTTTGTGATTTTGTTGCAGAGTAATCTCAGCAATCCTCCGACGCCTCCATCCTCCCTGCCACCTACTCCCCCGCCATCGGTGCAGCACAAACTGCTGAATGGAGTGACCCCTGGGGAGGAGCTCTCTGGCGGCCAGAAAGACCCGGAGCCTGCAGAGGAACCAATGGGTAATGAAATAACTTGGCAGCCACTGGCGGTGTTTCCATTAGCCCTAGAATTGCACAAGACCTAAATATCAAAATAAAGAACTGGTAATGGAAACTCCTAAACTTCGAAAAACCTCTCAAATATCGCTAGAAGGCTTTGACGCTCTCATGAGGTGGTTTTTCCGACGTATCGATATAGAGGTATATCGCAAAAGTGTTGTGGAAACATTTTCACGAAACACATTTTTCACATTTCACTTCAAGTGAAAATGGTGCATTACGTTTGGACTGCAAGTTGATTACTTGTAAAACATTTTTTACAAGTAATCAAAGAGAAAGCAATATAACAACCATTCTTGACAGCAAACAAACGTAAACAAACAAAAGCAAACATAATTCTCATAAATGTCGCAGGACGAGATTTTACGAGAATTACAGTTTGTTCTTCACACCATTTAACGGAAACGCCTACAAATCGCAATTGTACTTTGTCAAAATTTTTGAAAAATCGCTTTTATTTTGCAAAAAATTTATGGAAACGCAGCTACTGTAGCATGCCTTTTTTTTAATGAATGATAATCGTTGTCTCATAATTCCATGACAGAGACTGTTACCGAGGAGGTGAAGAGTGTCGACATTCTAGCAGCTCTCCCCACTCCGCCACACAACCAAAACGAGGACATCAGGTACTGCAAGTTAAATCTTCACTTTTTTTTTTTTGCAAGCCACAACTTTCTTTTTCCTGGGTGACTCTTGGTTACAATGAACTGTGTTTCTGTTGACCAGGATGGAAAGCGACGACGACGACACCTCCGAGAGCATCATCCCGGCATCGTCCCCGGAGAGCAGCGCGGCCGACGAAACCAAGCGCTTCCCCCACCTGCGGGAGCCCAAAGAGGAGGAGAGCGAGAGAGCGATATCGCCCATCATTCCCGTCATCCCACGCACGGCCATCCCAGGTACCTGCAGCGCTGCTAACGCGCTCTGACCAAGTCATCCAACATGAGTCACTGTCCAATTTAATCCCGGCCCAAAAATGAAATGGTGACCTTTTCCTTTTTCAGCGTTTCCAGAAAGCAAACCAGCGGAAGAGGACGACAGCAAGGCCGTTTCCACGTCCAACCACTGCGACAAGGCCAAGAGCAACGAGGTCTCCGTCACCTTCACGCTCTCCTCCGCTGCTGCTAAGGTATGAGATGACTGTATCCCAGCATTTGAAATGCTTCCATGTTCTTAGTACATCAATAAAGATCAGTCTGATTCTTTTTTTTTTTTTGTCACTTGCAGAAACTGAACCACGTGATGATGGCGATGGCCCAGCTGCTTAACATTCGAATGCCAGGTTCTCACGAGCTGACTTTCCTTCCCCCAAACCCAGACATGCCCGGGGTTGATGGGAAGGGAGCCGGCCAGTCAGGTAGAGACTTCATCTTCATCTGTGTTCAAATCAAAATAAGTCAGCAAGACTTTAGGTCAACGGGTTTCAGTCTTTCCTGTGTAAACGAAACAGATGGAAGTTTTCCTCTGTCTGCTGCCCCCTTGTGTCACCCACTCTCTCCTCCTCCTCCTCACGGGGAAGTAGCATGAACGTTCACAGCGTAAAGCAGCAGCTTCCTCTTTTTCTGCTTTTTCTTCTTGGTCTTCTGCGGTTTTTCCGAGGAGATTACAACAGGCACTTCTTCATTGTTGTCACAATTTCAACTTCTCCAAAACCCGCTGCCTCTTCACTGCGAAAGAAGCCGGTTTTGCAGCAAGTCCACGTCACTCTGGTCTCAAATTCGCCAGTTGATGCCGATGTGCCGTTCTTCCGCAGGGGCCCTGGGGACGGCGGACGGCGCGTCACTCAGCCAGGACGAGTGGCTGAGACAGTTTGACGTCTCTCTGCCAGGCTGCACGCTGAAGAAGCAAGTGGACATCCTGGCGCTCATCAAACAGGTCAGTCGGCGCGTTTGTGTTGAGCGCCGCGTCCTCTCCACCGATTGTCTGCGTGCAGCTGTGGGAAGCTTATGGTGTCGTTCTCGCAGGAGTTTCCGGACAAAGAGGACAAACCGACGCAGCACTGCTACACAACCAACGTGAGCGACTTGGACGTGCGCCACCTCCCTCCCATCCCGGTGGAGGAGTCCCCGCCCCCGTCGCCATCGCCGCCGCCGCCCTCGTCCTCCGACCCAGTTCCACTCAGCGAGGCAGACCCGCAGAAAAAATCGTCCCCTGCCTCCCCGTCTCCCTGCAGTCCCGCCCCCGTCCAGCCCAAAACCGAACCCGAAGCCGAAGTGGGTCCTGCGACGGAGGCGGCTGAGACGGAGGCCGCCGAGCCCGAGGCTGCCGCCCCCGCCGCCGCCGCTCCAGAGCCGACCGACACTCCCGCAGCACCCTGCGAGCTCCCGGGACCCGATTCTCCCGCCGCCGTCAAGGAGGAGGAGACGCCCACCGACATCACGCAGCCTCCCGAGGAGCCTCCCGGCGCGGCCAGCGCCTCCCCCAAGTCCATCAAACAGCGGCGATCCCTGTCCCCCGACGACGGCGAGGAAGAGGAGGAGGACGACGAGGTGGCGCCGGTGGCGGCGCGTCCCAAGCAGAAAAGGTGGAAGGGGATCCGCTGGAAGCGGCTGCCCGGCGTCATCACCATCCGCAAAGGCGGCTCCAAGCGGGAGAGCGGCCGCGAGGTGTCGGAGCTGATGGAGCGGCTGCGCATCACGCTGCGGCCCGAGCGGCTGCCGCGCGACAAGCGCAAGTGCTGCTTCTGCCACGAGGCGGCGACGCGGCGCCACCGACGGCCCGGGCGCGCCTCCTCAACATCGACGTGGACCTGTGGGTGCACCTCAACTGCGCCCTGTGGTCCACCGAGGTGTACGAGACGCAGGGCGGCGCCCTCATGAACGTGGAGGTGGCGCTGCGGCGCGGCTGCGCGCACGCTCTGCGCCTACTGCCAGCGCCACGGGCGCCACCGGCGGCTGCACGCGCCTCCGCTGCCCCAACGTCTACCACTTCGCCTGCGCCATTCGCGCCCGCTGCATGTTCTTCAAGGACAAGACCATGCTGTGCACGCAGCACAAGCTGAAGGGCCCCAGCGAGGACGAGCTGAGCGCCTTCGCCGTGCTGCGCCGCGTCTACATCGAGCGCGACGAGGTCAAGCAGATCGCCAGCATCCTGCAGCGCGGCGACCGCGTCCACCTCTTCCGCGTGGGTGGCCTCATCTTCCACGCCGTCGGCCAGCTGCTGCCCTCGCAGATGGCGCACTTCCACTCGCCCACCGCCATCTTCCCCGTCGGCTACGAGGCCACGCGCATCTACTGGAGCACGCGGCTGCCCAACAAGCGCTGCCGCTACCGCTGCCGCATCAGCGAGGACGAGGGCCTGCCGCTGTTCGAGGTGCGCGTCCTGGAGCACGGCCTGGAGGACCTGCACTTCCGGGACTCCAACCCAGATGGTAAGAACCCACCCGCCAAACTCCTCCCCCCAGATTCCTCCCCTCGAAGTTTAAAGGTCACGTGTGTAATATATGGAGATTTTGAGAGGAAAGAGCGACATCAAGTGGTTACGTTTTAGATTTGCAGCGCTTTGCTCTTTCGCTCCCCCCTATCCCTCCCGAGCTCGCCAGTGAACTACGGTGGCCTCTGCATACAAACCTGGATACTGCGTCCACCTTCTTCCTCGTTGGTATATTTGAGGATTGTTTCTAATTACCAAACTTGCTGTCAGACGGGCTGCATTTGTCCCCCCAGCTACTACTAAAAATCTGGTGGTGCAAAAAGCAGCTAACTGGGAGCAAGACGCTAGCTATATGTATTTTCTCATATATAAAAAAACAGGCAATTGCTCTATGGGCAGGAAAACCAAATTACTTTTATTGTACTGCAAGTATCCACTTTTATTTGTGTAATAATGGGCAATATATTAAGATTTTACCAGTATCATTCATTCATCTTCTATACCCGCTGATTCCTATTCAGGGTCACAGGGGTCTGCTGGAGCCTATCCCAGCTGTCTTAGGGCGAAGGCAGGTGACACCCTGGACAAGTCGCCAGTTCATCGCAGGGCCACAGATTTTACCAATATAAAAATCATAAATCAGACCAAGTTTTACTCACTGGACCTTTAAATGACGCGTGAAAAGCGTTGAATTTTCAATGACAATGTTGAACGATATTGTTGATGCCGACGTTGAATTGTCAATTGTGGTCACATGACGTAAGACAACAAAACACTGTCACCTCCTCGCACTAGATGGCAGCACCCTTGTTGCACTTTCTCAGGTTTTTTTTTCCCTTCGGCCTAAATCCTTGTTTGTGTCGTGTCGCTTTGGATGGAGGCTCGAGTGAAAATAGTAGACCAGTGGAGTCTGAGAGTAACGGCCTCACTGTGGCGCTGGCAGGTATCTGGGACCAGGTGGTGGAGGCGGTGGCCAACCTGCGGAAGGAATCGTCCATGCTGAAGCTGTTCACCGAGCACGTCAAAGGGGAGGAGATGTACGGCCTGACGGTGCACGCCGTCATGCGCATCACCGAGTCGGTAGGAGAGCGCCGGAGATGTTTGTTCCTGTCACTCATCCTGTCGTCTCCTTCTCCCCCAGGCGTGACCGACGCTGAGAAACTCAGCCTGTCTTGCAATAGCACTTCTGGCCATGTCCTGCTTGCCATACCAATGAACTTAAAGAAACATTGACTGATAAATGAAACGAATGTTTGTTGGGAGAAAATGAAGCACGCTGCACGAGTTTATTCATTAGTGTGCAGTGCTTAATGTCCTTTCTTTCTTCCTCACTTACTTTCCTACTTGTGCACCTTAATATTTTTTCCTTCCTTCTTTCTTTTTTCTTCTCTGTTTCTTTCTATCTTATTTTCTTACTCACTTACCTACTTGTGCACTTTAATGTTCTTTCTTTCTTTCTTTCCTTTCTATCTATCTTACTTTCTTACTCTATTACTTACTTATTTGTGCACACAATGTTTTTCTTTCTTTCTTCCTTCCTTCATTTCTTTTTTTCTTTCTTTCTTCCTTTCTTTCTATCCATCTTTCATTCTTTCTCACTTAATCACTTGTGCACCTTTACATTTTTCCTTCTTTCTTTCTTTTTTCCTGCTTTGTTTCTTTCTTTCTATCCATCTTTCTTGCTCGATTACATACTTTCTTGTGCACAATTATTGTTTTTTCTTTCTCTCTTTCTTACCTACATGCTTGCTTACTGTCTTTCTGTGTGTGCTTCAGTTGCCCGGGGTGGAGGCCTGCCAGAACTACCAGTTCCGATACGGCCGCCACCCGCTGATGGAGCTCCCCCTGATGATCAACCCCAGCGGCTCGGCTCGCTCCGAGCCCAAAGTCCCCACACAGTGCAAAAGGTGAGGAGGCGCTTCTCACCATCAAAGCCGTCCGCGGTCAGAACCGGAACGTCTCTCACTCTCTCGCTCTCTCCCCTGCCGTTGCCAAGGCCTCACACCCTGAACAGCACCAGCGTGTCCAAGGCCTACCAGAGCACCTTCACCGGGGAGCTCAACACGCCCTACAGCAAGCAGTTTGTCCACTCCAAGTCCTCCCAGTACCGCCGCCTCAAGACCGAGTGGAAGAACAACGTGTACCTGGCGCGCTCGCGCATCCAGGGCCTGGGCCTGTACGCCGCCAAGGACCTGGAGAAGCACACCATGGTCATCGAGTACATCGGCACCGTCATCCGCAACGAGGTGGCCAACCGCAGGGAGAAGATCTACGAGTCGCAGGTTCGGCCCCACTCACTCTGTGTGTGTGTGTGTGTGTGTGTGTGTGTGTGTGTGTGTGTGTGTGTGTGTGTGTGTGTGTGTGTGTGTGTGTGTGTGTGTGTGTGTGTGCTTTCTCACCGTGTGTGTGTGTGTGTCGTGTGTGTGTGTGTGTGTGTGTGGGTCTCTCTCTCTCTCTCTCTCCTAGAATTGCGCAAAACCTAAATATCACAATAAAAAACTGGAAACGGCTAAATTTCAAAAAAACCTCTCTAATATCGCAAAAGTTTTTTACGCTACCATGAGGTGTTTTTGAGATGTATCCATATAGACGTTTATATCGCAAAAGCGTCATGGAAACACTTTTTTCGCGCTTACACGTCACCGGACGTCACGTTCGGGGTCACGTGACCAGTTCACTTCAAGTGGAAATGGCGCGTTATGTTTGGACGGATATTTTTTTTACAAGTCATCAAAGAGAAAAATACAACGGCCAGTCTTGACGGCAAACAAATGTGAACAAACAAAGGCAAACTTAATTCTCCTAAATCTCACGGGACGAGAATTACAGCTGATGCGCTTCACACCATTCGATGGAAACACCTGCAAATCGCAGTTGCACTTTGTCTCTCCCTCTCCCTCCCTCTCTCTCTCTCTCTCTCTGTGTGTGTGAGTACGTGCGCGTTAGTTAATGCCGCTCTCGTCCCCCGGCAGAACCGAGGGATCTACATGTTCCGCATCAACAACGAGCAGGTGATCGACGCCACCCTGACGGGCGGCCCGGCTCGGTAGGTGTTCCGCCGTCTCCCTCCCCGCTCGAGTCCTCGTCCTCTCTTCCTTGCCCTCATCCTTTCTTCTCCTCTCATCCTCCCCCCGTCACGCAGCTACGTCAACCACTCCTGCGCCCCCAACTGCGTGGCCGAGGTGGTGACGTTCGACAAGGAGGACAAGATCATCATCATTTCCAGCCGCAGGATACCCAAGGGCGAGGAGGTGGGGCGCCACACCTCACACACAGCTTCTCCACAGCTTCATCTGTCACTCTGGATTCCAGTGGAGGATCCTCAAATATCCAAAACGCTAAACTAAACTGGAATAATTAGCTCTGTGTTTACTGTCATCAGCAAATAAAACCAAAAAACTTGCTGCCAATGTGCTACAAAAAAAAGTTTGTGCTCTGGCAGGAAGTCACTTCCTGAAAGCCTGATGATGATTGGTCTGAACCAGTGGTTCTCAACTGGTGGAGTCTCAGGACCCGTGTTGATTTCCTCATCATCAGTCGTGACTCAGATTTATTCCACTGGCCCACTTTCTATCATGTCCAGTGAATAAAAGATTGAATTTACTGAATTGAATTGGGTCCTGCAAAATAAATGGCCAACATTTTCTCTATAAATGTTTAAAATCCCCTCTTTTTTTGGAAGAAGAAAGTTAAACTGCCCGCAAAGCTGCGACCCAATCAAAACCAGCCACTGTTTGGGGTCGCGGCCCACCACTTGAGAAACGCTGGTTTAAAGTTATTAGCAGGTTTATTAGCAATTTAACTCTGAACTCTCTCTCTTCCCACCTGCAGCTCACATACGACTACCAGTTTGACTTTGAGGACGACCAGAACAAGATCCCCTGCCACTGCGGCGCCTGGAACTGCCGGAAGTGGATGAACTAGTGGGAGGAGGATGAAGAGGAGGAGGAGGAGGAGGAGGAGGAAGGGCTTCTCCCCGGTGCCAGAACGCTCGCTGCGCCAAAGCCTCTTTTTTTTTTTTTGTTAGTTTATTTTTTTTGTTTCGTCGTTTTTGCATCAAGCATTGCCAGTGCATAAGCTGTTGGGAAAGATTGGGCGGAGGGCCCCCCGAAGGTCCCAGAAGGTCCCCGCCCTTCGAAAAGAGACTCGTTGACACCCGTAGCCAAAGGTTTGCAGAGCATTAATCTACCAGAGCGACCAGTGACCTTCCGTCGGCCGAGCGCCGACTCGCCCTCCTCCCCCCGACCACCCACCTAGCCCCTCCCCCCTCCCCCCGACCCTCAGCCAGAAACCTCCAGACTGTTCTCAATAATCTCACCGTGGCTGGGAAAAAAAAAAAAAAAAATCCTCAACACCAACCAAATAACCATCAGCACCGTCTGACGCCGACACTTTCCACTGCGGAGCCCCGAGCGGCTCTGTCCAAAAAGCCATTTGAAAAAAAAAAACCAACGTAAAAACAGACGACGACACACGAACGAACTAACAATGCATCTTTTTTTCTTCAAATTTTAATTTAATTCTTTTGTTTCTTTTTTACGTTCCAAGTCGGACCTATCTGCCCCTCTCACCCCCCCCCCACCCCTCGCCTCTCAGATGTATTATAACAAAAGGCACTTTCCCCCCTCTCCCCCCCTCATCAAGTCATCACTGAAGACGGCAAAAGGCGGATATTCGGCTAGCGAGACAATCCTGATGCGGCTCTGACGGAAGAGAACCGCATACGATCGATGGATGAAATGAACTTAAATAGAAAATGTATAAAAAAATAATAATTAAAAAAAAAAAAAAAAAAAACAGATACAAAAAATGTTGATATAAGATTTGAAGATGCTGTTGACGTGCGGCTCCCGGGGCAGCGGACGCTGTGACGGGGAGTCCCAAGGTGGGTTTAGTGGAGAAACCCAGTCTACCTCATCAGTTGAAGCGGGAAGTGACTGCTTTGTATTAAACTCGGAGAAAAAAAAACAAAAAAAAAAAAAAAAAAAATATAACGAAGAAACAACTGTTAACTGCTACTGTGGACTGGGGGTTAGGGGTGAGGGGTGGGGCGGGGGAGGGGTGTTTTTTATGGGTTTAGCCTCTTTTTTTTTTTTTTTCTCGGACAAGCAGGGAATCTTAAGCAGCAGGTTTGCTCTCTATCTACTCTATGCTGACGACGATTTACAATAATGAGCCAACGTCACTCTTTGCGAGTTGTTTATACAGAGGAAAATATATGACAGTTTTAATAAGATATTGCATTAAAGTCACAATCAGAAGCTCGGCGGGCGTCGCGTGCGTCACCAAATCATCCTGTATATCGGTGTAGCTTTTTATTTCCCCCCTCCTCCTCTCCTCTCCTCTCCTTATTTATGCATCTAAACAGAAAAGAATCTTGATATTAGCTGTGTGGAAGCACAATAACATCCACCCTTTTCCTTTATCCTCTTTTATTTTTGTTTTGTGTGCGACGTCGGGTTGCGAGCGAACGGCTCCAGCACCGCCGGACGTCTCTTTGTGTTGCGGGTGGATGCATGATGACTACTGTCCTATGAGATGTTTTGTATTTGAAAACTCCCCAAAACAACTTTTCTTTTCTTCTTCTTCTTTTTTTTTTTTTTTTTTTTAACTTGACTTTTTAGAATCATGCCTCTTCCTCTCTCTGCGTCTCTGCGTGTTATCCAGTGGACTGTTGTTAAACTTTACTGTAGTAAGTCTTCCTCTGCCCGAGTCCAGCCTGCAGCCTTTCTGCTTCCTCCTCTTCCTCCTCTTCTTCCTCCTCTCTATGCTTTTCTAGTGCTGGGACTCTCCTCCAGAGGCTGAACCGCCAGCAGGGAAAGACTTATTGAATTAAAAAGGGCATTTTTTTTTATTTTGTAAGGTGAATGGAAAGTCTTTAAAGGGAGCTTTACCTAAAAAAAAAAAAAAAAAAATCGAACCTCCATCTTCTCATACTACTTTGTTCCTTCCTCCTCCTCCCCCTCCCCCCTGCTCCTCCTAACCTAAGACCTCACGTGATTTTAAAAAAAGAAAAAATGCAAAAGTTGTACAAACTGTATATATGGTTATATGCATCGGGTGTTTTTGGAGGCGGGGGTGGGGAGGACAGCGACGACTCTTTATCCAGCCCCCGCCCCCTCCTTTGTAATCAATAAAGTCAAAAAAAGTGTAGAGAAATAAAATCGAGGAGTAAACGAATCAACCACTGGATATCATTTTAACAGATAAAGAGCTGTGTATATATATAAATATATGTAAAATGGCAAACTAATATCTTTATGTATATGAACCAGAGTGTTTTTTTTGCATTGACCTGTTTTTTCTATTAGTGGTTTTTTGCTACGAGCTCTCAGAGACGAGTTTATTGAATTAGGTTTGAGGAAATAACACACGGCGGGTGGTCGTCGTCCAATCAGCTGACGGCTTGTTGGGGCCGACGCTCGTTGATTAGACGTGGGGGGGATAAAAAAAAAAAAATCACTTGTTGCGTCGGAGCAGTAAAATGGTGCATAGCATTTGTATTTATGTAAGATTGTTTGTGTTCATTTCTCTTTTTTTGTTTTCTTTTTTTAATTTATGCTACTGCTTGTTGATTACCAAAACCTGTCCTTTTTAAACGGTCACAATTGGATTGAATATACTCTTGAATGGAAAATCTTGAACTCCTTTTAGACTTACTGTTAGTGTTTTTTGCTTTTCTTTTCATTCGGTTTTTTTTTTTTTTTTTTTAAATATCTTCCCTATAGAAGTGAATGTGTTGGTAAAACCTTGTGAAATGGTTACTTGGCCTCATGTATGTTATGATGTAATACTCAAAGTTAATCTTCTACTTAACCTGGTGATGAATTGCACTCTCATTGTTATGGCGGAGAACTTAAAAAGCGGTAGATATCGATCGAGTATCCAAAGCAGCGATGCTTTTTTTTTTTGTTTCTATTTTTCAAGGGAAAACCATGACAAGACTTTTACGCCGCTCACTGGATTTTTAGCCTGAATTAATTTTTAAACGTCTCTGAATCTTAATTTAAGTTCTCTGCGTATCTTTATAATTTAAAAGTTTGCTCAAATTGAAGGTTTTTATTAACCTTGCCTACTTTTTAAAAAGAAAGAGATGTTGCATCTGTACAGCAGAGATACTTTTAGGGAATATGAATAAATATAATGATCATTTTTATTGTATGTGGCATGTTTTGTATGGATATTATTTTGAATTGTACATATTTTTTTCAGTACGCCAGAGTTTGCATCTCTTTATATACAGCTTCTCCCTCTTCCCCGTCATCTTATTTCTTTGTCTGCTTTTGTTTCTTGTAAAGGAAAATAAAATGCATTTTAAATATGTGTCCGCTTTTAATTCAATGACTTATAAAACGAGGCTTCCTATTGGTCACTTGTAAAGCGAGACTACTTCCTATTAGTGCAAAACGACCCAAATTTGGTATGCCGATACTGATATGGACCACTGCGTCTCATAAGAACTTAACATAGGACGCGTATTTCGGTGAGTTTTGGGCAATTCGAAGTATTTTGTTGTTTGTTTTTTGTTTGTTTTGATTTTCGGAGATCCGAAATCCCGCGCCATCTCACGCTAAGCTAAGACAGGACGGTCATTTTGGCGAGTTTCGGGCCGACTAAAGTATTTCTTTATACTTTTCTATAGCTAAATGTGGAAAGCAGGCGCAACAGGTGTACACGACAACTAAAATCAAACACCAATGGACCACGTGTTAGTGTGCGTGTCAGAGAGGATGTCATAAACGTTAACAGAAAAAAAAAAAAATGCATTAAAATTTGTGTCAAAGAGCTGAGACAAAAAAAAGCATTCTTACTTAAGTGACTGTTCTTGAACGCAGCCTCGGATTGTTGCCATTTAGTTCCATGATTCGGCCTGTCAAAGTGTCAAACGCACGAGGCTGTCAAAGCTCTCCGGAAGAAAAAAAAAAAAAAATCGAGTCGATGTGGCAGAAGGATTGGCGGCGAGACAGCAATACTCCATCACCAAGGCCTCACTGCACATTTTCACGCTTTAGAAAAAGTACGGCAAGCAAAAGGACGGACTTTCTTCATGACGGCGACTTTTTTTGACTTGGTCTAAAAAAACAAAAAGAACACTGTTTAAAGGGCTTTTTTTTTTTTTTTTTTTTTTTTTTTTAGAATGTAGTACCTTCAGAATCAAGGCAAAGTCGTTCAAGTCGTTCAAGGGGTGAGCAAACCTTTTAACTGGTGGGGTCACAATGGGTTGGGGCCGCAGCAGGAACAGATGGAGTGTTCAGGTGACCCACCTCATAGGAGAAAAAAAATTATCATGGGATAAGTAGAAAACATGTGCTTTGAAAATGAACAAAAGCATTACAACAAAATGTCTTTGAAGCCCCCTGGTATTTAGCTCTTTACTGAAATTACTCTTCAAACACTGAGGAAAAAAAAGTAATGAAATAGAGCCATTTTATGACTTACTTACTATTTATATAATTTCTTCAAGTTCGGCGGGCCGGATTAAAAAGCTGAACATTGCCCCTGGGCCGTAGTTTGCCCAAGCCTGGTTCACGCGCAGTAAATGAGCACCACAGCACAGAGTCAAAGATACGAAAAAAGTTGTTTATTGTATATCACCTATATACATTTAACTAATCCTGAAAAGATTTTGCACAAACATGATTTGAAGTCTTGCAGTGTGAACACGTATGAACGGGATTTCTGATGGTCGTGTTGGCACGGCAACGAGGCCGGGCACGGGGGGGGGGGCACTCGAGTGAGGGATGGGTGTCCAGGACACGTTTTGGTTCGACTGACGGCGCCCCCCCCCCCTCACCTCCGGTCACCGCCTCCTTTCCGGTTCTGCCCGCTGGACCTGGAAACCACCTTCTCAGTAGCAGCAGCGTTTGTGGATGGGCGTAGCTCGCAGCCGACACAGGAGGAGGAGCGAATGAAACCGAGGTGCGTGGAGGACGGAAGGACGGAAGGAAGGAGAGATGAGTCCGTCCAGCTCGGCGAGGAGGAGCCAGTGTTTCAGACAGCATGCACAACAGAGACTCGACGTGATAAAGTGGGTTGGCGGCGGCGGCGGGGCGGATGGAGCGACGACGTGATCGACTCCCGAGTCCATGTGGACGTAACAGTGCAGAGCCCCATGGCGACTGATGCCGAGTGGAATACTTTCGTAGTGTCCGTCTGCGACCGAGCCGAGTAGAAAAACAACAAAACTAAACAAAAAATAAAAACTGAGTTGACATGCAGCGACAAGTGACGGCCAGCTCCAGTTTGTTGACACGCAGCCGCCGGCAGTGTTTTTGATTCAAGGTTCCGCCACGGTCCGCACTATTCCAGTGTCATCAGAGTCGCCTGCGGAGGACGTGTTGGACAATATCAGGTCTGCATTATTGAGCTCCAAGCAGAGCGAGTTTAACAATCATACATTAAAACAACAACAATAATTAAAAAAACAAAAACAAACATAGATGTTGCAGCAAATATCAACTGAGATCAGTAGTACCGACAAAACCGCCAAGGAGCAGGTTCCAAACTGATTTCTAGTTTCCAGCAGAGGACGGTCGATTTTAGGGGAACCGTGCGGTCCACATCAGACGCCTGAAAGTACCATCCTAAATAATCAAATGGTTTTTTTTTGTTTGTTTTTTTTTAAAAGTCACTGTTCAAATGTCACACTGGCGCCTGGGCCAAGAAAATAAAAAGGACGGCAAAACAAACCAAAAACAGAGGAAAAAAAAACATGTTTTATATACAAAGATGTACCCATCATCAGTAGTGTCTAAAAAAACATAATCAAAAAGGTAAAACAAACACCACGATGTCTTTACACAAACATATAAAAAAAAAAACTGAGAAAAAGGGTTTCATTACCGTTTTTCATACGCCTCTTATTTGCTCAGTGTGCGCAACATTCCCACCTCTCACCACCAGGGGGCGCAGAACAGCTACATCCGTCTGAACTCAACTCGGCAAAAAAAAAAAAATCCTTTAAAATTAAACCATCATGTTTAGTTTTTTTTATAGCAGGACTCTGGCTTTGTCATCACAGTGTTGATCAATAATGAAATCAAAACAAAAGCAGAAAACAGAGAAAGCGTTTCATCAAATAAATAAAAGAAAAAAACCCATCCCCAACGGTTTTTTTTTTCCCTGCCACGTTTCGTTTAAAAACCGGAGTGCGTGTGCGCTACCTGATGGTCTCACACGCAGACACACGCAGACACACATACACACACACAGACACACACCGCATGAGGAAGCTACAGTCGAGTGCAACGTCGTTGTACGGGTGGGATTTTCCAGGTGAGGAAGTAGCCAGACAGACAGACAGACAGACAGACAGACTGTATGGCTGTATGGCTAATACAATACGGAGTGCCTGAAGTGGAAAAACTCCAGCGTGTTGCCGGGTCTGCCTGGACTGAAGTTGGTCCATCGGGGGAAGTCGTGGTTTTGAAAAAAAACAAACAAACCCCAACAAACCGGCGCAGTGAAACCGCTTCCTGTCCGCAACCTCAGTGGGGGGGATGGTATCAACAGTGGCGTCGATGGTGCGGACCAATGGGGACGGTGGCGGCGGTGGCAGCGGTGGGGGGCGGGGGGGACTCAGTAGTTTTGGCTAAAAAGGTGAGGTAGGCCTCATCACAACTCAGGAGTGTGTGGCATTAAAACTGGCAGGGTATTCGGTTTTTCTGTCTTCTTGATTCTTTTAGTTTCGCAGTCAAGTGAGTCTGTAGTGTTTGTTTCCTTATTTTGGGTGGCGGGGGGTGGGCTTGGTGGTTTCTGGTTGTGCGTCTCCAGCGGGCCGTCTGGTCATTATTGGGATGGCCCCGCCCACCCAACCCCTCCGGGACGGCGACGGGCTGGGCCTCACATCTTGACGTCCTCCTCCACGCTGAGCTGAGACAGGGTCTTCTTGATGCGCAGGGCGGTGAGCCTGGCCGCTCCGTTGGCGTACCAGCACTCCCTCATGATCTTCCCCATCACACGCAGAGACTGCACACAGACAGGGAGGGGTGGGGGTGGGGGGTGAGGACACGAGCATGACACAGTGGTTTAGAGAGGAAGTAACAGAAACTTTGCGAGTTGCCAGTCTGGTTGGGATGACTCAAAAAAAAAAAGAAAATCTTTTTGCTTAAAAGATTAAGAGTTTAAGGTGCCGGGATGAAGAAGCGGGTTTGGCGCCGAGCTCTGGGCGTGGAAGAGCCTTGGCGGAGCGCAGGGCGTTCAGCAGCGGAGTTGTTAAAGGGAAACTGGTGTTTTCCCACTGAAGGTCATCGTCCTCCTGGCAGAATATCTTACTGCGACGGTGATAACTGTGCCATGGAGTCAAAGCATCCGTTTCAAATTGATTCAAACTGGTTTAATTAATGCTCAGCTCAAACATATAGTGGGCATTCAAGCGTATTGAATGCCCACTAGATACGTTTGAGCTGAGCATTAATTAAACCAGTTTGATTCCTCAATTTTACAAGAAAGAGGTTGAATTTTATTGGAAAAGGGAAGATTAATGCTGAGATAATAATGATGATGATAGTGTCACTGAAGAAGCAACAGCTGCGTTCAATTTCACCCTCTAGTGATGAAGCCGTGTGTGTGTGTGTGTGTGTGTGTGTTTTTATAAACAGCTGCAGGCAGGGACGAACCTCGTAACTCTGCCACCAGTTGGGCACGTTGGGCCTGAGTTTCTGGTCACACACCACCTTCCTCATCTCCTCTATGGAGGGGTCGGAGGGCACCAGGTCGTAGTAGGGCAGCTGGTACTCCTCGTGGATGCCTGCGGAGGAGGAGGAGGGGGAGGAGAAAAATGCAGCTCAGTCTCGGTGCGTCACCGCCCCCCCCGCATCAGAGCGACTGTCGGGTTCCTGCTCGTTACCTCCTGTGTTGCAGCGGCGTGCGATCTCCCAGTACACCAGGCCCAGCGCGTAGATGTCGGCACACTTGAAGGAGTCAAAGTGCTTCATGTTGATGGTCTCGTCCAGGACCTCTGGAGCCATGTACCTGCAGGAGGCCAAGGAGTGAGCGGTGAGGGAGGAACCGACGGGAGCAATAGACAGACGACCTCTCGACAGAAGAGCCCGACTGTGTGCTGAGAAAACACACACAATATGTCACCGCCACCATGACAGGGTTTCTTGATGGGGAGGGAAAATTGTCGTTTTTAACAGGAGGCTGTAAACAGCGGGCTAAATATGCGGTTTTCTTAACATTTATACTAGGGCTGTACGATTAATCCGTTTTAAATCAAAATCGGAATTTTTAGTCAAGACGACGTTAAAAAAAAAGTCGTGAAATCGATTTTCCTCTCGCGTGCTTCCGGGTTGGCGCCTCCAGGCTACCGTGGTCCCCCCCCTCGAGATGCTGCTACACGCCCACACCCCTCTGTAAGCAGGTCAGCGTTTGCTAAGCCAAGCGAGAATGTTGCTAAAAAGGGCAAGAAAAGCCAGTCAGTGGTGTGGAATTGGTGCAGCTTTGAGGTTTGGGCTGAAGAGCAACCAGTCCCCGCTGCCAAGCTTGCCTGGTGGCCGTATCTGCTGAAGACCGCAGCACGACAAACTCATTTCAACACCTCGCAAACACCACAAGCCAAAGTGGGAGCAGCGTGTTGCTTTGCAGGCTGCCGTACGCGAGGACGAGAGAGAGCGGCGTTTCGGATCAACTCGCTACTATGCTAACTGGCTACCTCTGTTTACTCGCAAGTCTAGTTGTCCTAGCTACAGCAGATGTTAAAACCAGGAAGTGATTCCGTATGCTGCCCTCGCCACTAACTGATAGTAAAGAATTTTTTCCAAAGTCGCGTACATGCACTTGTCCCGGTTTTTTTTTATAGCATATTTAACGAGAAATGTCACATGACCCAGTCGTGCTTTGAACGATGTGTTGTAGCCTAACGTTGCTCTGAAAGTGCTCGCCGAGTATTGGAGATGTAGTAACAGTAACAATTAAAAAACATATATATAAAAATCGGTTGGGGTCTTCCATTTATTTGCAAGTTGATCGCTGGATGAAAAATAAGGAACCCAGCACAGATAATGAGGGCAAAGAACGCAGACAACAACAAAACTAATACATAAAATGTTGAGGACCCGACAAAGGCGGGGCTTGAACCCTCGTCCCAGCGAGGAAAAAAGCTAAGAAATTCAACACGCTAGCCCCTAATGCACCAAGTGGCACAGCAGCCACAAGTATACATTAGTGCAGGACTATGTCACCAGTCACACAGGCAGTAGCCACACTCATCAACTTGCTAGCCTCTTATAAGTTCTTGTCTTTTGTAGTTTTACCCCCCCAAAAAATATCGAAAATTGAGTTTTCAGAGGAAAAAAAAGGGATTTTATTTTTGTCCAAAAGCATCCAGCCCTAATTTATAGTATTTTATGTGGTCTCTAAACTGCACATTTACCTCTTGGTGCCTACGCGCTGGTTGGGGGCGATGTCGATGGTGTCTGTGAGCGACTCGTGGCGGACCGCCAGGCCCAGGTCGGCGATGGCGCACAAGAGGTTCTTCTTAACCAGGATATTCTTAGACTTGAGGTCACGGTGAGCGATGCCGGGTTTACCTGCAGGGGTTGGGGTGGGGAGAGAGAGGGTGGAGGTGGGGGTGGGAGCAGACGGCGCATCATTAAAGTTGCATCAGGGGCTCAGCGGAGACGACAGACGTCCGCTCGGACTGCGGTGCCGGTGAAAGTTCCTGCAGGTTTCCGGAAGCTCACCCTGAGTGCCGAGGATCTCCATGTGGAGGTGGGCCAGGCCGCTGGCGGCCGACAGCGCCAGCTTGATCATGCCCTCGATGGTGACGGAGTAGCGGTTCAGGTAGTCGAAGAGGGAGCCGTGCTCGTGGTAGTCGGACACCAGCCACAGCTGCGTCCACGTGCCGTTGTCTTGGGAGAGAGCCACGCAAAATCAAAAGTTGGACAGAGCGACCGGAAGAGGAAAAACTTTGGGAAAAAAAAAAAAAAAAAAAATCCAATCAACCTTTGTTATCCGCGGCGATGAAGCCCAGGATGTTCTCGTGCCGCAGCATGATCGTCTGGTAGATCTCGGCCTCTCGGAACCAGGAGCGCTCCTCCCTGGACGAGAAGATCTTGACCGCCACGTCTCCGCCGCGCCACTTCCCTCGCCACACCTCCCCAAAGCGGCCTTTTCCTATGATCTCCTGCAGAACGATGGTCCTGGCCACGGTCCGCTGCACAAACAGTGGCAGACCTGCAGGGGGAGTCCGCGAGAAATTTAACCTTTGAAAAAGTAAAGATTTTTGTTTTGGCAGCTTTTGGCAAAAGCATCAGAGGACTTTAAATGTTACATTTGTGGTTGCCAAATCTTTGATATGATGGCAAGAAAGATCACACTTGGGGTTAAACAGCCTTTTTTTTCTTTTAAACATGAATACCCATCATCCTTTGTACTCCACACATACCGATCTAGTTCTCAAAGTTCAAACATTTTAACAATTAAAAAGAATATAAAAGACTGCATGCCCCCCCCCGTCCCCCGACTGACCGGAGCCCGAGCCGGAGGTGGACATGTCATAGATGAGGTCCTGCAGGGTTTTGTCTTTGGCCAAGTAGAGGTGGTCGCAGGACGGATCCTCCACCTCCAGCCTCTGCCTGTGGCTGTAGGCCCTCTGGTGGTACTGGAAGAGGAAGACGCCCACCATCAGCAGCACGCACAGGAGGAACACCGGCCCGGCGATGACGGCCACCAGCTCCACCGGCCCCCACGAGCTGCCCGTCCACTCCCCCTCCTTGGTCGGGACTACGGACAATGCAAAAAAAAAAAGGTGCAGAGGTTAGAAGGCTGAATTTGCGAGGAGCTCGCAGGAAGCGTTTGATGTCCGAGCCTCACCGGGGATTTTAAGGTCGATGCTGTTGCAGTAATCTTCATAGCAGCAGTGTGTGTTGAGGAGGCCCGGGGCGCTCAGGCAGTAGAAAGGTTGTCCGGGAGGGACCAGGTTGACCCGGCTGATGCAAATGCGCACGTGTTGCTCCTTCCCCTGGCTGTGGTACGTGGAGGCCATGCAGGCGCCATCCGTCTCGCACTCGTAGGCCGTCTTCTCGCAGTTGGTGCAGTTGCAGCGCAGAGCTGCGGCACGAAAAGGACGGAGAAGAAAAGCCAAGGAGTTAGAGGGCTGCGTGAAAGTGACGCTGGGCAGACGGAGACCGAGACTGTATTTGTCATTGGAATTTGCATCAAAATGAAATTGCGATGCGATGGCTCAGTGCAAAACAGGAACCGTGACAGTGTTTTAGACAGAAACCTTGCACAAGACTGGCGCGGCACGAAAGAGAGGATCAATGACTGCATAGTGCAGGAAAGGGAGGATTTCTAGAACTTTCTGTACCATCTGAAACAGTGATGCAAAGTAACGGTTCATTGATAAGTCACGACTTTTCCTGAGAACCTAAATTTCACAATGAAAATGTGTAAGGAACACGTTATTTAACCCTTGAATAATGTTGAGGGTCCAATGTGATCCATTTTTACATTATAGAGCAGTGAAGACACCCTAAACATTTATCCACTGACTTTAAGCTGACTTCTAATGGGTCACATTCCGAAGAAGTTATTTAAAAGTAACTCGTTCTAGGTATATTATGACCATCACAGTATCTACAGGGAATTGCCCTTTCCTGCCACTACACTGTTATAATGATATTAACTACCTGTGTAAAAAAAAAAAAGTTCAATTAATTGCGACTAATTTCATTTAATCAATTAAATTCTTAAATCGACAATTAATTGACAACCGATTAATTGTTAACATCCCTAATCTGAAAGTTGGAGGAAACCTAAGAAGTAAAGAGAAAGGAGAGGGTACTGGTCATGTATATATTCATACATATTACACATATTTATATGAAAGCACATTTTCTGAATATCTATTGGGTTTTGGGGGTTGTAACCAATTACACTCCACTCAAGTCCGAGAAAAAAAAAAAAAGACGGGTGCAATTAATGTTTCTATCCACTAGAGGGCAGCCTAACTGCATATCTCCAACAAGAGGATGGAGTGAGTGGAGCGTCCCCATCAGTTGGAGGCTTTGGCTGATGTGCAGACACAGAGCTCGGGGTGCAGCAGCAGCAGCAGCAGCAGCAGCAGCAGCAGCAGCAGCAGCAGCCAGACGGGCCTGAAATTAGATCCTCCACTGCAGATGAACCCAAACACTCCGGGTGGGATGCAGCGGCCCAGAGGGACAAACAAAGTGAAAGCCAACAAGGGGAGGAGAGTTGCAGTTTGCAGCCCGAATCCTCTCCTCTGTCCGACACACAGCCGCCGCCTGCTGCTGCTGCTGCTGCTGCTGCTGCCTAAGCTAATGAGACGGGAGGGTTTTTGTCTTTTCTTTTCTTGAAATTATTATTATCAAACGCGGCACGCTCTTGCACTGGGACCTATTAAGGCCGACACAATGGAAGTGGAGCCGAAGCCGCGCCGAAGCCAAGTCGGTCCTTTGACACACTGGAATGAGGTCAGCGCCAGAAAAATGATCACAAAAGTGGAAAATGTGAAAGGAGAAGTGGAGTTCTTCGGGAAACCAGGAGAGCGAGAAAGCAAAACTGATTAGACTGGGAGGGAGGGTGGAATTTGATTCGGAGTCGCAACACACACACACACACACACACACACACGCTTCTTATTTGGGGTAAGGTAAGAACAAAGGGCTTCTTCTCAGGTTTTTTCATAACTCGGACCAGGACCAGGCTGCAGGGGGAAAAGATCAGACCCAGAAAAACAAGACAACAAGCGGCAAAGATCAACTCCAAGCTTGTTTACTTTGGAAACGACGACGGCTTGGAGCGTGACGTTTGACAGACAGCGCACCAATCCACGCTCGCCCCAACAAAGAGCCAACAATCCCGGGCCAATTACTGAGGTATGGCCGTAAAAACAGGACCACCGGAGCAACAGCGGCAGGAGGAGACAAAGCGGGGAGGAATTCCAAGGCCTTCAAAAGAAACACGTCTGCGGTCGGACCGCTGACAGTCTGGACCCGACGCGGTGAAGAGGTGTGAAGAGCGGCCGCCTTCTGCTAATCCTCCACGTCTCCATTTGCTTTTTTCAAAGCGGATGCGCGGATCACGGAGCCTCGCGATACCTTTAGAATCCTCCGTCTAAAGGTCATCGGCAGGTTTCAGCACATTTTTCAAAAGGCAGCTCTTTTGAAAAAGGTTGCCCAGTACGTTCTGCCCGCTTTCAGACTGTCACTCTTCACCGTGGACTCCGAGCTCGGAAGGTGAACGGTTCATTTAGCCCGCTGTTTACAGCCTACGGTTGGCTTACAGCGTCCTGCTGATGCATCTCTGGATGTTTCACGTTTACAAACTTGGGAGGGCAGAACAAAGACCTGAGCTGGTGGGGCAGTCACCAAACACCCTTTGTGACATCACAGAGGGCTGCTTGCTGACTGCGGACTGCACACAGTTGTGCGTGTCAAGGCCAAAGACATAAAGATGCCACATCGAGAGACTCACAACTGTTAGAAGAGAATTTTTCCAAACTTGTGAATTTAAAACCAAAGCTTGGCGGTGGAGGTGATTAAAAGCCCGACGACAATCGCTCCGCCCTCGCGCTGTTATCTGCTCTCATAAAATGTTCCGAGTCAGAGGAGCGGCTCCCACTTAACAGCGTTCCAGGAGGTAGAAGTGAGTGTGGGAACGGGTTTCGCACGCAGAGGGAGCCGATGTGTCTATGCTTGTTCATTAAGCCCTGCTGGAAAAACGCAGAGCACTTTCAGTAATATTTGTCATCCGCTTGGCGCTTTTTTTTGTTTCCCATGTGTGTGTTCCGTCTCCGGGAGGCGAGCGGGAAAGTGGCAGGAACTTTTTTTTTTTTTTTTCTCTTTTGCAGAGTGTGTCAAAGTTCCTCAAAGTGGAATTTCCTGCAGATTACGCAGAGGTGAAGCACGGTGGGAGCTGATAAAGAGAGCGGGGGGGGGACAAAAAAAACAAGCCACATCACACTAATGTGCAACGTTAACCGAGCAAAAATGGCAACCAGATGATGGTCATCAGGGCTCTAAGGTCGAGCAGGCCGGGAAATGTTATCATCAAATTCAGACCAAGTGAATCACTCCTTCCAAGTGAATCACCAACCTTTAAAAAAAAAAAAAAAAAAAAAAGCTCCTAAACCCCACAACAGAGTCATCAAATAGAAATGATTATTGTGACACATAAATTGCGCAAGGGCTGATAAATGAAGGGCGAGCTGGCAGGAAGTGGATGGTCTCTGGTGGGGGGGGGGGGGGCGGAGCCGGCGGCGGCTCGGACGGCTCCGCGGCCGGGAAGGAAACCAGGACGTGGCTGGGAAACATACGTTTGGCCTGGCGCGACTGCTTTGTGGTCTACCAGCAGTTTGGTCTGTGGCGAGGCCCCCCTCTCGCTAAACACTCACTCTGCCACCATATGTTGCCCACTTCCAACACAAACAAGCGGCGGAATCAGTCAAGGACACTAGAGCGGCTAATTGGAGGAGGAGGGAAAAAGAAATCTCGCATCCGAATGAAACCAGGAAATATATAGAAAAAAAAAAATAACTGGGTGAAGACAGAGTGGTTGAAGGCTGGACGCTGCTGACAAACGCCACCGCAGGAGCGACTTGCAGCCCACAGCCAGCGCACCGCAGTGTTTGCACAGGGCTCCCACTGGCTGCAGACTGGGGGTTTTTTTCACCCCCCCCCCCTCGAAGCCAAAGTGTTACAAAGCCCAAGTCTGCAGCAATATTATCAACTGGAAACCGCGCATCTGCGGCTTTTCCCGATGAACTCTGCTCTCGCACGCACGTAATTGCTGGTATTTTTTGTGCGTGTGTGTTGTTTTTTTACACTGGCGCTTTTGTGCGGAGATTAAGACGACATGAGGAGGGATTGGGCCGCTGCTGCGCAAACAAAGAGCAGAGCAGAAAGTAGTGGGAGAGGGCTGGTGGTGGTGGTGGTGGTGGTGTGGGGGGGTCCTGTGTGGAGCAGCGTGGGGTGGGGGATGGGCGCAGCACCAGGGGACAGACTCGGGTACAAGCTCAGTGTTTTTGAAGGACCGGTCGGCCTGGGCCGGACAGGATGGAGGGGAGGAGGGGGAGGGGGCTTGGTGGAGGCGACCACCAGGGGGCCCCGCAATATGCCGGAGAAAGAGGGGTTGGGGGGGGGGGGTGCAGATGGAGGATAACAAGCGAGAATTACGGAGTCTCCCCCCTCCCCCACCCACCAGGCTGCCTGCGATGGAGGTCTGGCCCCGAGTGACCAGCTGCAAGCGCCATTAAAACCCAGTCTAGACTTTGACTTACTGGAGGGGGTGTATAGCAGGGAAGGGGAAGGGGGGGGGAAGGAAACAGTGGAAGGAACGGGGGGGGGGGAGGGCATGGCAGGAGTAAACGGTGCAAAGGGTGATTTTACTTTTGAGCCTGCGCGACTGCTGCGAGTGAAGTTCCGATCATTCCGTTCGTGTCGAGGCAGGAAGCGGCGAGACAAAGCCAGGAAGGGATTAATAAAACACCGCTGCCATCAGCGGCGCACCAACTGGGACCAGACCCTGCGAAATAAAACCCCCGCAACAGAGTCCCATTGCAAACACCTTCGCGGAGCTGTCGGGACCTTACTGGTGTGCGAGCTGCCGGCCCAGCGTGAAAGAAAAACACACAGGGAGGAGAAGGAAAGTCGGTGGAGGATCATCTGAAGTGGGGCTGACGCAGTGTGGGGATGGGGGGGTGTGTGTGTGTGTGTGTGACGCAAACACACTGGGTGGTGTGTGTGTGTGTTGGAGGTGGTAGTGGGGCAGCAGAGCACCATTACCCAAATACACTGGCTGAAATGAGATCCATGCAGATACCAGACTGAGAGCTGATCAAGACAAGCAGACGCCACCAGACAGACACACACACACACACACACACACACACACACACACACACACACACACACACACACACACACACACACACACTCTCACACACACACACACACACACACACACACACACACACACACACACACACACACACACACACACACACACACACACACACACACACACACACACACTCTCTCTCACTCCCCACAAACACATCACACTACAACCTCGTCCCAATCAATGCTGGGGCGATGCAGGAAAGTCATTACCTTTGTCTGCATCTCAGGGTCGGATTACTGATCTGATTTTAAAATGAAGTCTCGTGGGGACGAAGCTGCTCCACTGGCCCCCAAGGCTACATCTCATCCTGTCTGTCAGTCTGCCTGTCTGTCTGTCAGTCTGCCTGTCTGCCTGTCTGTCTGTCTGTTGTTGCTCGAGAGTTCAAATACACACGCAAGCTTGCATACATGGCTAATCATGCTAACAAATGAGGAAACACTGCCTTTATGGACAGATAGCCAGATAAGACAGACAGATAGCCAGCCAGCCAGCCAGCCAGCCAGACAGACAGCCAGCCAGACAGATGTGCTTTATTGATCCCAAACTGGGGAAAGTCGACTGTTGCAACACTAAAAACTATATTGACTCAAATGAACCAAATGCCGCACCATGTGGTTTGGAGCTTATGGAGCAGTATGGTTTACAGAGCCCAGACAAACTTGGAGGGGAAAAAAAAACCATGAGCCTTTCAATAGTTCTTACTGCCCCCCCACCCTACCCCTTCACCCCCGATTTAAACCAGAATGTGTTTGAAGGTTAATTTAACATCTTGCACATGACCAGATTTTAAGACTTTAAAACTTTTTCCATCCACTGAATGTCTGGAACTAATAAGGGTCTTTTTTAAGCACCAAGTCACATGATTGATGCACTGGCAAAGGACTGAAACAGACACGGTCATTATGAAACAGCCAGTGGACTCGCTGAGCAGAATGAACTCATCGCTGTGGACAGGCTGATATTATCAAAGACAAAGTTGTGAAAAGCGGCTTTTTAAACTTAGTGTCATGACTGTCTGGTGCGCTGGTGTTTGATGAACAAACAAACTGACATTAAATGAGGAAAAAAAAAAAGAATTCCGTTGTTATTACCACCTTGTTATGACTTAGAAAGGGGACCAAAAGAATTATTATACCATGTTATTTGTAATTTGATACATAAAGTGATATGGGCCATTTGAATTAAGCCAAGCCAGCTTTGACAAACACAAACAGAATTGTATAAAATAATAATGTGGCCAGAACAAATCATAATCACTTGTTTGGAAAGAAAAGGAAATAATAGCAGGGAGTGATAAAAAATTTGTATTGTCACAGTTTAATACGTATCCAGAGGGCAAAACACTCGTGTTCCGTTACCATCAAGTCCCGACACAGAAGAGAGGCTGAGATTTAAACTAATACCAGTAGAGCGTAGTTACATAATAATCTCCCACAATCACAGATTCTGACCGAGGTCGCTCCCCGCTTTGGTCACGATGGAACGCAGCTCTCCGAGCAAATCACTGTCAGACCAGGGGGAGACGGACACGGCAGCACACCTTCTAGCAAAGAATGCCAGGACAGAGCAGGTCTGATCCACATTCTGACAACCCCAGCGTCTCGCCACAGAGATGGGACAGGTGTGGCGCTTTGCCCTCCCTATGGGTGAGTGCTGAAATAGCTACGAGGTCAGGCTGGGTGCACGACGACGACGACGACGTTTGAGAGCCCGTGACAACCGTCACACACACACACACACACACACACACACACACACACACACACACACACACACACACACACACACACACACACACACACACACACACACACACACACACACACACACACACACACACCTTGCAAAAGCAACCACCAAAGCCAGTCAAGTCTCAAGAGAGTGAATTAATAACGGAGCTGGGCTGACGGCTGATGGTGGGCGTGACCATGGTCAGTGGTGGTGAGGCGGGGTTGGCCAGGGGCTCCGCTGTCTGCCGTCACAATTAGGGCTGTGTGTGTGTGTGTGTGTGTGAGACTCTGGGCCAATGGAGGTCATTCACAATGTCGGCCATAGTAGCAGGAAAACCAGACCAGCACCACGGATGCATTATAATAATTGGATACTGAATGGATTTTTCCCAGTGGCCAATCGAGGTACTGCACCAAAAAAAAAATCCCATTGGGCCCAAAAAGCATTTTTCCCCATAGACCGCGCTACAAAAATAAACACCTTTAAAACTGTTGACAGGACGACTGTGACCTGAAACATGATGAATAGCAAATCTTACTATTGTAGGTTTTTCAGTCTTTTTTTTTTTTAAAAAGATAAAGGCCAGAAAATCACAGAGAAGAGTTTATTCCCAGCGTGACGTCACAGCGTCGTACGTGCTGCTGTGTCTCAGCTCGCTCTGATTGGCTGCGACCTGACGTATGGTGCAGCTGGTTCACACTGTTGCCTCACAGCGAGAAAGATACTGGTTCTATTCCCACCAGAGAACCTTTCTGTGTGCAGTTTGCAGGTTCTCCCTGTGTCTGTTCTCCGGCTTCCTCCCACACTCCAAAAACATGCATGTGAGGTTAATTGGAAACTCTAAATTGTCCGTAGGTGTGTGAGAGTGAATGGTTGTTCGTCTTTCTATGTGGCCCTGCAATGAAGTGGCGACTTGACCGGGGCGTCACCCTGCCGTCCCACTGTGACAGATGTGATAGACTCCAGCTGAGCCCCGCAACCCTGAGTGGAGGAACAAGTGGGCATTGAAAATGGATGGATGGATGTATTGTATACGTCTGTGTGTGTATGTGTTGTCATGTAGACCGTCATGGCTTGCGCCCATGAAATATTCTAAAGTTATTATAGGCCTCCTGCATTCTTCAGTAAATTTAGACTGGTATTGAGTAACAATCAGGAGGATGGATGGACACGCGCACACACACACACACACACACACACACACACACACACACACACACACACACACACACACACACACACACACACAATGACCGACCAGCTCACTGCAACATTACAGAAACTATACAGTAAACAAATGTACACACACATTTTTTCCAGCTCAACTGCCACATATTTAAAAAAAAGGTTTCCTCCTTTCCGCCCTCTCCCCTCCACCTGTCTCAACTCCTCTCTTTAGAGACACACACACACCTTTGAACCCAATACGTTTGTACCTCTTCCTTCCGTGCGTTCAACGGGCTCTGATCAAACAGGCAGGTGTGCACATGCCCGTATCCGACCCGCTCACGCTACCCCCCCCCCCCGCCGTCAACCTGACGCTAAAACGGCACCTGTACGCAAGCCAAGTCCTGCACGGATGGTTTCACAGACAAGTTAAGAGGCAGGGAAACTGCAGTTTATTTCACCCCCGCTCTCCCCAAGCTACTCAGTGCTGAATTTTGACACAAGGAGGGGGTTGGGGGTAGAGAATGGCAAGTCTCTGGCGGGGTCTCGACAGTGTGTGAAGGGCCTGCTAAAAGTGCCAAATTCAAGACACATGAGGTGGGCGGGGGAGGGGTCAGTGCCACTGGCATTCTTCAGTGGGACAGGGTGGCAGCGAATGAGAGAGCGAGAGAGCAGGAGTGGGGAACGTCGACCGTAAAGATAAAACTCTGGTACAAAGCAACAGGCCCTCTCCTTTATATGGCGCATAGGAAGCGGAGTGTGTGAAAGGAAGAGTGGAAGAGAGGGACGCACCCTTCCTCACGGCACTGAGGTGGACGAGGCGCTCGCGCCGCAGCCAGGCAGACTATCAGGTTGATATGGAATAATGTGGAAGCTGCATCATTCAAAGAGATTCTTGCAGGAGGCCGCAAACGTCGACCTAAAAGCAGTTTTCTGCAGATTTTTGTAGTTCGTCGTGCAAAGGCTGCACCCCTGGAGTCCAGCATGAAAAATAAATAAAAAAAAAAACATCTGAAAATGAGTGTAATTTGAGACATTTCAATACCATGAAGCATCGGCAGCAGCTGTTGGAGTCCAGCCGCATGTATTACTTGCTGCTACATGGCACTAAGCAGACATGCGGGGCCCCTTTACACGACATACCCCGCCAGCTGGACTAAGCCATCATCGTCCTCTGTCGGCTCTGGCCGCACACAAACCCTGCCACCACCACCCCGTCCTCACACATCACCGTCAATGTTGGAGCAACTCTGTAAAGCAAACTGGCCGTTCAGGTGTCACCATTTCCGAGCCCATCTCAAAACCAACTGACCAACCTTAGAACGCGCAGCCCTTATCTAAACTATGCAGGGGAGGAGCTTCGTGTTATTTACCAAGAGGTAATGACTCATTATTTTCATAACCTCACACAATCAAATATACAACAAGTATGTTGTGATATTTATCTTGGCACTAAGAGCAGATTTTCCTCTTTTTCTCCCCCCCCACTCCCCTTCACTATCTGGCTTTGCGTGCGTGTTGGCAAGTCAGAACAAGACGAGAACAATTCAGAAAATCAAAGTGGGGTCAACCCCGACGTCTTTAGCCATTTAGAAAACAAGAAGCTGTCCAGAAATTGGTTTTGTGTGTGTGTGTGTGTGTGTGTGTGGCTATTCTGTGGCCCAGAGGTTCGGCGCAACATATGCACCACGCTGGACCTTGCAGGTTTGGGTATCAGCTGCTGCTCCAGCAAAGGGGGGCTGGGGGGGGGGGGCAAAAGGGGTGAGATTCAGACTGGAGAGGCCCCATAACTGGCGCCTCAAAAGACCCCACTTGCCACATTTCCATCACAATGAAGCCAGACTTCAACTCTGACTTGTGTCTGGGATGTCTGAATGCACGGCTGTTGTCACCCTCTGCCAGCATTCACTTTCCGCTGGAGGCCACTGAGCAGCCTTTTCACTCCTTACAAATGACACCAATGGAGGAAGCTGCCAGTGTTTACCCTCCCCAAAAACACCCAAAACACATTTCATGCACAAAGTAGGTTAACCCCCCCCCCACACACACACACCCCATTTTGTTTCCCCACAACTCCTGTAAAGGGTTTTCTGCAGAAAAACACAAACCATGTGACGAGAAATCTGTAACCACCAACTGCACTGCACGTGCTCAGCCAGACGCTGCCGACGGTGTGTGTGTGTGTGTGTTTGTGTGTGTGTGTGTTGGGTGGGGGGGTGCAAAACAGTGATAAGTAGACACAAGCAGACAAGGAATTGTTGTGAAAACATTTAGAGTTTAGCGTTAAGAGAGAGAGAGACAGGGAGAGAGAGAAGTTCCAACAGCCGGCGGCAGCCTGCCGTCGATATTATTTAGCCCTCGGTCGGCGCACGGAGCGTCCTGAATAGCAGACGTTGCGACAGTCTTCCACCTTACAAACACCTCATTATTCAAAGGTTAACTTTGCACAGTTTGCCCTCGCCGGTCGAGCTAACCGACGTTAGCCCACCATGTTGTTGTTGTTGTGTTGTTGATGTTGTGGTGTTTTGTTTTGGGGTTTGTTTGTTTTTTTGTTTTTTTCGCGACTTGTTTCCTCGCTCATTAACGCGACATGTCTCATTCATTTCCCTGGCACTCGACCAAAACAAAACAAAAGAAAAAACACAAACTCCTGTGTGGACCGCAAAACAAACATACAAGCAAACAAACAAGCAAGCAAGCAAGCCAACAAGCAGACAGACAACGAGGTCGGCGCTAGCTTAGATAAGGGTTAGCCAAATCCCTGATACGGAGCGCCATGACGATGAGCGACAACAGGCAATGCCCGCTTCCAACAAAACACGTCCGAGACAAAAGCCGGAGGAGGAGGTGCACGCTCGCATCAAAAAAACCCAAAAACTTACCGTCCCCGAGCACCACGGACCCGAGTAGGGCCAGCAGCGTTAGCGCCGTTCGCTTCATAGGCATTTCGTCTGCGTTGCCATCTCCGCTGCCGCCGAAATGCGTCCGAAGCGCGTCGTTTCTATCAGACCTGAGGCACAACCACCGCGCGCACACATACACACGCGCACGCACACCACACTGCCTGATACTAGCCAGCCAGCCAGCCAGCCTGGCGAGTGACGTCTTTAAAGGTGTGTGTGTGTGTGTGTGTGTGTGTGTGTGTGTGTGTGTGTGTGTGTGTGTGGTTGAAGGGGAGGTTTCTCCTTCTGCCGCCATCGAGGTCACGGCTGCGTGTTGTTAGTGGGTTTCTCAATTACAATACAATAAACCGAGCGGCACGGCAATGCATAGCGTAAATATTTGGCGGGCCAACCCCCGACCCCTAGGAAAAAGAAAAAAAAATGTAAACACATGTTGAAAATGTGAGCTATAAGAATGATGTAACATGCGAGCGTCAGTTATGAAACCTTCCACATTTCAGCCAGATTATTGTTCGACAAACCTTTGCGAGCACGCGTTTACTGTAACAGGGGCTTTAACGCAATTACTCTGGGAGTCACGGCCATATCATTAAAATAAATAATAATTGATGCTATATTTTTTACGCTGTGCTATTCTGAAATTGAAAACTATATTGATACAATTTTAACCATTTCCGGATTTTTTATTTTATTTTGATAGATATTTAATGTCTGTATTTTCAATAATGTATGGCCTAAAACGTCAAGGTCAAAGGCAAAATTACATTGTTTATGTATTTAGAGGTCGTAAACAACCAAAGAAATTAATGCAATGAAACAAGATAAAAAATTCAAACATGCTCTGTGGAGGTGTCTGTTGTACAAATACCATATAATATGCTCCATGGGGGGATACTGGAGAAATTGTTTTGAGGCCTGCACAATAGAAACAATTGACGTGTAAATAGTTCAACACTGGAGTGTTTTTATTGCATAGGTCTAGCAGGTACTTAACACCTGAGCCATCTAATAAACCGGTTTTAATCTTGACACCAGCGTCGTGGCTGTTTTATCATAAGCAAAAATATTTTCACCATCAACAACTTTTAATTCTTGTTGCCCTTTGCTAGCTGCTAGGAAACATGTTTATTGTCTGTTGCTCTTTAATCCTAAACATCCTACCAGTTAAACTTTGTCTTCTGTGTTAATGAATGTAGACATGGCCGTCGTACAACCAAACGATGCTTTACGACATTCAAAGTGCAACAAGGAATCCATAAACGGATATTAGGAAGAACTTCAACGTGACTGTGACTCAGTACGTCAGCATATCCAATCCTTATTGGTTCAGGTTAGAGGGCAGATGTTCAGTCTCAAGTGTGCAGGAACTAACACACACTGGTTGGCTTTGTCCAGATGACAAATCATGTCTTACTTTCACTAGCATGTATATTATACTCATTGACACGTTATGAAAATCTGCGGGACTGAATTTGATCATTATTTGCATGTAAAGATCCCATGTCAGCACCTCTTCCAGGGCTGAATCTAAAGTTTGGGGAAGTTACAGCCGTGTGCAAAAATACAAAACAAAAATACTCATTGACTACAAGTTCCCAAAAATTATTTTGGTCAATATCCACTCAGACTTAGGGACCTGGCCTATCTATGCCAGGGACATTGTGATCTACACTGACTACACTCAGCAACAACAGCTTGAAAATATAGAGCTGTCACTGCCAGGTTTCTACAGTATTTGGGAGCTGATCTCTGCTTCCCTTCATCACCTTTTCTCTCACCGGCACTCCCACCAATCTACCCTCAGACCCAATTGTGTCTGCATAGCCTCCTCTGCGACTTTATATCTGGCCATTACAGACCCTGTCCAATTTATCTTCACATTTCTTCGGTGCGCATTGTCTGCCGGAGAGCTCCATCTGTCTCCACCGAGCCATTTGGAACAATCCCACAGAGAGAGAAAAAATACCCAGAGGAGGGAGACAGAGGGAGTGAGAGTGAGATGGGCCTGTACACTCGCAGAGAGGGGGGGGTCAGGTTCAGCGTCTCTGATACTTGAACAACCCCCCCGCCCACCCCCCGCAGTGTTAAAAATAACCAGCCCTTCATCTGACTGACCAGACAGACAGGGGCTTTGAGGGAGTATTATCTCTCTGGAGTTTGCTCAACAAACAGACAGGCAGAAAGAACACTTGTAGGTATAGAAATACACACACATCAGCAGACACCAACCGATAAAGGCACTGCCAGCATTAGAGGTACACGGCGTGAAGATATTACACTAAGAGGAGGTGTTTTTGTCACCCCCATGGGCTGCCGTCTTGGCAAGTGAAGTTGTTCATTCTGCAACTGGGAGCTTTAACTTTTTTATGTTTTTGCCTTTGGAGCAAATTGTTTTTCTAAGCAGTCTTTATAAAATGTGACAACTCTAACACTCACATTAATATTCTATGGATTCTTAAAAAAAAAAAACCTCACACAAAATGCAAATAAATAAATAAATAAATAAAAATTAATGCTTACTATGTACTGTAAAAAAAACCTTTTCGCAGAGACACATTTTTCAAAACCTTCATTATGATTGCAAAACAGAGTGGAGATGTTGATGTTTTTACTTTTACTTTGCAGTCTACATTGTGGTAGAGGAACGTTATTTGTCCCAAATTATGCAAAATCCCCTCTGCCATAGTTTAACAGTAAAAACGAACTAAATGGGGTGCTGTTGCATGCATATGACTGTTAACAGGGGGATAATTTAATGCTGCATCAGGGATTAAAGATCTGAAAATAGGCACAATCCAGGACTATTACAGCAAATGGAGATATACTGCACAAATGCCTTTGATGCCAATTTTCCCTAACGGTTCAAAAAGGGTTTATTGTTGCCGTGATTAATGGTTTCTGGCACCATTTATTAATTAAATTTCCTGTTAAACGCATTTGTGTCAATAAAAACAGATGAATGTATACAGCAACAGGAATCTATGAGAATGAAAAAAGAAAAAAAAACAAACGCGCGACCCAATTACTATTTGTTTGTTATCTGTTGACCTCTGGTGGTCAACAAAAGAACTGCAAACACAGTGGCACATGAGCGAAAGAAAAATACAATAGTTTATTAAACAGTTGAAATACCACATGTCAGCTGGTGAACCCTGTATGATAAGAGTGATGGCACATTTTAGACCACATGGAATGTGAAAACATGGTGTGAAAGATAGTGCCAAATTTATAATAAAAAAAACCCCTCTAAAAAAGTGTCACATTGTCCAATAATAAAAAATATATATTTACAATAAACCCAATGATTATACAAGACAACAGCTTTTATACTGCTGGAATATTTACAACTAAATAGGACATTGTGTTTTTCCATGACAGCAGTGGATAAATGTTCTTAATATAAGATAAATATGCTTACACAACATGTGACATAAACGGCTAAAGTGAGCGAGAAATGTGCGAGAGAAAACAATCTTGCTGTTATGATCACAGCTTTGGCAGTTTCTCTACAAACTGGTGGGTGCGATTCTTCCCGTGAAATAATAGAGAACATAGTGCGCATATGACAGACTTCCCTTTAAAATGACAGGGGTAAAAATACTGCGTGTGGGTGGATATCTACATCTCTACATTTTAGTTACCTAAACATACAAAAATATGGTGGATTTTTTAAAAAAATGTTAAAAAAACGCTCATTTTGAGACCAGAAGGTTTTTTTTGTCTAGATAAAAGATCTAGCGCCAGTTTAGAGTCCATTAGTCAGCCTCTCCTGATAAAGAAATGCACCTTCTGCTGGAGAATTCCCCACCTTCTGGCTTTTTTCCCCAATCCTTTTATCCTCGTTTATGTCCCGACGTCTACGTCTAGATGTCCTGCTTGAGTTTCTCCACATTGAAGTTGCTGTCTTGGTCGAACTTTGACAGCGTCTTCTTCACCCGCAGCGCTGTGAGGCGGGCCTGTGGGCTCTGGTACCAGCACTCCTTCATGATCTTGACTATGGCTGTCAGGATCTGCAATGCGACAACGGCAGGAGGGAAAACAAATGCCTTTATTTAGTTGGTTATGTGACAGTCTGAGAAGGGTTGGTGGTTTACACTTTCCTGTGAAGCAGACATCCAAATAAAGGTTCTAAGTAGCAATTTTTTCCCCTTTTTGAAACAATTTTTACGTTTTCAGGGCATGTCTCCCATGCATAAAACCCTTTGCTGGTCTATATGAACACCTCAGGAGTCGGTGCTTAAGCATATGTTGTGTGGTGTGTGCGTCTTTCTTTCTTACCGGATGGGAATGGAGCCTGTTGTGCAAACTGGGCCTCTGCTGATCTGCACACACCACCTTCCTCATCTCCTCAAAGCTGGGATCTAATGGCACCAGGTCAAAGAAGGGAGGACGATATTCTTCCACAATGCCTGAAAACAACAGAAAGAGAGAAGGAGAGAGCTTCATGTTAAACTTCCTGTTTGGAGAAGATCGTAGCAACAGCAACAAAAATTTGTTTATTTAGCAATTTTGCAACTCTTGATATTTTTTTCTTCAAAACTCAACTCTCATGTTTTGTTCAGTCACATGAAAGTCTTTTATCAGTCAATAGGACGATAAATTATTTCCAACCGTACGAGCTGACAGATTCATTCACTGGGTTGAGGTGTTGCAAATCCAGTCAGTGATGTTTGCTACTGTGTGTTGAATTAACTCAACTCAACATTTGCGGTCCATAACTGCTGTATATTATATTCTCGTGCACTTTCATAAGTTACAAATCTTTTAATGCAAAGCCTGAAACAGAACACTTGAAAATGGAGATAGTCCATAATGGGAGATTTGCAATGTATGTCTCACAAAACGAGGAGGAGAGCGATAACAATCCCCTGGAGGCAACTCTGTGATGGAACTCTGCACGCGAGTGAGTGTGTGTGTGTGTGCGTCTGGGGTTGTTTGCGAGCCGCGGAAGTCTGTCTGGCCTAAATGTACTTGCGCGCACGCGCGCGCGTACGCTTCCATCGACAAGCTCTGCGCGCACAGACATCTGGACTATGTACGAGTGAGTGCTGACACCAGATAAGACTGTTTATAATTACTGCGACGCTAATCACGAGAGAGGATAGCGGAGACAGACCCAGGCTGCGAAAACACCGGAGTGCTGAGAGACGCTGGGCCAACCGCCTCTTTACGCACGCTGCCAGACAGCCAGACAGGCGGGTGGGGGAAAAAAAAACAACAACTCAATTTCCACACGGCTCGTCTGAGAGGATGGGGAACGAATCGATCCCAACACCTCAAAAAAAAAAAAAAACATGCATTGAAATACATCAGAGCATTTCCTGCAGCAGTCGGACCGGGTACAAACAGTAGCTGCGTTTCCAGCTCCACACCATTCAATGGAAACCCCCTGCAAATAGCAACTGTACTTTGTCGAAATTTTAGAAATATCGCTTTTATTTTGCGAAAAACTGTCATGGAAACACAGCTTCTTGTCTCTGAGAACCGTGTGAGCGGATACTGAACCGGCCAATATTTTCTCACCGTTCACGACAGTCCGGCGGGTGATTTCCCAGAAGACCAGACCCAGGGCCCAGATGTCAGTTTGCTTGTAGGACTCGAAGATGTCCGTGCGAATGGTCTCATCCAGCACCTCGGGGGCCATGTAGCGCTTGGTCCCGACGCGAGGGTTGTTGCCCACGTCGAGGTAGTCGTGGGACTGAGAGTGGATGACTGCCAAACCTGAGGAGGTGGGAGCAGGCACAGAGCACAGACAGAAAATGAGTCAATATAATTCCACAAAGTCACTGTTGCGAGGGTGGCATGGCCTGCGGCAAGAAGGTCACAGGTTTAATTGTGACTATACGTTTTCCTTGTGTGTGTGTGTGTGTGTGTGTGTGTGTGGCTTCTCTCCAGATACTACGGCTTTCTCCAACTGTCCAGAGACATTCTTGTCCCCAGACGTGACGTACGGGGTCATGTGACCAGTTCACTTCAAGTGAAAATGCTGCGTTATGTTTGGACGGAGGAGGAGATGGATTATTTTTTTTTTTTTTTAGAGGTGATCAAAGAGAAAAATACAACTACTCTTGACAGCAAACAAACGTAAACAAACAAAAGCAAAAGTAATTCTTGTAAAATCAGAAACACCTGTAAATCGCAATTGAACTTTGTTGAAATTTTAGAAATATCGCTTTTATTTTGTGAAAAACGGGAATGGAAACGCAGCTTGTGAGATAAACTGCCGACTTTTCCCGGCGGAAGCTCCGCCTTCACCTTAACAGAGCTGGGATGGACTCCAGCAGACCCGGATTCGGGTCTGGACAAGCGAAGATAGAAAATCAAAGGCTGACTCTTTCAAAATAGAGGTCCTTCCAAGCAAAATATAATTTTTCAGTTGCAGCAAAACAGAGGGGAGGAAGTGGCTGCAGTTATTCCAAGTCCAATCTGGCCCTCTTCCATCTTCTCCTATTGCAATAAATACAACTATATGGACCAGACAGCATGTGACAGCGAGCATTTGAACTGGATGTCCCTGCGCTGCACTCACCCAGGTCAGCGATGCAGCACTGTCCGTTCCGCTTCACCAGGATGTTCCGGCTCTTCAGGTCTCGGTGGGCGATGGCCGGCTTTTCCTGGGAGCTGACGATCTCGGTGTGGAGGTGCACCAGGCCGCAGGCCACAGACAGGCACATCCTCAGGCAGCTCTCTGGGTCCAGGCTGCTGTACTGCAGGAAGTCGTAGAGCGAGCCCAGCTCATGGAAGTGGGTGACGAGCCACAGCTGGGTGCTGGAATTCTTGGAGGTCATGTCGGAGGCAATGAAACCTGAGACAAAAAGTCAGAAGAGAAGCTGTTTCGCAGACTTTCGGGGGATGATGGATATCGCGAGACTTCTTTTTCTGGGAATCTACACGTTGATTCATTCGCTGCCATATACCCAGTATGTTGTCATGGCGCAGCTGCACCGTGTTATAGATCTCCGTCTCCCTGAACCAGGACTGTTCGTCCCTGGAGGAGAAGATCTTGACGGCCACGCTCTCCCCCATCCACGTCCCCCTCCACACTTCCCCATAGCGGCCTTTGCCTGCAAAGAAGCAGGAGGATAACCTACGTTAAAAAACCCCAACAACAATACAATAGTAGGGCAAATGAAGGAAGAGGATCAAGACTCACCGACACATTCGACAAGTGAGATTTGTCTGGCCATGGTCCTCTGGACAAGGTAGGGAAGCCCTGTCCCACTTCCTGACGTACAGAACTCATCAAATATATCCTGAGTGGGACATAGAGACAGAACGCAAAGAATAAGTTGTGCTGCAAAACTCAAGCATCCTCTCACAGCACCCGAGCGACGCGTCTCTCTTACGCCGTATGTGGGGTCTTCTCCGCTGGGGACCTTCGGCATGGCCACGTCATGCTCTTCGGCTTTTTTCAGCCTGCAGCCGGAGCGCTGGCAGTGCAGGAACAGAACCAGGCCGCACACGCTGGCAATCACGACAACCAGGAGCAAAGACACGGTGATCCAGAGCTCCGGGCGGCTCGGTTCTGGGGGCTGCGTGGTCGGCCCTGCAACTGGACACACAAAGGCAAAAAATATAAGCATTCAGGGCGAAATGCAAAAGGGTTTATTTGTGTGTTAAGAGACATTATGGCACGTTTGAAGACGCTTTCAAGCAATGTTTGAAGGACAGGTTGTGTTAATTCCCGTTTTCTGACGTCCCACCTGATCCCACATCTTTTTTTTTTTTAATTGTGAGCAATGATGTGATGGTAAAAAAAAAACAAAAAATGAAGCAGATCTGTGTTTTGAGATGCATGGCTACTTGATGAGGTTGCAGCTTTACAAGTGAAAGCACTTAGTATCTAAATATAAATCGATAATCAATGCTTACAATTAGCAAATGAAAGTACAACTCCTGTTTCTTTTTAGCAAATTTGTCTGAACTATAAATGCACGTGTCATTTTTTTTTAGTTAAACTTCATACAAGCAGATCTCAAAATGTTGGGCCTTAAATGGGCCTTACAGAATAAGTACGTTAACCAACCACTAGGGGGAAGCAGTTTCGATCTGATAACAAACGCTCTAATCTTCAAGAAAAACCAAAGTGAGCCGCAGGCCTCGGGACTCCCTGTACTGACCGACGCGTGGCGGCGGAGTGGTGAAGGCGTTGCACTTGTCCTGTCTGCAGCAGTGGATGAAGAAGCCGTCGAGGGAGGAGTAGCAGTGCTCCCGGTAGATGCGGTCGGGGAAGCAGCCCCTCTCCTCGTAGCCTCTCACCCAGGTGTAGAAGCAGACGTCTCCTCGGCAGGTGCCATTCACGCACGTCTTCTTCTGGTTCTCGCACGTGCACAGGAGCTTCCCGTCGTCGTCGGAGTCTGGGGGGAGAAAAAAACACAAGTGTCGTGTTTGAAAGCAAAAGAGAAGAGAAGACACACGAGCACATTTTGTGCAATTCCGTCCACGCCGGTCAATAGAGGACAGCAGGACTAAATCATGGTCAAAGACATTGTTAACCCTATTTAAGGGGAAACCCAAAGTGGTGGGCGAAAAAGAGATGAGTTCACATTTTACATTTCCTGGTGGAAGCAAAGCATCACATTAAAAGAGAGAGAGAGGCGGAGTGGTTAACCAGATGAGGTATTTTGGTTTTTGGTTGAGTTTCAAAGACATATGGGTAAAAATAGATTTTTTTTTTTCAGCTTATTTTTTTTTTTTTAAAGCACAATCAGCTTAGTGTTGTCTCGTCTCTCACCTCGCCTGACCACCGACTCACCTGCATGGATGGCAGAGATGGACAGAAGAGCCCCGGCCAGAACCGCCGTGAGGAGAGCGGCGCTTCCCATCTCTGTGAAAACAGGAACCGCCAGCAGTCAGTATGATCGGACTGCACAAACCGCGGCCGTTTATCTACAGGGCGCTGGTGTACAGGGGCTGCGACGGTGCGGCGGATGTCATAACAGCTGCGCCATTTAAATGTTTCGGACTGTATCTTGACGGCATCGTCTTGGAGGAGCTGGAGCCGGAGGAGTTGAAGGCACGAGCTCCCTGGCAGAGGAAGCTATGAGGTCAAAAACAACAGTCGGAGGGCCCAGCCTGTCTGCCTGCCTGCCTAGTAATTGCTCTGGGCGGGGGTAAAAAAAAAAAAGAAGAGAGGGGAGGTGGGGGGGGAGACAGGCTGTGGCGGCACTGGAGACTGGCGTCTGCGCCATGTGGAGCTGCACTGGCTCCAGGCCTGTTGACTCCAGCGCTGTCCCGCCGCTCGCAGAGTAAATATTGATGGCTGAGCTTCCTGCCATTGAGCGGCCCCACCCGGCTGGGCGGCGAGGCCCGGGGCCGACTCATTGTTCGGGGCCGCAAGCGCTGAGGGTCACACGCGAAAAGTTGTCGGCCAGTGAGGAGAGCCTCACTCACAAGCACCACCTGCACTGGGACGTGACATCAGGTGGGGCCGGAGTAGTTCCAGACTAATTGCGGTTCATTCAAGGAAAAGGAAAAAAAAAAAAAAGGCATGAGAAACTAATGAATGAGACACTGACTGAGGCAGACATTGGTTGCAATGTGTCCAACACGTAGTGGAAAGGAAGGCAGGGAGCAAAACCGAGAAACCTAGCGGTTGAAAATGAAAATGTGGACGGTTGAAACGCTCATGAAAACCAGAGGACAAAAGTTTCAATAAGGGTTTTAGATACATCTTCAACACATCTGTCCGATGGCCTGCAGCAGCACCAGGCTGACCGAACAAAGCCAGAGTTCTGGAGCAAATAGAAAATGCATATATAATTGAATAACTCTTCCATTCTCCATGTTAGTGTAGATAACCCAAAACCAAAATATACCTTTAAAACTTAAACAAATCAAGCTGGAATTGGGCTCAAACAATGTGGCGCCACCTTAAGTAACCCCGAGTGTCCTGTGATAGATTCTAAATAAATGTTTCAAAATAAGCAGCGCGTGTAAATCATCCTCCCAGCGAGTGTTGCATCACCAACGGCAGCCCTCCCTCGGCTGTCCCGCGGCAGCGAGTCACCTTAGAGCGCACATCTGCCGCTGAAACTTGCAGATGTCAGCGTAGAAAAACGGATATCCTCCTTCAGTTATGATGCACAGATGAATAAATGCGACCCCGAACGACCGGAAACTAACACACAAAAGCCATTGCCATCAAACTGTGTCAAAAGTCAGAGAAGGGAACACAGGAGTGAGTCAAAATACGACTTTCCATTAAACTAGGCCGCCTGTTGAACCATAAAAACCAAACAAAGTTTTTTATCAGCTCTTTAAATCAAGGCTCAATCTGCTGAGGGCGCCAGTAAACTCTCTCAAGCTTTTTTCTTACATTAGTCTAGATGCCCCCCCCTGCCTGCCCCTCCAAACACACACGTTGCTGTGAGGCCCAGGCTCTGGGAAGTGCAGAACTCGCTGCTCTCAGCTCTAACTCGCGAAAACCACAAACTATACTTGAAAGTTTAAAAAACCCACACAGAAAAAGAGCACTTCTTCTGTCATGCAGCCAACAGGTCAAGAAAAGGCCCGACTAAAGGGCTGCGGCTGCTGGAGGGGGCTGAGACTGTAATCACGTCCCTCCATCGAGGTCATCCTGATTTCAGACGGCAGAACGCTTCCTCTCGCCGCTCTCCCTCTGTTTGTCTCCATTCTGTCCGGTGCAACATCCGCGCGGGCCAACGGGGAAAAAGATCCATTGTCATCTCTTCCTCTCATCTACAGCACTTGGACGCGGGCAGGCAGATCTCTCATTCCATCTGAATGACTATGCGCTTAGATGTGTTTTTGCCTCCCACAGCCAGTCTACCGGGGCCTCAGCGCAGAGGGTAAAAAAACCCAAAAACACCCACGGCTCCGACTCTTTAAAATTATTTGTACCATCGGCCATTTTTCAGAGGTTAATGACATGGAGCGTGACTAAAATTAAAGACTAAACTAAAAACTAGTTTAGAAAGAAATCTGTGATTGGACCCTACTGCTCTCTGCAGTCGAAGACTGATTGTTTCTTCATGTCAAAAGGTGCAACAATTTGACGATAAAATGCAACACATAAGGTTTAAACAGGAAAATAATACATAGAGCACAGAAGTTGAGCCAGTACTTGTAGGTGGATGACATTGCTTGTGGTTAACTACTTTTTAGATGGCGTGAATTGACACCAAGAGTGAAATGGCAAAATTCTAAGAATAAAAAAGACAAAAAAACAAACAAACAAACAAAAAAAAAAAAACCAGCTGACTGCTTGAAATATGTAGTGAAGGTTTGCAGATTTTTAAGAAAATACAAGTCTTAGACCGTCCACGTTTGGAAGAAGATGAAAAAAAAACATAAGAAGCCCTGTTGGAAACGGCATCAGTGGCCTTTGTGACATCACAAAGGGAGAGTTTTCCTGAGACTCATTGCAAATGCATTCTTAAAAGCAAAGGGAGCAAAAGTACTTCACTTATTTCTCAAGGTGTTAGCGAAAAGTATTATTGTTATTGAGCATCCAAAAAGTGAAACTTGACCTTGAATTTAAAAAAAAAACTTTGGAGAACCACTGACACTGCACATGGCTGAGAAAGCCCACGACAACTTTCTTTTTCTATTAAATCATCGAAAATTTAATGTCTGCCAAGTGTGTATTTGGACCAGGTGCGGACACCTGCTGGGTCGCGCCTGAGCGCACTCCGAATGACGTCACGTGTAGCGGTGGTCGGAGTGAGGGTATGGTTCGATTGCTAGCATCGCGGCTAGCTAGTTAGCACGCAGAGCCGAGCTGAGGGGCATCTAATTAGGGCGCCTACCTGTTCGGTGCTCTTCCTCTAACCGGACAGCCGTACGTCCTCCATGTCCAAGTTGGCTCAAAGCGTCCACTCAGCCTCACAGCGTTGCGGAAAAAGTACTTAAACACAAAAGAAGTTGAACTGAAAGAAAACGAGAGGAGTCAAAAGTGGAATAGGTGACGTCTATGCGACTCGGCTGCAGATGTTTCACATCCTTTCCTGCCTGTGCGGTTGAACAAAAACTACCGTTCCGAGAGAAAGGGGAAAGCGGTCGAAAAAGTCCGAAAGAGCAAAAACCACTTTGGTTTCCCGCAAGCTCCGTCACGAGATAGAGTGAATTAAAAGTCTTTAGAAGGAGAAAAGACGCCACCGAAGTTGCGCCTACGAGCGGCAGCGGACCAAAGTCAATCTCATCTCGGTAGAAATCTGCGCCGATAAACCGGCGGCGACACGAACCATCGTCCTCGGTCCACAATCACAACGATACTCCGCCGGCGGATCTCCGCTGGTTCGGTCCCGTCAAGCAAACCGGGAACACGATTTGTTCTTGTCAATGGTGCCGATCTGAAGGCGAGATTACGTTACTTTTTTTTTTTTTTTTTTTATAGTATACACTCACGTCCCGCCCCTTATTGTCCCCACAGGCTCTGCTCTGCCTGGAATGTGTTCTCATTGCGGTTTTCCTGTTTCTCGCTGAACCTCTCATTTTCCTCCTTCCCCTGTGGACTGCTGTCTGCAGTGCACTGGAATGTTTCTCTTCAAAGACCCCACTGTAGTAATACACTAACATTGTCCCCGCCGCCGCCTGTTATAATTTCACACTTTGATCAGCATTACGCTCGTCTTTTCAGCAAACAAGCGGGGATTAAGTTCCAACATTTTGCTTCGCATCAGTAGCGATTCATTTAGAAAAAAGTACGGAAGAACATTGGGGACAAACAACTTGTACAAGAACTGAAACAACGCTCTCTGCTCCTAAAACAATATGTACTCTTTGCAAGATGAAGGGTAATAACTAGATTGAACACTAATATGTCACTATTTTTTGTCAGTGAACAATGCAAAGTCTGTCTTTTACCTAACTACTTACCTATTTTGCCTTGTGTGTGCTAAAATAAAGGAAGATATCTGCCTGTTGCAATGTAAAAATAAAAATAAAAATAAAAATAAAAATCATCTTAGTGATCCAGGTGGTGACCACGGTGGTGACCACGGTACTTCACAACCTGTTTTCAGTTGAACAGCATTCAAAGGTGATTTTTCAGAGCCTAATTGTGGCTTACATATATTCATTAAGCACTGTGAATCTCACAATCCTCTTCAAACTGTGCACAACCGCCTTTTCTGTTTGTGTCTCGTCCCTTTGATCCCAAACAGCCTGTGCTGTGTGAAAGCACTTGGTTCGGCGGAAGCGGAGAGATGCCTTCATGTCTGTAGTACATAACATTCTTCTCCTGGTTCTCAGGCTCTCTGTAATCTCCTCTTTCTTGGCTTGCTGCTGGAGTAACAGCTGGATGCTCTCACATCAACATCAACAGAGAGGAGAGAGCAAACTGTTGTTCTTCTTCATAAAATAAGCACTTTTTTTCTTTTTTATCCCCCGTCCCCCCGCTTCCCTGGAGGATTCTATAAGAAGCCTCTGTTTGTTTGATAATCTGATGAAGCAGAGAATAAGTGATATTTTGCCTACGCAGGCATTTCATCATATTTCCTCCCCTGAGAAAATTCTTGTGAAACAAACCTCTTGTGTGATTTCTCCTCTCAGAGGTCAAAGGCTGCACAGTTTTGCAGGAAGCTGCGTTGAAGTACCAGACATTGTTATGATTAAGCTGATTTTGTCTTGCGCTTGCATTTGGTCTTAAAAAATAGGAAGTGAGTTGCGAATTTATAGTGTGAACACCAGCGTGACAGCACGTATGTGAGGTTTGACACGGGACCATGAAATTAAGAGCTGACATTTTGTTTTTCTGCTATTTCCAATGAGAGAAAATTGTTAAGTAACACTGCAGAACATTGGATTAAGAGATGACAGGGTGGGGTTGTAAAGTCATCACACGCTAATGTAGAAAAAACATTATAGACCTTGTTAAGAAGCTCAAAGTAACTTTATTACGAAGGGGCCAGACCCATCAGTCACACGCATTGTTAAAATAAAAACTCAAAAAGATATTAATAATCCTTGAGAATTGTGTGAGATGCAGGTACAACTCCAAAGGGAAGGGGGGGAGAAGAGGGGTGGGGTGGGGTCTTTGGTGATTTCAAACTCACACAACAACATACATTTTAATGATTAACATTTTAGAATACCTGAGTTTTATATAAATAGTGCATTAACTAAAATCACTTCATGGTTGTATTTTAAGGGCTGTATAAATTATTTGATCACAGAGTGTATCTATAAAAATAGCATTATGATCCCGGTGTAAACAGCACAGCCCTGGTTTAATTGCATTGCATTTAGATGCTTGAAGTGGAATGTCAAAGATATTATTCCCAAGGAAGTCGAAAGACAGAGCACGTTTCCGGTGCCTGGTTCCAGTTCATTTCAACTGGTGCATTGAGAACGTCAAGTCTTTGGGGTTGTACAAAAATCTCAAGTTGTTGCAAAATGTTGACGACGTGGCTCAGTTCCCTTTTCTCTATGTTGATCGCTGATATTATCCACCCTTTCGAGTCACTTTAGAGAAATGAGGCCCGTGCAGTCAGAAGTCAAAAGCGTTCAACATGGATGATGCTGCATGCTGGCTTACTGCCGCAAACCACTATCTGGCTGAAATAAAGATAATGGTGACCTCTTGGTGCTTTTTGACAGAATCTATCACCATCATTGTATTTGCTCAGCGCAGAAGCTCAGACAGACTCACGGGAAGATGCTGCTCCAGAATGTGAGACGTTGAGGTGGTTCAATGGCTGAGAAAGAATTAGTGTCATTCACTTGCACTTTGCATTGAAAATCTGCCCTTGCAGTGCAGATATAAGCATTGCATTTTAGGGAGATGCAGAAAGGTTCACAACATGATGAGCCCAATAAATAAGGTCCAAAATTGCTGATAATCACCACGTTCAGATTCCGTCATGTTACAGTAGAATTCCAAGAGGAATTAGAGGTAAGAAGGCCGCTTTGCTCTCACTGATCAGTGCTTGACCCCTTTCTTTGGTTCTGCTGCTGCTGCTCTTTCTCCTTCTGCAGCCTCTTTTCTCTCTTCTTCTCCTCCTTAACCTCCTTGTACTTCCACACCGGAGGCTCCAGGTAGCCCCGTTGCCTTTTCTTCTTCTTCTCCTTCTTCGGAGTGGGCTCGCTGGATTTTGTCACTTCAATTTTGGGAATGCAGCCCGAGGGGAAGATGCTGTTCCTGTGCGCCATGCTGCGGGGAATGAAGCTCCTCACGCCGCCTGCCGCCGCGCTCTCCCTGAGGTCCAGGTCCTGGCAGCAGGAGGTCAGAGACACGGAGGCGGCCGACACGGCGGTGGGTGACGCCGAGGTGACCGAGCCTTTGCTGTGGGACACGGTGCTCTCCTCCAGCTCCCTTTTGCTGTGCTTTTCAAGGAGTTCAGGCACCGCAAAGCGCCTCTTGCCAATCTCTGGGGGGCTGCTGGGACAGAGGGGACGGCAGGCGGTGGCCACCAGGGGGCTGTGGACGCCGGTGGTCATCCGCACCATGTGGTCCATGACCCCGTTGTCTTGGGGGTCCTGCGGAAACCTGAAGGACAGACTGTCTTTTAGGCGCTGCCTCAGCTTCTGGCTGGCTGTCTTGGCGGCGGTGGCCTTGGCGACCAGCTGCTTGAGCTCAGGCCACTCGGGGACATAGCTCTCGCAGAACTGCAAGGCGGCAGGGTGGTCCTGCAAGCGACGTATTCTCTGCAGGGTCTCGAACCCTCCTGTTCTCAGGACCCAGTCCTTCAGGGTTCTTCCTTGGACGAGGTCCATCGCGTTTATATCTGCACCTGCGTGTGGGAACACAAGACAGGTGCAAAATGCAGGTTGTTAATAATACTAACAATAACATGGCACAAAGAGAGGGAACGCTTTCTTCCAACAAGCTGGTGAAATAACCCCACCATGTGGTGACTGTCAGAACACAAAGCGCTGAGAAAATGTGAGACGCTGCCAGAGTGAAATCAGGTCATTTCACAGCATGCTGGAATGGGATATAGATTGCAGGGAATGGGGAACAATTAATCAGGGCAGATCCAGCAGATTTGCTCTGATTCTCACTTGTAGTAAAAATCAACTCTGATTCACAACCTTAGTGAAAACAAAACGAAAAGAAAACATAACAACAGCACACAAACGACACACACGAACAACATCCCACTTGTTGAGCAAACAAGGTGCACAAGCAAATCCAGAAAATACACACCGGATTCAAGATGCCTTAAATGAATTATCCAGTAATATTTCTAGTACATCTCAAACATTCATGCTCTTGGTATAATGTGCAGTGGTCAAATTTTGTACAGCGATGGCCTAAAGCAATGCAAAAATCTTTATCTGACAAGCCTACAAAAACAATAACAGCAGATTAGCATGCAAAACTATTCTGGGTGTGAAGCACCTGAGCAAAGAGAAAAAAAAAAACAAAAAAAAACTTACCATGCATTAGCAGTGCAGACACGCACTCCTCTCGACCCTGCAGACCTGCTTTGATGAGGGCCGTGAAGCCACGGGGGTCCCTGACCTCCGTGTCCACGTCCGCGTAGAAGTTAACGATGTAGTTCAGAATGTTAATGAAGCCTGGAGAGAGAAAATCAACGGTGTAAAGTTGCGCAGCATCGCCGACTCGGGGGGCGGAGCCAACGGCCGCGAGGCCTCCGCCGTACCAACCTGCCTGGGCGGCAATCATGAGCGCCGTGTTGCCATCATTGTCCTGATGGTTGATGTCTATCAGCGGGCAGACGTGCAGCACGGCGACGATGTCGACGAAGCCTTTTGCCACGGCCATCATCAGTCCATTCTGCAGAGGATCGAGGGAGGCAAAATGAAACGTTTTTTTTGTGATGCGCGCGATATTTCAAGCCGTAGCTGTAAAGGAGGCACCAGGGCCTCGTCTCACCCTGCCGTTGATGTCCAGCTCCATGGCTTCGTCTCTGGTTACTCCTCTCGCCAGGATCCTGCGGAGGGACGCAGGGTCGTTCCGGACGCAGGCCTCGTACAACGTCTTGGCCGGCGGTGCGCAGCCTTCCTCGGCTTCGTAGTCGGGCAGCACCGAGTCGTCGGAGAGCACGCTCCCCGAGTCGGAGTCGTCCAGGAGGATCTCCGAGTCTTCGGACGGGCCTGAGCCCAGGTGGGGGTCATAGTTCGCCGTGGCCATTGGACCCCTCTTCTGGGTTCACTCACGCCTGGATGTCAGGTCTCCTGCAGGGCGCCCACATCTTCCGATGGGAAAAAAATCATTATGAATGAAATGGTGTGACTCAACATCTCCAGACAGCTTCAGGTCCAGTTCCTCTGTTTGCTGCCTCCTGAATGAAGGCCAAGCTTTAATTCCCTGTGTTGACAGAGATACTACAAGGATGTCTCAGAGGGCGGAGCCAACACCTGGCTGCCAATACCTCTCCCAGGTTAGGCACCCTTTGTGGCATCCCAAAGGGCTGATTTCCATTTGTGAAGTGAAACAAGTAAAAATAAAAGAAAGTAGTAAAGACTGCTCTTCTGCTCGGTCGGCTATAATATCTTAATATGTCTTAAGACTGACTTATTCCTGCACACTGAAAAATCTATCCACATACATACATTTCTTTCTAAATAATTCTGAAAAACATGGGCAAGAGTTAAAATTGATGAGTTGTATATGCTTGTGTTTTAGCAGAATAATCAACGACATCATCGCTCAAACTTGCACAAATTTCTGACAAATGTCTTGCAGATTTTCTGCAGCATGGCGTCACTCACACTGGTCAGCGTCTGCCTGAAGTCTAACTGCAAGTAACCCCGGATGTCTCTTTAAACTGTGAAGGTTTGAACCTTGTAATTAGCCTCAACAAAAAGCTGCTTGAAATGAATTCTGCTGAGTCTCACCCTAAAACAATCCAGCCACAAGTCGATCCTCTTCCTTATATATTTTTTTTCTTCTCTGTGTCTTGCTGTGGGGTTTAAACCATCCTCATGGTCACACGCCTCCTGCCGCTTCCTGGCCCCAAACTGCTCCAGAGTTTCCCAAACTGACTGAGACTTGCTGGAACGTGCTCTTCACCTTCCCTCAGCTCTCACGCTGGCCACTTCGTCAGCCAACAATCCGTCCCAACATGGGCCCTGCTGTCTTAAGTCAGGCAACATGCTCGCTCTCTCTCTCATCCTGATTACAGAAGCTTTAAGGATTAAGAGAGCTAAAGAAAAAAAAAACAAAACAGACGGCAGCCACCCTTGCTCTCCTTACAGTCTGCTGTGTCGGCCTGCTCTCCTTTTCCTCACAACAGCATCGGCAAACTTCCTTAACCATTCACAAGAGATTTGACTGAGTCGTGTGCCCTGGCCAAACCCTCCCAGCCACTCGTGTGGACCCCCTGCCTCCGTGACGTCAGAGTGATGGGAGACAGCAGCGCCTTGGCTCTGTTTTCCCATGGAAGTCCATTCTGCTGGGACAACAAACTCGCCCTGCTGGTGCTCAGAAACTGGGGGATGGGGGTGTATGGGTTGGAGGTGGGGGGTTAATTAATCCCATGACAGCGACGACAAAGACAGACAAGAAACACGCGGACGCCCAAATGCTCCACTGCACGTCGCACACACAGCGCGCTGCACAAAACAAACCAAGTCAGTCAACCAGTCAGTGAGACTTTACTGATGCAGCTTCTATACACTTCAATCAGTCAAAAGTTCATTTATCAACCGAAAAAACAAGCGAGAACTCAAAACCTCTGCCTTATCCGCAGCTATAGAAAGGGTTGGAACATGAAAAGGGGAAGATAAATAATAATATAAACAGGAACCAACACAAAATCAGACACAATCATGGTTGAGAAAACAACCGAAGGCAACACAGACCTCATATTTAAAACAAGGTTGGTAGAAAGCAAATGAAAAGTCTAGTCGATGAATGCTCACAAAAACAATAACCATGGTAATCACAGTAAATAAATAAAAAATCAAAGCAGCTAACAATAAAGACACCCAATATAGCTCAATGTGTAAAGAACATTATAGAATAAAGAAGCAGGTCTTGGTCTCAGGATATGCCACAAACATGGGCCATAAAACTGCAAAGGCGCATCGCTGCAAGTTTTTGTTTAGACTTTAAAGAGAAAAAGATTCCGTCTGTGCCGAAGTGGGCTGGTGTTTTGAATTTACCCAGTGTTTATATTTCATAAAACTCTGCTGGTGGGATAGAATTCAAAGGAGAACGCTCATGATATGTGTTTCCATGCCCACATTTCCCTACACACACACACACACACACACACACACACACACACACAACACATACACACTACGCCTTATCTCATGCAAATTTCCTTCCCCCATAGAGTTTTGATTCCATCTGACTACTTGATGATGAAAGAAAATGGAAAACTTTGTGAACTCTGAAATCCTTCCGTTGACTTGTGAATGAGGACAGCATAAGGTCTCCGAAAACAAAGCAAGCAATGAGTGTAATGGAATAAAGATGACGCAGGAAGTAGGTTACAAACACATGACGGTCTTGAAAAAGAGGCCAAACAAATACACCCGACATCTGGAATTGATTTTGTTGTGTCTTTAACCTGTTGACAGGAGGTGCCAGCGAAAACCAAACGTGCACCCTTCAAAAGTGAGCTGGCAGGAGCCAAAGTGAGTGAGTGTCACCGTGCACGTGGCCACGTGGTGTCGAAGGTGTCTGTAAACCGGTTAAACCCTGATACTAATTTGATCCAGTGAGGCCAATCCAGGGCCTGGCGCACGTGAAACTCTCTGGTGTTATGCAATCGCTGTTTGTTCCCCCCTTCTTGGGTTGTGAATATCGCCCCCCTCTGACCAAACTGGGAAGCGCAGGGCTCAGGCGCGATTCATGCTTATTCAGCAGCAGCTGTAAATAGTTCTTACTTTAAACCCATTAGATCTCAGCCAAGCTGGGGAATCCTTTCACCTTTGGTGACAGTATGTCTTGTTTAGTCTCTAACTTTTCTCAATGTTTACTTTTTCAGCGCAAGTGAGCAGAGGTTCCATACGTGGTCATTTTCTGACGTGTACTTTTCATTCCACACTTGAGAGAAGCGGCCCAGCACAATTAGCCCTCCCGAAAAAAACAAACAAACAAAAAAAAAGATACAACAATTTGTTTTTTTATTCTGCGTACGCAGATATTTGTCGGAGCTTCCGCTGATTTGCTAAAAATCAAGGTTGTCTCTGAGGGCGGAGTGGGTGTTACCACTTACCTGGGACAAGTACCTGTTGTGACATCAGAACAGTGCACCTTCTTGCATTCTACCTGCAAAAGCAGAGCATACAGATGAAGTAAAGAGTTGGCTTTTCTCATCTCCGAGGAGTTCACCGAACAGGCAAAACAAAAATATGCAACTCTGACAAACTAAACACTGATGCTGAACATCACACGTACGACGGAGAAGTGTCAAGCTGTCACGCAGCCAACAACGCGCTCTTCTCCGCAGCTAAAGACGGAGCCTCATCAGAGGTTCCCTCTCCGGTTATGAGGCAACATCAGACCTTCCGCATCCAGTCTCGACTCAAAAAGGTGCTATATTTAAACACAAGAGCTCGATGTGGATCCTGACTCCAGGCCTGAACACAGGAAGAGGGTAAAAGGGCCGAAGATTTATAGCTTGTGACATGCCATAACAGAAATTAAGTTGATGGGAGGAAATGCAGAGGAAGGGGAAGCCCTTTGGCACAATAGGGTGTGGTGGCGGGGCCTTGTTTTCCTTTTAGATAGCGAGGAAAGCTTTGCTCAGCTACCAGAGGAGGGCAGCACTCACTTAACAGTCGCTTTTGATATTGTGCTCTTTTCCACACCGGAGCTCTGCTGTCTTCATGAAATTCCAGCTTGTTTGGGACAAATCATCACTTATCTGGTGCACGAGAGGAGGAACATTTTGTCCTGATTCCCACCTCCCGGTCGTACTTGCACTATCCTTTTATGGTCTTGGGTTATTTCCCCCCAAACTATTCTTCAAATTCCCTCATAGAGACCTTCAGTCACCACGGCAGAAGGTCGACCAGCTTCTCCCCAGACGCCGGCGTTGGCCAGCAGAGGCTGGTCGCAGAGCGGGGCAACTTGGAAAAAGGAGGCTTGGGAAGCAGACGACTAAGTTTAGTCAGCTTAGCGGCCGAGTCTAAAGACGGCCTTGGGCTCGGCTAATATTAGATTGTTGGCTGACTCTCCTGGGCCAGCCTTAATGGCCACTTGGCTGAATCTCTATCCTCTGCCTCTGTCAATGTGTCAACTGTGGCTAAAACATGGAGACACCCATCAGGAAACAAACAGACAAAACAAACCAACAAACAAAAAACTGTCAGATTGATTTTTCAGTTTCCGGACAGAAATCTCCCTGGCCAACAGCTCTGCGATCTCTGTCTGTGCTGCCTGTTGGATCCAAGTGACACATGACCCCGCACACTCTTCTGTCTGGTCTTCACATGAAAGCAGAGATGAAACAATCGCACATTCAAAAGGCTTTTCAGTCCTTTACATTGAATTACAACCACTGTTGCTTGTCAGATGCACCCGTGAAAGACCTGTATTGGGGAGGTGTGGTGAGGTGTTTGGTGACATTTTAGCACTAAAAATATTGTTTGCTTCAGCCATTTGAATTGATTTAATATATTTAATATGTTACTGCAGAGTGCTAGAGAACTCCTAGTACCTGACGAAACCTCTCCAGGTGATCAGGCTGTAAACAGAGGGCTAAATTTGGTGTTTTCTATTTCGCCACCCAAGATTCAAATGGGAGTAAAAACAAACTACACTGTGCCCCTGTGTTACAAAGTGAGCTCAGCTTAAAAGAGGAATTTTTTTTGCACTGTATGATTCAGATTCAGGAAAAAAAATTATTTCCACCATGAGGAGCAATTAAGGACCGTTATACATGACTTGCATAGGAGGTTCCATTGTATTCAAGAGTGCTGTATTGTCCACTGAAGCCTGAAAAATTCCAAATCTATAAAAAGGTACCAAATATAACCTATAATGTAAGTGGAAGATGATTGCAAACACGCACCTTTGATACCGGATCTGTCTTTAGTGGCTGTTCTCCCCCTAAACCTCTGATTGATTCAGGCCAAAGAAAAGCAAATGATTTTGATTAAGCAGACAGCTGTGTGAGAAACATCTGTGCGTGCGTGTGCGTGCTTTTGCGTAATCGGTGACACACTGCAATAGTGGAGTGTCGGGGGCCGTGCGTTCATACCTTATTTGGGGCTGCCCCACAGCTTCAAGGGTTCACACAATGCTTGTGTCACTGTCTGAGAACTTGGGTTTGAGGACCCGAAGCGTGCTTGACATTGCGGGGCGCTTTGAGAGCGACGGCACCGGAGACAGTTCCAGAGGGAGAACTGAGTCAGGACGAGTCGGGGGAAGCATCCAGGTAGGCAGGGAGGCACGCGGCCGGAGAGAAAGAGAGAGAGAGGAAAGTCTGATGGAGGGAGGAGATGTTTTGAGGAGGGGGGTGGTGATCGTCCAGAGCCAATGGAGAGCGGGGGGGGGGTGGAAGGAGGGAGGAAAGGGGTTGTTGTGCACGGATCCGAGGACACGTTTTTGCCGTCTCGCGCATGAGGACTGGACGGGACCTGCCTGCGCTGACTCCTCAATGAATGAAGAAAGTGAAGAGGAGCAAATTTGATTCTTCTCCAGAAGGCCAAAGAGCAGCAAAGGGACGCATCCTCAGTGGACTAAACAAAAAAGGGGAGAAGTCGGCCTCAGCAGCTCTGAGACACCCCCCCGGTCTATTTTTTCACATCTCCAGGACGGTTTCCTAATGTGCATGAGGTTCCCTGTGTGTGCGAGACGGCAGCCGAGGGAGCAGCGGAGAGCAGAGACAGCCGAGAAGAGGGGAGCAAAGGTCAGGACGGGAGGAAGAAGGGAAGCGACCTCAGCGTAGTTTTTTTGTCTCTTGGGGAAGGATGAAGGCTCTGCAGAAGAACCAGGGGCGCACCGACCAGCTGCTGGGAGCCATGGCCGACCTGCTGACTTCTGTGGCCATACCCAACCAGCAGTGGGTGAGTTGTGAACCCGCCGGGGTGGGTTGTGGGTTGGGTGGCTTTACTGGCGGAATGGTGGAGCTACCAGCCGCAGCGGGGAGGGATTTTGTTTGTTTTGTTTCTCTCGGGGGCTCAGAGGGCACAGAGTCGTCGTCGCCGAGCGTCTCGCGGCTCACGTCACGACGTGCCAAATTTGATTCATAGCCTCTCCAAAAGTCGTAAAACCTAAAATGGTCACGGCAGACCACGAGCAGCCAGGTCCGGGGCAAGGAGGGCTGCTTGTCTCCGTTCAGTGCTCGCGAGGAATCTTGGATGCTGAGGAGGAACAGGAAGCAGGAGTAGCGGTGATTAAGCCATCTGACCATAAACAAACTCCTGCAGGTCGAACGCCTCACTGCCAACCGGGCCAAATTTTTTCCACCCTTTATTCCTTCCATGATACATTCCACTGATTCCCCTCTCCCCTGCCCTCTATCTTAGCATTCACACTAAAAATAGATGAATGAATGGTATCTTAAAGGTACTGCATTGTAAAAAAAAAAAAAAGAAAAGAAAAGTTTTCTAACAATAATTTGTCTCTCTAGCCTGTCAGTGAACTTCCCAGAAATGAGAGACGTGCAACCTTTACAACCTTTACTTTGTTTGCCTGCATACTCATAACATGCCCTTTGTGACATCACAAAAAGCACAGTACCGCTTACACGTTGGTGTCAACACCAAGGGGCAGTAGTTTGGTCCATGCTCTAAGTGTGCCAAACAACAAGCTACAGCAAAGAACCAGTTTTGGTCTGGAAGTTAAAACCCATTACTCATTGAAGGAGGCTGCAAACAGAAGGCTAAATATGACGAACTTTGAGTGATGCTACCCTGCTGAAGGATGGAATGAAAACTTGGTCCTATACTGATCCTCTAATATTCTTCTTCAACATAAATCGACTTCGAGGAAGGTGAATCTTTGAACCTTTACATCTTCTTCTGAAAGAAATTCCTTCTCTTCATATGTAACATCCCCGCAGGGAGCGCTATAGCTGAAAAGTGATTTTAATCTCACTCTTTCCCTGCAGAGGCCTAATAACTTTGTCTGCGTCTGTACTCTGGGACCAAGGGGGTTTAAATAAAGATTAAAATCTGCCGTCTCAGAGGCAGGTCTGATCCCCGCTCTGTGGCAAACGCTGGAATGATTTCCACAGCATTCCTGCACTGTGTGAAATGGAGAGAAGGAAGTGAAGATGTAGATGATGGAGCAGTAGTAAAAATAAAGGCTGATGTAGCGTTTTTTTCTTCTTCTTTTTTTGCGTTTGTGGGTTGAAAAGCGTTCTGATGCTCAGTCTGACCGTGGCCTCTTCCTCGAGAGTGCAGCTGACAAAGGCATCTCTGTGTGCAGCTCTCTGAAGGAAGTGAGACGGACCTCCCATCGAGCGAGGAGGAGAAGGGGCCCTTGCAGGGCCACTGGGAGCCGGAGGGACTGGAGTGGGAGCAGCAGGCCGCCGCCGCAGACAACCCCGAGCGGCGAGAAGGAACAGGTAAGACCTGAACGGGCTGTACGGACAATGCCAGTCCAAACACTGGCCCTCGACAAACCAGTCGCAGCTCCCGACTCGCCGAAACGCAAACCTGCGCAGGTGGCTGACGACGACTCGGCGTAAAAAAAACGTCTCAGGTTTCTCTGCGGTGGCGCTAAGTCTCGCTTCCCCGCAAGTAATTGTCACATTTTAACCTCGCATGGTAGCCGTTCTGAGTTCTGTAGTAGTACTGAGAGTCCCGAGGACGATATATATTCAATCAGTCTTCAATTACATGGATAAAGAGGCGGCAGGTCATAGGGCGAGAAAGTGCAGGCTGCTCTGAAAAATCAGGCAGAAGATCAGCAGTTTGAAGCTACGACAAATTATGAACAATGGCGGCTTCTAAAGAGATTAGCTTGGGTGCTGCTACGGCATCAGTTTCGTAGCAGCATGCTGGAGTTTTTACATTAAAAAAATTCTTGAAATGTTCTTTGCTTCCTGAGTTCTGTTAAGTACTTGAGGATTACGGTGGCTAAACACTCACCTCAGTACGGTTTACACCTGTAAGACTTTGTGGGCTCTTGGGCTAGCTAAACAAATCTGATCGGTTCTCTTGAATGTGCTCGGCAGAGGGCTCAGAAAGGGCCCTCTAAGACCCTCAAAGTTTCAGGAAAAGTATCAGTTAAGAGTCAAGTGATTTTCCACCTTTTGCTCTTGTTAAACTCAACCTGAGTCTCGGTGTCGTGTTCCATGCCCAAGTGCATGAGAGCGCGGGAGTTCCCGGCGTGCGCGTACGAGCAACGCTTTCCAGATGGCTCGCGGAAACACTGTTTGGTTGCACTTATTCTAAATTTTGTGGTCAAAGGCTTTGCGTGCAGTGCCGTTTTTTTCCTCGAGTGCAATGAAACAAAAGCAGCTTTGTTGCCCAATCTGGTTAGGGGGGTTAGCCTCAGTGTGTTTGTGTACTCGGAGGGGTCGGCCATGTGGCCACACCGCTGAGCTGTTGTGCAGAACGAGTGCACGTCATGCAAGCGGGGCCCGTTGGAGGACGTCGTCAGTGTGACGCTTATCTTGTGCTAGCTTGTGTCTTTGCAGCGCGACGCTGCGTCCACTGTTGAGGTTCACGCTGCCAATTGTTATTCCAGCGTATTGCTAACGCTCCTCGGAAGCAGGCGCCGGCAGAAGGGCGTTGGCAGTATTTCACGCCATGTGGACGGACGATGACCAGAAGTCCGACTTGTTTGCTTCACTTCCAGGCGCCGCTCCTGCACTCAGTTGCTTTTTCAGATGAGTCCGATCTCCTTCGAATGGAAGGATTGGATGGAAAAATCAATGAAACACAATGCGGGGAAACATCTGAACCAGCACAACAACAACAACAGCAACAAACAGAGCGCCTCCACAGCCTCTAACATCAAACACTGGCTAATGGAGACGCTCTTATCTGCTGTCCATATATTTTAGCCTTCAAAATTTCTTGCGTCAGGCGACATTTCATCCATAATTCATACATAGTCACGTATAATCATCTTTATTATTGTTTGCTAAGTCCTGTATTATGCAAAATTCACTTTTGTGTTTTCTAATGTTTACATGTACTCTATCACTACTACTCCGTTACTCCGTCTGCTACCGATTCACATTTCAGAAACACAGATTTGAAAATCAACAACATGGACGCCCTAATTCTACCGCTAAGACTTAAACTCTTGTAGGATGGATTTGTTCATCCCTTGCAGTTTTTGCATATATATATTCATATATATATTTTTTTTACCTGTTATGAATTTCACTCCAACTCAGCAAAAACCCACCTAATGAAAACACACAGTGACGCGGTTGCGCTTGGGGTTTACGGTCGAGAGCTGCGCCGTTTCCATGTCGTGCTGTGTCAGTGGAAAAGAAGCTGGGGGGGAGCAGAAGAGGGGCCCCTGCTCTCCGTGCGGACGAGGTTCCCAGGGCCATCTGTTAGACGTTAGGAATCAGATGCCTCTTAGTGGCTTCTCGGGAATCACAGGACAGTGCCAGCCGAGATAAATTTGGCTCCTGTTTCCACCTAATCTATCCCCGCGCTGTTTCTGACTTTCTCCTGCTTCTTTTCCGTTGCTTGTCTCAGCTGCGGCCCTCACTCTCGAACGCCGCTGCTTCGCCATCCGCGGATCAGAAGCGTCTGACCGCACGTGACGGCAAAATTCCCTCCGAAAAGGATGCAGCGGCTAGAACAACAACAACAACAACTGCATGCTGCTCGTCATGTGTACAAACAACACGTGCCCCTAATGTTAATGTGCTCCTCTGCAACGTGGGACACGTGCTTTGTATTTTGTGAGGAGAAACGCGCGCCGCTGAATTGAAGAGGAGACGGAACTCCAGGCGAGCAGAAAGTAGCGATAAAATGCAAAATGAATCAGAGGCTGTTTTACCTACTGCTACTACTAGCTACTGCTACTGCTAGCATTTAAGCAGGCTGCTGTAGCTTTGCCATTTTTGTGCTTTTTAGGTGTGCAACAGTGGGGAAAACCCACTGCCTGGGCCCCTTTAGAAAGCACAAGTCGGAGGATTTTTCCTTCGCAAACTTCCGCAAAACTACACACAATGCGCGTCCTTGTCCGTGTCTTGTTTTTTTTTTTTTTTTTTTCTTTGCGCAAGGCGTTTTGTGAGGTCGCGCCATTCATGCAGCAGCGGTGACCTCAAGGGACCCAAGAACCTAATAATGGCTGCAGGGTTTTTTTTTTTCTCTTCTTCCTCTTTTCTTTACACAGCTGTAATAATTCAGGACCGGATGACTTCCACAGTAGAACAGTTTGAATAATTAATAAAAACGAGACTGTTAGGGCACAAAGATGTTTATCAAACAGGTGTCCTGGATGTTTGAAAGTTCAAGCTAGACGTATTCCTGAGTCATTGCCAAGGTCTGATACTGCATGTCAGTTCTAGGAAGTGCAAAGAATTCAATAAAGTCCAGAATGAGCAAATAAATGACAGTAAATAATTCTGATTCTCAGACTTACGGAATCTGCATGGATTTAATTTTCCATGTCTGGCACAAATTACGTCTCTGGCCACATGAGGGCAGCTAAGCTACAGAGTCTGTGTTCACGTGTTGCTTCTTTATGAAGTTGTTGTGGTCGAGCCTGTTCGTTTCCCTTCTGCTTTTACTGAGCTCGTAAAGGCAATTTGTGGTTGTGCTGTTTTTTTCACCTGCTGGTGCTTCACTGTACCTGCGGGGCTGTTTGCCGCTGTGTGAGGAGTCGTCACACGGGTACCTTTAATACAAAAACAACAACAACAACAACACTGGAGTGTGTGCCTGCAATGGCAAAAACAGTTGACAAGCAGAACAAATAAGATAAATAGTTCAATAAAACTTGTCTTCACCTGCACGCGTGTCTGCTTGGTTGTCTGTGGGTGGATCTTGCAATCCAGGGTTAGGGTTAGGGTTAGGGATTAGGGATTTTTTTCTTCTTTTTCCTCAATAGACTGTCTCCATGTGCAAGAAATGTTGCAGGTCCCTCCTGAGAACTGTGCGGTAAAGACTGGATGAATCACTGGAGAGAGTTTTGTCGTTTTTAAAAAAAAAACCCAAAACGAAAAAAAATAAAAATAAAATCAAAACCCCAAAACGGTGCCTGTGGAGTTAAATTGTAGGCATCTGTGTTGCAATTCAGCGAAGTGGGTCAGGCGGCTCAGGTCAGGCAGGTTGGACAGCCCACAGGCCGCTGCTCACTGGCATTTAGACCACACACTGACCCGGAAGGAGGGAGGCAGATGGAGCTGCGTACACACAGTGCGTGTGTGTGTGTGTGTGTGTGTGTGTGTGTGTGTTCTGAAATAACAGCTCGCACCTTGCTTTTTCACCCTTACTCGTTTATTTTGGGATTTACAGTGCGACTGTGCGTATTTCAAAAGCAGCGACGCTGCAGTTAATCTCCATTTCAGGCTGCAAATGTCGATCCCTTCAAAAATAAATCTGGCCCGCAACCCCCCCCGCAACTAATTACTAATCAAAGATAAATCAACAGCGTCTCTTCATGGGTGGTCGCCGGACTTAGCTTCAGTTTCCTAGCATTAACATTTGGTTCTGACTGTGGTGATATGTAGTTGGGGGGTGTGTGTGGGGAGCGTGGCTGTTAGATTGATGAGGTTTTCACGCTCATCCATCCGGCCGAGCTCCAGCAGAGGGTGTTTTCAGTCCTGGACGCCTACAGCTGTTGCAATCTGGCTACGCTATCGTAACAGAAATGGAATTGGTTCACATTTCATTGCGAAGGCAGGGTGTACCCTGCCTTCGCCCTAAGACAGCTGGGATAGGCTCCAGCAGACCCCCGTGACCCTGAACAGGAATAAGCGGGTATAGAAGATGAATGAATGAATGGTGTAATAAAGTCTATTTATAAATTACACTGTCCATGTTTTTTCTTTTCCGTTTATAACTGCAAATATTTTATTTTTATTTTTTATTGCCTTATTTCTTTAATTCACACAGTTCTCGATCTTTGCACTGAACAGTTTTGCTGCTGTAATTATGCAAATTTCGCCACTGTGGGATCAATAAAGGTCTTCTTCTTCTTCTTCTTCTTCTTCTTCTTGGGAAGATTTGCTGGAGATACAACGCAACCGATTCATAAAAAAAAAAAAAAATCTATCTGCCGTGTCGTTATGGTGCAAAGGGTTACAGAAAACTGTCAGCTAGTGGAAAACTTTGACAAATTCCTCCTTTGAAAAAAAATGTCACTGACAGGCAGCGAGTCAGACGGATCCTTTCAAGCGTGCTTACAGCTGCTAGCGGGTGATTTACTCCTGAGTTATTTCCCCCCCAGAGTGTGTTATCCTTCAGTGCAGTGCAGTTCTGCCGTGGCCCTGAAGAGGCTGCGCTGCACGGTGAAGTCTGACAGTGGGAGGCACCGAGTGGTACCACTGGTGCAGTGCGCACAAACACACACACTTGCACGTCTCCCTGGTGTGTTCTCCGGCAGCGCCTCTATCGCTGTAATTGGACGGAAAAAAACGACGACGACTACAAAAAAACAGCGGGATTCTGCGAGGGGAGCAGGATGGTTGTTCTGCGACTTCTGCTCGGCGGCGGGACCGAAGCCAGATCTGAAACTACCCCCCTCCCCCTGCAACACCGGCTTGTCCAGAACGCCGGTTTGCCTTAATTGGCGCTCAGCTGGGAGATGAAGAGAGGAAGACAGAGAGAGGGAGCAAGAGGAACTAGGGGAGAGGGAAAGCAAGGGGAGAGAAGGAGGAAAAAAGAAAGCGAAATCTGAGCAGCGAGCAGCGTTTTGGCAGGGGTTCATCTGGCTGAAGGGGCCTAGTCGGGGGGGTGGGGGGGGGGTCTGTGTGGGGGGTAACTCTGCAAATATACAACGGCGTATCTGCTCAAGTGAAGCGTGCCGCGGTAATTAGTGCGAGTATTAATTGCTTTTGGCTTCGCCGGCTTCCTCCATAGCGCGGCGCTTTGCTCTGCTAAAAATGAGTGAGGTGAAAACACAAAAAAAGCTGAATTTCAAAATAAAAGTGGGTGTCTGAAGCTGGTTTACATTCATCTATGGCACAATGTTTCACCTATTTCCAGATCTGTCTTCCCCTCTGTGTGTGAGAGTTCCTGAAAGAGACTAAAAACGTTCATAGTGTCTTTGTTGATAGACTGACTCTAATATCAGACAATAGGAAATGTAGGAAAGATGTTTTAGCTGCCTTGACAGTTTCGACTGTGACACCGGTCTTCTTCAGGCGTCATTCGCAGCAACACGTCGGATGGCGCTTCTGAAGAAGACCGGTGTCACAGTCGAAACTGTCAAGGCAGCTCAAACATCTTTAATATAAGTTAGTTCCTGAAAGAGGCCCGTTTAGCCCTCTGTTTGCAGCCTCCCCTTCCAATCTCATGATAAAATTGATGCTCTGCAACTTCAGCATCTTTGGAAGGAGATGAAAGAAAAACGGAAAAGGGGGGTCTGAAGAGTGGAACTGGCACGATCGGTGTACTATGTTTTCACCATGCACAGCCTCGTGCACGTGCACGTGGCCCTTTCGTCGCCTTAATTTCACCCATGCCACACATCCAAAACTGCGATGATACTGCTTGGTCGGGTGACTCAGCACCTGCAGCGAGCCGCCGAGTTTACCGCCACTCTGCAAACATCTTCAGCTGGTGAAGGTCACAGCGGTGTCAGCCGCCGTCTGACGTCCCTCATGTTGTCCTCACCAGCCGTGCAGTAAAACAGGGTGAAATCTCCAGCAGAGCCACATGGCTGCCACTTTACCAGCGGCCCTGCACTTCAACCACTGAATAGAAAACACAACTGCCAGCAATTTTTGTGCATTTGCATAAGAACAAAACAAACACATGCATTTTCTGTGACCATTAACCCTAACAGATCCCAGCAAATTACGCACTGGGCCTTTAAGAGCGAAGGGGTGGAACTAAATTCATTCTTCATCAGTGTTGACATCCAGGCCTCCTCCTCCGAACCGGTGCAAGCATATGTGTATGGACCAGCTGTAGTGTGTGTGTGTGTGTGTGTGTGTGTGTGTGTGTGATGCGGGAGATAAAGACGAGGAGAGGGTGGCTGTGAAGGAGTGAAGCCGGGAGATAAAAGGAGGAAGATGAACGAGTGGTAACGCACGCCTCACCTCACATCTCCTGCTCGCAAGGAGGGGAAGGAACATTTTCCTCATATTTCTCATATTAACGTCCGACGGCCCTTGTGTGCGTGTGTACATGTCTCCCGCACGCACCACTTCGGCACGTCATTTATTTGACCGCAGAATTCCATATATGGGAAAGTGGGAGTGAGAGAAATGACAAGGCAGAGATTTAAAGGTACAAACTACCTTTAGTGCAGATCACTGCACAATGCACACCGGCCACAAATACATTTCAGAGAATGTTTATTGCAGTGAATGCAGGAAAACACGGAAACGTTTCTTTGCACTGGCAGGGCTGTGCAGCAATCTTATGCAACAGGTATGCAAACGCCCCCTGGTGGCAAGCCTAGAGAGAAACCCACTCTTGCCTCCTGTGTGAAAAGATTTCCTTGCATTCATGCCTTGTGACTTTTCTGCAGGAGGCGTTTGATCTCTTTGCGACGCTCTGCCCTCTGAGTCCTCATCCCCAGTTCCTTCAGCACATCCTTTATTTTCTTTTCTTCCTTCTCTTCCCTGTTCACAAACAAACCCCAGTGCTCTCCACTCACATTGTCTCTCGACCCGCATCTGAAACGTGAAACTCCTCCGGGGGCACTCGGCAGCCGCGTCGGCATCGGCAGCAGAGCGAAGACGTTCGGCGGCGCCGTTCGATTTTCCCTCCGGCGAATTGCCTCTTCAATCACGGCCGCTTTGGGGCATCCATTATAAGATGAGGATGAGAGATGGTGGTGGTGGTGGTGGGGGGGGGAGGTTGTGATCTGCCTCCCTGCATCAGGGGATCTTTGCTTTACAAGCTCATTCCTGTTACCCTCCATTAGTTTTTGCAGAGGGGCTGTGGCCTGAGTCATCAGCAGGCCAGAGAGAGAGAGAGAGAGAGAGAGAGAGAGAGAGAGAGAGAGAGAAGCTCTGAGGACAGTGACGGGTCGGGTATCAGAACATATTGCTGCAGAGTTTGTTTTTTTTTTTACTGTTTTTTCCTCGTGAGACGGTTTAACGACAGACTAATTGCGCTTCTCAGCTTCCGTCAGCCTCCCTTTGAGTTGGTGTCGTCTGAAATGATTGGCTGATGAGTCACCAATTGCTGGATTGTTGATTGAGTCCAAATCACCTTTGATGTGAAGATCACATGTGAGCGTGACTGGATTTAGACGAACGCTGCGGTGAAATGATGCATGATTAACATACTTACCAGTGTAATGATTAAAAGTTTGCACGTGTGTGTGTGTATGTGTCTTGATGCAAATCATACAATCCCATTTACTGACACACATACATATGCTCTCAATCTTTAAGCTTGTCAGAGTGTGTGTATGTGTGTGTGTGTGCAGGGTATCTGTTGTTGGATGAATGCATGCGCGCACACACACACACACGCAAATAAGACAATACAATCAACCTTAAAGGTCTCGCAGCGCAGGTATTTAAAACTGCATGATTAGTGAACCACCCAAACTTGGAGGTTTCCCCAAAACGGCACATTTAGCCCTCTGTTGGCAGTCGCCAGTTAGAATGCTTGCTCTGATGCTGGGTTGGACCTCGCACACGTTCGGAGGGAGACGTTAACAAAGCGACCAGGCAGCAAGCAGTCTGTTAAACATCTGAATGGGGTCGGGGCGCTAACCAAGGAGAGACATCAACTCCCTTTGTGACATCACAGAGGGGTGTTTTCAAACACAGAGAAGCGGAGCCAGCTGAAGTCGCCGACTTTCCACATGTCCTTTTAGCTCACCCACAGGACTGAACAGCTGACAGAATTCTTAGAAAACACTATAGAAGCTGTTTAATACGGGACCTTTAAATCTGGTCCTGAACACATTTATAAGTGTTTCGTTCAGCAGGAACAGACTTAACCAGGGCTGTAAGCAGAGATATTTGTATTCAAAACATTTTCAGAAACGCGCTATATTGTGATACATAATAATGTTGCAAGCGCTGACAAACAGCAACACACACACACACACACACACACACACACACACACACACACACACACACACACGCACGCAGTGAATGCCAGCATGCCATCACTGTGAAATCTGACACTCCTGCTCCCTGCACGGACACACAAAGGAGGGGAGGCGGTGGGCCGGCGGACAACGTTCGCTGTGTTGCTCTCATGATCATCAAAGAACACAAAGGTCAGTAATGGAGACGTGATGGCCCACAACAGGAGCTGTGAGAATACTACCACTACAACTACCACTACTACTACTGACCACTACTATTAACGACTATAAAGAAGGAGACACCCAGGAGCTTGACGCGGCCTCTGTCTCTCCTCTGTGACTAACGCCGAGCGTCACTGCCGCCACCGCCGCTGTTTCTATTTCCAGGGGTCAGCTCTCAGCGTGGCATTTCATCCGGTGGGATGACTGCTGTGTGTGCGTGCGTGTGTGTGTGTGTGAGAGAGGGTGGGAGGTGAGGGGGGAGGGGGAGGAGGAGCGGAGGGGTGAGGAAGCCAACAAAAAAAGAAAAAAAAAAGAAAGAAACAGCTGAGAGGCAGGAAGAGGAGAGAAATTTCGGGGAGTGGGAACGCTATCCTGGAATAGCCGGCAACTAGAGCTGCAGACTCCACCCTCCTCACCCCTCCCCTTACGCACTCCCTCTCCCTCTCTCTCTGTGAAGCAGTCTCCCAGTGTGTCATTTGACCGGGCAGTTCACACACAGCACCGGAGAGACGAGCGGAGGGAGACGCAAAGAGGCGGCAGCACGTTCAATAACAACAATAACGGTTCCCATCTATCACCGTCCGACTGGAATGTTTCCTCAGCTGAGAGGAACCGCCGCCGCCGCCACTTCCTCCTCCTACTCCTCCACCTCCTCCACCCCCCTTCTTGTGAGTGTGGATCTCTTTCGCTTCGCTTGATGCCGTCTGCTGCTGCTTTTGCGGGACGACTCTCCCCCGGTCTGCCGGTCTGGATGCGCGCTCCTTAAAGTCAGCTGGTCAGAGGGAAGGGGGGAGGATCTTCAGCGGACACCTTCCCAGGGGCCATTTTTTAAAAATCTTTTATTTAAAAAGACGCTCCAGACGGGTAAAAAAAAGGAAAATAGAAACTTGCGTCGCGGGTGAGCGAGCGAGACTTCAGGGAGTCAACTCAAAGGAGCAGCAGAGGAGGAAGAGGAGGAGGAGGAGCAGGAGGGGGGTGACACAGAGGAGTGCCGGGCCATGCCCACCTCAGCTCATGCTCCAGCAGCATGAAAGGAGGAGGCCACCACCACCACCTTCATCCTCACCACCATCACCACCACCACCGCCACCTCAGAGGCTGCGGCTGCCAGCACTTGTTCCGTAAAGTCCTGGCCAAGTGCGGCTGCTGCTATGCCCGAGTCAGAGGTCAGTGTCGCCGACTCTGTCCCGTCTGTGTGTGTGTGTGTGTGTGTGTGTGTGTGTGAGAGATAGATCCTTTTCGAGCGTTATCATAGCTTGAAGAGAAAAAAGAAAAGAAAAGAAAAAAAACACAAACATTGCAGTTTGTGGCTTCCCTCCCGGTGCGGTTCCTCGCTAATTGTTTGCCGGTTGACGCTTTTTCCCTTTTATCCGACGCTCCTTTTTCGCTCTTGCTCGCGAGCGCCGGCGGCGACAGCAACAGTTGTGTGTCGGCGTTGTCGCGGAAGGACGGAGGGAGGGAGCGAGGGAGGAAGAGAGGGAGCAGAAGGTCCTTCTCTCTCTCTCTCTCTCTCTCTCGTAGATGCAGGCGGCTGCACGGAGAGGAGCGGCGAGGCTCGTGCACATGCATCCCTGCATTCTTTCATAAAAATAGACAAGGGGGGTGGGGGTTAAAGGGGGGCGATAAGCGCCCTCGTCGCGATGAGTGAGTGTCGGTCGGGAATGTGCAGCACGTGGACGGACGGAACGCGCGCCCAACTGAATCTGGTCCCTCTTCCGCCCAAAAACAGCGAGCTGGGCAAAGAAAGAAAAATAACAGCAGTTGTCCTCACCCCCTACTCCCCCTTTCCCCCGCCTCACCCCTCCTCCCCTCTCCGGTGTAATGAAGAGCATCAGGAAGAGTCCATTAGAACCGTGTGGCTGAGTTAAAACCAGCGAGCGATGCGGACACGAGCCTGGTGGGAGCAGAGTGGGGAACTTAGAGACAGTGTTTGACAGCCTCGTACTTCTCTGATCTTTAGCTGCTGCTGTTTTTGTTTTCTAACCCCCGACTTCGCTGGAGCAACTTGGCGGGATTTGCGTTGACCACGTGAGAAAGAAAATAAAATCCTACAGAAAAACTGCCGCTTTGCGTTGGAATCTTCCTCACATTTGGCACGAGGAGATCCCAGAAACCGAGAACCTGTGAGAACCTCCAAGAGGTGTCAGTGCCTTCTGCGACATCACGAGGAGAACGATTTCCAGCATTGCGTGACTTTGGGTGGCACTGTCTGAAAGAGTGGAGCGAGCCCAAGAAGTGCTTTCTCGGCAGGCCGGAGTGACGGAGCCTGAAACTAACTGCAAATCATTCTGAAATTCTCTTCATCTTCCTCTGTTGTGTCTCTCCGTGCGCTGCTCACATCAGTCCTGCCTGTGCTAAAGGATGGTTTTACTGCTTATGTTCACTGCTGCAAGAAGAAGTGAGTTCCGCCTCGTACCGGACCGTTAAAAAACCTTTCAAACTCACTGACTGACCCGTCCGGCCGTCCTCTGCTGCGCCGACCTCTGCACGCCAAGCGTGGAGGCAGAGCCAGAACAACGAGGGTGTCTCGTAGCAGCAGATTAGTTAGCGCTGCAGCGCTGCGTCGGGTGCTCGCTCCGCCCCCCTCCGGATCCCCCACCACCTCCCACAACCCCGCCTTTTTTAACAAGACTACATCAAAGGGATAAACAGCGGACCTACCCGCTGAGTCTCAGTACGTAGGGGGGCTCACAGAGTGGCCTTTCATATTACAGGCCGCTGTTGTTGAATACATACCTCAGATTCCTCCAGTTTAATCTCTTATGTAATGGATATTCTCCTTTTCCATAGCCGGCGGCTCCCCGCTGCACCTCCGCCGTGTTATCATAGCGAATACGTGCACGTTTAGATCATGACGTGCGACGCATGTGGGAGTTTGGAAGATTGAAACAATTGTGGCTATTAAAAGACAAAGTTATGGACCGACGCGCAACTGCAAGACCACCCCCCCCTTGCAGGACCTTGTGACAAACCTGGCGAGACTGGACGGATCGCTCACAATCGGAGAAATTTCCTCCATCCGTCTTGCTGACCTCCTGCAGGAGGCACTTTCAGTCGGCCTTTATTTCCCCCCCCCTGCAATCAATCAGTTTCCCCTTTTTTTTTGCCGCGACAAAGCAGGACGCAAACTGCTGTGAGCTGCCCTCTGAAAGGCCCCGCAAGATCACAAAGAGGGAGAGAGTCAGCGACTTCTCAGCCAAGAGAGTTTAGCTCATGTGGGCAGTTTTAGCACAAACTGGATGGCATTTTTTTTTTTTTTTTTTACATTAAAGCAAGAACATAAATAAACTCACATAACAAAACACTGAGGGGTTTTTCTTTCCTGGTGGACGTCACCAAGTTTAGTTTAATGTGTCGCTCCTCGGGAGGCCTGGAGCCGTGGTTGCGTAGGCCAATGTGATCGGTCCGTCGTCAATCAATTTCAACACACAGAAGCCGCATCCAATCACTTTCCGCTTTGCTTTTACCTAAAGGATGAGTGGAATATCCGAGGCTTTTATTTTTCCGCTTTTTTGTTTCCCCTCTCATGTGAAAAGACAGTTTAGCTGTTTTAGAAGCACTGAACCCCCCTTGATCACACTTCTTAATGGGAAGTGGGGGAGATCCAAACGTGCTACTCCCTCCGGCGAAGCCACATTATCGCGCCGCGGTCGCCTCTCAGACTGGAGGTTTAACTATTAATGCGAAGCTGCGCACCGCGGAGCCTCCTCCTCCTCCTCGCGGGGCCACGCAGAGTACATTTCCATGTCGCTACCGGCTGCGGTTCGGCTGAGGAGCTCGCATCCAGTCCTCTCAATCAGCGCCCCGCGCAAAAGACCGGTTTCTATAATTAACAGGATGTCGGCGGGAAGTGCGTCAGCTGCGGCGAATTCTCTTAAACGGCTCTTCGTCCTCCCCCCCTTTTCACTGCATCTTTCTGTCGCTCTCTTCCTGCTAGTTCATCTGATGTGCTGACTTTTTAACCTCATTTATTGTGTGCGTTTGTGTGTGTGTATGTGTGTGCTATCCATTGTGAGCCCCGGGCTGAATGGTCACCCAGAACCCTGCTGTTTCAGCTCGGCTGTTTACAGGAAACAGAGACGAACAATGCAGGTCTGAGTTCAACGGGCCGACGTCCTCGCCACTTCTGGCAGCAGCGAGGCGACAATCTCGCAGGTCCGGCCCGCAGCGCCGTCCAATCACGTCTGTGGGTCAGCTGCCTGTTTGGTTTGCCAGGATGCTGGAAGTCTCGGGGAGACAAAAAAACAATGTCTTGATGCGACCGGGCCACATTTCTGGCTTTGCTCGTCAACAGTCAACAAAGCATTTTTCCTGCTCGCAGTCACTTTTATCTCAGTCGCACGCTGCCCACATCTGAGCGCTCTGTCCGTTCGGAACACGGCTAAATTACAGAGCGCGGCGTGATTCACTTCCTACTTGGGCACAACAACACTTCACTCGCACTGCTGGGTCGATGACACGCGGTTGCAGCGCGGCTTGGCTTCCCCACCGCCATATGCGTGACAGGCCTTCACACGCCAAGAGCGACACCAATTTCACGAGGTGAAGCCACTGAACGGATGACTGGACTCGGGAGTCGTCTCAGCAGCTGTCAGTGATTGAGTGTGCGGGACCGGCTACGAGTGGCGCAAGCGCAACGAAGTAAGCATGGGGCCGTGGTCGACGGTTGTTCATTTTGATTTAGTATTAGTCATAGTCTTTTGACTAAAATGTCTAAAGTTTTAGTCATAATTTAATCATCTAAATTGTTTTAGTTTTAGTTAGTTTTAGTTGACGAAATATCATATCATTTTAGTCGACTAAAATTACTGTAGATTTAGTCGATTCCTGATATCTTCGCGACACAGTTTTTACAAAGTGTTTTATTTCATTGAAGTGCGCCCAGATGTCCTGTTGCCTCTTCCTCCCCGCTGTTAACATTTGGTCTCAAACTAGTCTGTACCAGACAATATGTGTGTACAAACTACGCAACTTCCTGACCAAGTCGCTCTGATTGGTTTTCTTCCCAACTCCTCTTTAGAAATTTTCGTCTTGTTTTTATCGTTGAAGAAAATGTCAATACACCTCGTCATCGTCTTAGTCCTTGTGAATGATTTTTTATTTAGCTATTGTCTCATTTTAGTCCGAAAAATAAGTCAAAAAAAGACGTCAATTATGCGCCTCGGGTTCCTCGGCAGGACCGGTGAGCGCGCCAGGCGATAAAACTCAACTCAGGTTAGCAGCGGCGCGTGAGAACATCGGAACACGTAGAGGCCGTCGGGGAAAGGGCCGGGGCCGATGCAGAGGAGCTCAGACGGTGACGGGCCGCGCACATGGAGGGTAATGAGAGGAGAGGAGCGTGCGATGTTTTAGCTCTGTGCGGCACATTAGCTGATTGACTGTCAGAGAGCCATTAGCGAAGGCTGCTTCCCAGCAAACAGCGTCGAGGAGCGTTTTAAAAATAGACGGCGTGTGTGTGTGTGTCATCGCTTGATATTGTCTGCAATCAAGCGTTTCCATAGGAGTTGGTGGAGCTTTCAGTGTGTGCGAGTGCGAGCGTGTGCGTGTCAGGGTAGGTGAGGAGGGATGTTGTAAATCAAATGTGTATGCCACTAAAAGCAAGAGAGAGCAGAAATACATCAAGACCAAAGAGCGCGCAGGTTACAGATCAGATGAAAAATGACAACACAAATACTGTGAGGGTATTGTGGACATTTTGTGGAAATGTTTTACATATCCTTGACGTGACCGGAACACAGCATAACACGACTTGAAATGTACTGGCTCTTGATTGGCTCTAAATTTAACTTTTAACCAATGAAATCAGCTGGAAAAAAAAACACTGAGAGTCACTACTGGTCAGCTGCAATGTGATTTCCCATCCGACCTCACATTAATAGCACCTATACCGATGACTGGAAATGACACAGTGGTGTGTAAGGGTGTATTTATATCAGAGCCAGTCATGCTGCCGGTATGTTTCTTCATCTTCTTTTTTGAAACACAATTTACAAGAAGAAACAGTCTGTCGCTGTTTATTCCACATCTGTTTCAGAGGAGTTGCCGGTGTTTGGGTTGTGATAACCTAAGCACGTGGCGGGATTCCAAGCACCTCCACTTTTAGCTTACAGAAAAAAAACCCCCAGCAAAGCTTATTTGTGCATCAGCTAACAGTTTTTAAACGGCTTTACCAGAGGGGATAAGTCGCGAATGAAGAGGTTTAACACAAAGGTAGACCAGGCTTTTAAAGGTCTAGTGTGTGAAATTTAACAACTACTGGTCGGCGAGAATACTGCAAATGGTGTTAATGTTAACCCCTTTAGTCTCGTGTTCCGTCTTCCGTCATTTCATTTTACCGACTTCATCTCTCTGAAAGAAAACATGCATATATATTTTATTTTTCCATTTAATTCCAGTCGACCATTTTAAAATGAAACACATTGGGCCTATAATTGTTGAGCGCCAGTCAGCAAAATTGCCTTTGACAAGTCCAGAAAGAGAGAACATTCTCAAGCGAGTCTGGAGGATCGAACAGAGTGCGGGGAGGAAAGAAATAATGTGCGCGTTTGGCCCATTTCGGAGGATCAAACAGCGAATTTCAAAAGAAGAATTCACATAAAAAAAAGCCTTTCCAGACTCCCACTGACGCCATGGCCGACATGTTATCCTTATACATAAATGGTAATGTTGGGAACGACGTGTAACGCTGGATTCTAAAAGGAGAGAGAGGGAGAGAGAGAGAGAGAGAGAGAGGGAGAGGGAGAGAGAGACACACACAATCGTTTTCTAGCCGTCACATCTCGAGGCAGCGCAGCCTCCCACACGGCCCGTGGTATTTGGGATGCACCCCGAGGTAACAGTCGTCAGAGACAGAGCGAGCGACATAAAGACAAGTGTAGGACGGCGGTGCGTTCACCCTCACACCAGGCTGAGAGTCAGGCCTGGATGGAAATCACTGTAATCCCAATGTAACTCTTTTCATTTCGGTTTGGCTCGAGTTGCCATTGTGCTGCATGTTAAAGCTGCTCTGGACGCAAACAAATATCTCAGGCCGTATGATAAATGCCTTTTTGCAGAATTAGACACGCGAAACCTGAATGCGACATAAAAGATGCATTTCTCCGAGAGCCGAGCTAATACGGAGGAGCTCCGGCCGCCTCCTGAGATGCGTTTTTTTCGAAAACGTCCGACATGAATCTTGCACATTTTGCAAAGAGCACAAACCTCCTCGCTCATCACGAGAGGTCGACGGCAGTTTTCGTGCCAGTGGAAATCAACAGAAGTGCTTCTTTCACCGACGGGGATGCGGGAGTCGCGGCTGGAGGAGAAGTCTGGGGGAAAAGAAGGTCCGCTTCCAGCTGTAAACACTGGCCGCTGCCAGAGAGATTAGCCTGGCCGCTGCTGTCGTGGCAGCTCTATCAAAAACTGGACGGCATATTCATAATGACGGAAATGGAAATAAAAGCGACACGGGAGGGAGTTTTCCAGGTGGACGACGTTGTTTTTGCTTTCGTAGCTAGAAGTTGCCGTCCAGAAACCGATCTGATTATTTCAGACTTTGCAAGTTTTCACCTATGCTTTGAAAACGCCTTCACGTGGACTCTTTGTCGGACGGATGCGTTAGATGAACGTGGGCTGCCGGGGTTAGTAAACTGAGCAATAAACCACCAGAAACAATTTCTTTCCCAAGAAACGTAAGCAGGTTTCCTCCATCATCCGTCTCTGAGCTTTGCTGACTGACTTGTAAAAGGTTTATCGTGTCCTTTGCACATCCCCAAAAGACTCACACCACACACACAGACACACACACACAGACACACACAGTGATGTGGCTGTGTGTTTTCCCCCTGTCCTCAACCTGCTGCGCTCTACTGAGACACTAAGCAGCTTTAACTAACTTTCCTGGGACTGCAGGTCAGAAAGAAAAGCAACAATTTTGACGACGCAACACACAAAACAAAACCCAAACGCTCCAATGTGCGGTCTGTCCTGCCGCTCCAGTCTTCTGTCTTCATCTCTGCGTCGGAGTGACTGCGCGCTGCCTCCAACGTGCGTTTTGTGGCATGCGTAATGTTTTTCCTTTGTGCATGTGCAAGTGTGAGGGGTTGAGTCATGCATGCAATGGGTAAGGACAATCCCCCCAGCCATGCATGCACGCGCGCACACACACACACACACACACACAGACATATGCTTTTTTTTTTGGCTCAATAAAAGGGAACAGTGTAAAATATGTGCATGTTAGATGAACACAATGTTAGAACAGTGCTCTGACTTGCTGCTCGCTCTCTTGCACAGATGTGCGTGCAGAGAATGCAAATCCTCAACATATCAACACTAAATCTGCGGCATAATTATAAATCATTTCCAGGGAAGTTATGGTCGCCCAAAAAAAACCTGAAGCGTGCATGTTTTCCAGCAGCAATTAAAGGGATTAGTCATCCAATTCCTCCGCGGATTGTTTCTATCAGCGGGCCGATCAATCATTTTGCCAAATTGTGCAACCACCGAGCGGACTTGCATCACTCGGCGGAGGGCTGATCCCTCCGTGGAGCTGCTTGCTGCACTTTCCAGGCAATTTACGATAAAAAGAAAAACACGATCGCTGTGGGAAGACGACTTTCGTTCCGTCGGTCTTGGTTCAGGGTCGATCGCCACGCTCAGTGGCCGCGACACAGCTACACGGCAACCTCGGGATCCCCAGGATTTCCTCGTCCAACCTGCGAAGAAAAAAAACAAAAAAGGTCCTGATGCTTCTGCAGAAACATCGCGAGTTGAAGGAAAGCAGCTCCCCCGAGGGAGTCGGCTGCTCTTTTCTTTTTCCATCTTATCGGGGACGGCCTCCGTCGTCTTCAGCTTATAAGGCAGAACTTTGGATATTGTGGAAAAAGCAGCAGGAATAGCTGAAATCGAAGGTATGCTGGCCGAGTTGCCGCGGCCCAGCCCGGCGCTCCGATCGGCGGCCGAGATATTTTTAAACTTTGCAACCCCCCCCCGTCTCCTCTCGGCTGTGTGTCCAACTGATCTCCTCCATATTGTTTCGGTTTTGCACATGCAAAAGAAAATCACGTAGACACACACACACGCACTCACGCGCACACACAGGAGGAGAAATGGAGGCAGGATGAGGAAACTCGCAGTAAGCCAATGTTCCCAGTTTCCCCTCAGCCGGATGAAGAAATCACCCCAAAGTGGCGGCGAATGTTGCATGATTTTGCAGGCTTGGAATGTGAACACCGAGGGGAGGGGGAAAAAAAAAAGAAAAATTTCCTGGGGCATTCTCCATGTTTCTTCCTCCGTTCGCCCCCCCCTCTTTTATTGGCAGCGGGCCTGCCAGATGGTTATTAATGACCCCCCGCCCTGCCCGTCCCCCTCCTCCAAAGCTTTCACCACTTCACTGTCTTCCCTCTGCAGTTCCTCCGACTTCCCTCTTTTGCTCGGCTAAACGGGGAGCAGTGCAGCGCTGTGCCGCGCCGGCGCTGCTAGCGGTCCACACGGCTCCTGTGCGATTCTCCCTCCCTCGCCGCCCCTCCCCTCCTTCTTCAGGCCTCTGTTTGTAAACGTGCAGAGGGGAAGAATGAGGGAACAAATTATGAAACGCAGGAGTGCATTCCATACCTTGTTTAGAAAGAATTCTCCAACGGCGCGGAGGGGGGGGAAGAGAGAGAGAGGGAGAGAGAGGGAGAGAGAGAGCTCCCCCATGCTTCTTCCCCTCCAACCCCACTCCTCCTACTCCCCTCCCCCCCAACCTCCAGCCCCAGACGGGTCTCCAGAGTTCAGGATCTTTGTCACACCGCAACGTCTCACTTCTCGCAATCTTGCTTTCCTTTTCGCCTTTTATTATTTCAATTGTTCTGCCTCCGCGGTGGAAGGAATCCCCTCCTTCCCTCTGCCGCCTCGCTCCGCTGGGTAGGCATGGAACACGTGAACTGTAGCGGCGCAGTGGCGCCATCAAGGCAACCATCAAGGCAGGCAGCGAAGCCATCTGGTCGCGTCTCCTCTCCTGAGGACGCTTCCCGGCAGAACAGGGGCTGAGGTCGTTTTCCGGGGAAAAACAGTAATGCGGTGGAAAGTGACAATCACGCAGAAGTCGTGCAAGGTGCGGGTGCATGATCCCGGCCCAGTTGTTGCCCAGTAGGTGAATCCATTCGCTGGTGCTTCCTTCAGATTAATGTTAATGTTTCACAAGGATACATGTGTACCTGTCTTTTCTTGGCCCCATAAAAAAACATGTGAGGGAACCAAAGCTGAGGCGTTTCGTTTCCTTCCATCATCGACTGTTATCGATCGGCAGTTAGGAACCACCTGGCTCCTAGTTCACCGACAGCCTGCAGCTATTCTTGAAGAGTCTTGTCGGTCTGCGGTAAAGCCAGCAGGCAATTCTGCATCGCAAGCAACATAGCAGAGGCAACTGCCCCCGAAAAACTCTTATCACTCAGCACATAACCTGCCTGGTGAAGAAAATAAGACGGAAATCAGCAAACCGTGCACTCCTTAAGTCTGCACGAGCAGTATTCAAAGAGTGCAATGGCAACATTTTGACTTTTCCCAGACTTTGCAGGTGGACCTGAGCTGCAACAAATGGATTTTGCATATTCATCAGGCATCCTCTTAGCAGCCATATGGAGATTTCTCACTCCAGATACATGATTCATTATGGGAAGGGAAAAACAAAAAACAAAAAAGACCACAGACAAGCGCAGATGCTTCTGCTGAATTTAGAAGGAGCTTTTTCACTAATAAACATTGAGTAGCGCCATTAGAACCAGCGGCGGCTAGTTTGGCAAGGACCTGCAAGCGTGTCATGCGGCGTGCAGGTGATTTTGCAGCAACGAGTTGTTGGGCGAGCGGCGTGGCGTGTGCGTGGAATGATTTCATGGCCCGCTGATAGATAATCTTTAGTGTCCCTTACTCTCTTTCCTTCTGGGTTCAGTTGCTATGGCGATTAGGAGGCGGGCTGGAGAGGCAGGGGGAAACGAGCGAGCGAGCTAGCGAGCACACGTCTGCAAAGCCCATCCAGTCTGGCCGAGAACAAAACGCACGGGTCTCATCTCTCTGTCTGCGGGTCGACAAACGGTGCCAGCGTGGAGTGCAGAGCTCTCTTAGTTTTGGCTCAGCCGCAGGTTCACGGACGGATTTTTGAATTTTGGAACTTTGACGTGCCAGATTGGAACGTTTCCCAGTTTTAGGAGTCTGAAAGAGCACACAGAAAACATTGGAGCGTAACACACATTCAAAGCCTTTTTCTGCAAAAGTCTCACCTGATCTGTGTCATATTAGTGCTATGGATGTGTGGCAGTGTTGTGCACCAAAACACAGCAAAGAAAAACCTTCTAATATTGTCCAGGTGCATCTTTGTATTCACATTGTGTATTTACACCATAGTTTTCTGTTTTAGTCACAGCTAAACTTTGCTTCTGGAACCCAGACATTGACCTGGAAAGTACTCAGTTCTTCACTTACGGACGTGCAAAAGTCTAGACAGGAGATCTCGGCAATCAACCGAGGTCTCAAACAAAAAAAGTACAGCAGAATTTGCCGTGAAAACTCATTGCTTGCGTCCGCCGCCTCCTTGTTGATTGTGAGGCACTTTCAAACAAATTCTGCCCACATGTCACATCTGGCCTTTGAACGGTGGCCTCATAGGAGTGACCTTGTGCACGGCTTAGTGAGAAAAACAGCAGGAGTCCAGAGGGCTGAGCTGAGGGGAGCGCAACCACTAGCGCGGTCCGGAGCCACGCCCCTCCCACCCCACACCTACCCCCTATTACCCAGCAGGCACCGCTGCTCTGCCTCCGCCTGGCAGGCCAGCTGACTGGCGCTGCCACAGCTGCCTTATGAAATCACAATCCTGCTTAATTTGCACCGTTGCTGTTGTTGTATGTGTGTGTGTGTGTGTGTGTGCGTGCGTGCGCGTGTGCACTAACAAGATGATAGTAGTAAAGAACAAAACTGCAGTCTTTGCTTTCGGCGTCCAAGATTGTTGCTAAAGAGGGCGAAAGAGTTGCGTCCATCACAGTAATTATCCGGAATCACACACATCATCACGTGCAAATGCGAGCACACACACACGTGCACAGACGTCAAGTGTTATGTTACCCACACACTTGTAGGGTGCAGTAATTAGTACTGTCGCCCCTCGACAGGAAGGTCCCGGCTCAATTCCCTGCTGCCTTCGCAACAGCCTCCTCCGAAAAACATCCCCAAACAATAATGTGTTATTAGAAAATGTTATGTTCGATGGAACACTGGCAGTTAACTTCTTTACTCTAGAAAATGGTTTCAAGAACGACCCTACGATGAACTGGTGACTTGTCCAGGGTGTCACCCTGCCTTTGCCCTCTGACAGCTGGGACGGGCTCCAACCGGCCCCCCCGCAACCCGGAGCTTAGGAAGAAGCGGGTATTGAAAATGGATGGATGGATGGTTTCAAGAACTTAAAAAAGGAATCAAAACCAGTAATGGTCTTAAATACATTTTCCAATAGGACATTGAGGTCTATGGAATTCCACCATATTGAGTATTATCGTATATTGTTATATCATAAGAAAAAAATGTATTATGTCTAGCGCTGTCAGCGTTAATACATTAATCGTAGTTAACTCTGAAGATTCTGCGATTAATCTTGATTAAAAATGTATTGTTTGACAACCTTTATTATGTCATATTGTATTGTTACAGTGTTGCGTTGTCTTGCATCGTAATTTATTGTGTCCTGGGTTTCTCGTTGTACCAATTGGACTTGGAAAAACCACAAGGGGCTCAATGTCCAAGACAGACTTTGCCCCCCTGAATGAGTTTGCATTGACTTGCAGTACTTTCTCATCGCTCACATTATAAAAGAAATCAGAACAGACGGTACCAGGAACTTGGCAAGTCGCTGTCTTAATGGCCCTGGAGGAATGTCTGGAGTACTTTTTTTTTGAGACCCACGAACCACAAAGATGGTTCCAGTGTCTAACTGTCGGCAGCCTGGAGCCTAAAGCAGGCAACCGACGACAGAAAAGAAGAAGAAGGAGGAGAAAATGAGAAGAAAAAAGAAATGTCTGACTGCTGAGAGAGCGATGGCCCTCCGGTGCTGAGGCATCGTTTTCTCAGCCGATCCGTCGATGGGCAATCCGTCAACGGGGAGGTTGCGGCGTGTCACGGCCACGCTCGTGGCTTCTGGTGGGGGCGGAGCCTCAAGTCTGTCCATCACTCAGAGCCATTTGATAAGTCCTCATCAGGAGGAGTGTCTAAGCGGCGCGAGGCGTCGCTCCGCGGACAATGGGATTAACGGCGCGGCACGCTTTGTTGCCGTGCGCTGATGAAAATGCCACACGGGCCGGCTGAGAGCGCTGATGGCAGGAGGCTGACCCTCATGCCTCAGTTGAGTGTAGCACTTGACCGTCTACTTTGCCTGTGCCCGGAATGTGTGCCCAGTGTGTGTGTGTGTGTGTGTGTGTGCGTGCATAAAGTAGGTCAGTAGGAGGACAGGAAATTTCTGTTCCTCTCGTCTGGCTGCGTCCTTGTGTTTGCTAGTCACTGACTTTATTGGATTTTTACTATCACTTCATCGTCAGCACTTTGTCTTGTACTCAATATCCCCGTTAGCCCCTCTCTTGTCTTACGAGCTTTGTTGCCCACGATATAACATAGGCAATAAGCTAATCGCACGCTCACAAGTATGTTTGCCTGTTTGCCTTTAGTCGCCTTGTCTCACTGAAGGTTTCACTTTCAGGTTTGTGCATAACTTTGTTTTAATGCTTATCCCTGTCACAAGTAACGGCTGCTTTTCCCATGAAGTCATTTTTCCTTTTTCTTCTTTTGCTCTTCGCTCAAATGCACTCATAAATTTAACACATTTTCATTTCAAGGGATTTTTAGACGAGGACTAAGTTGCTAAAGTCACGCCGTCAAAATAATCCCCAGGAAAACTGATGAGCGGGGGGGAAAAAAAAACCTCAAGACATTTTCCAAAAAGGCTTTTTTGTCGAGTTGCTGTCATCAGTCGTTGCCAGTTGGTTTTGCGCGGCGTGCTCACGCTGCTCTCAGCAGCTTTAGGGCACTGAATCGGAGAACGGCACCGTCTGTCCTGATCCCGGGTCAGTGCCAGACCGGGAGTCTGCGAGACAGAGGCTAAAGGAGGCAACAGAGGTGGGAGAAGGTCGAGAGCCCGAGAGAGTGAGGAGTCCGCAGACAAACACACAGGAATGACCCAAAGTCAAAGGACGAAGAGGCTTTTTTTTCTCCGTAAGATGTCCAGTCATCGCCGGAGGTTTACGATCAGATCGTAAATGTAAAGTGCGGTAAATGATCTCTCTGCTGCGCTCTCTCGCTCTCTCTATTGGCCAGGTTCATTAGAGGACACCGGAGCGCTTCCTGTCCAGGTATTAAGTGCACCGTCGTCGTCTCAGCGGCCTCTCAGTCTGCACGTCCCACTGCATGAGTGCAGCCCAGATTCTGCCGCTTGCTGGGAAAGCGTGTCCATTTCCTCTGAGTAGGCGAAATGTAATATATAAGCGAAGCTGGGGTGGGTGGGGGGAGGCAGGGGCTAGTAGGGGCTAGTGGAAGGTAGACATTAAGGAAAAGAGAGAGAAAAGAGAGTGAGGAGAGAAGTTGTACGTGCAGTGTTTATGAAAGACGTTGGACGTCGATACGGTCGCGGCTTCGGACTTCCTCCCCGCTGCTCCGACCGGCCGACGGTCGTTCTCGAAAAGCTCTTTCTGAACGATCCTGCAGGGACGTGGGCGACCTGGCCAGCGTGCAGCAGCGTGCAGCAACCTCGGGTTAGTCGTGGCTAGTTTTAGCCCAGGGATGTTATTAGCCACGCTAGCTGCTCTGAGGCAGCCACACCTTTTTTTGACAAAACTCCTGCAAAAGTTAGACAGGAACTGGCGGGGGGGACAAAGTGCTTTTCCGTCAAATGTAACGTTGGCAGTGTTGGCGAGTAATCCATTACTAAGTAAAACTACTTTTTTAGTAAGAGAGTAATGTAACAGGATTACTCTGGCAAAACTGGTAATTATATCATGATTACTTTATCAAGTAATGATTCTATTACTTTACTGAAACATTTTGCAAGCTAAAAATGTTATTATTATTATCCACAAAATGTCTGAAATTTAGAAAAACAATTGAAAACCATGATGTTGCAGATGATGATGCTGCCGTGCTTGTAATGTCATTGATATGCAGTGACGCACCAAAGAAAGCATGGTGGTGGCAAAAGAAAAAACAGCGATTGCGTTTGATAGCTGGAAATACAAACATTGTTATGAGTTCATCTCGTCTAAATGAAAGAATATTGTGGTTCGTTGTGACGTTATGTGCAAGAAACAAGACCTTCTCAACTGTTACTTTGTCTTTTTTCACTAAAGTTTTACTCATGAAACAAAGTAGTTAAAGAAATAATTTGATTACTTTTTTAAGGAGTCATCAGTAATCAGTAGTTGGATTACTTTTATGGAGTAATCCCAACAACACTGAACGTCGGCCTCTAGTTGAGGTAAAACTGCAACGGCTGCAACATAATCTAACCTCTTCAGCAGCCAACGGACTGGAAGTCACATCCTGTTTTTCTTCTTCCGGGGGTCTTTGAAAGGCAGCGTATCGCTTCCTGGCTTTGTCAGCACTAAAAGGAAGCTGCTTAAGTGTAGAATCCTCCGGAAAAAAAACAGAAAACGCTTTTTTCCAATGCAGGCGAGACAGATGGACCTGACTTCAACAGTTGAAATCGGAGCGACCCAGCTGCCCTGCGAGGATAGCCAGCAGGTTGTGTGTCTTTTTAAATAGAATATGTGCTAAATGAATCATGGCGGTCTGCAGCTGCCAATGTTGCAACAATTTTCTTTAACAAAAAGAAAACGGCTTTTGCTTTTGTCTTGCTGCCGGTGGCTGCAGGGCAGCGCTGTCTGAGCCGCCAATCGTTTCTCCCGCCGTGATTGACAGAGAGCTCCTGGGAGAGGAGGCTGCCATACAAGTTTGCTCCATTACAGCCAGAGCTTTTAGCCTGATCTGTCTGCTCAGCGGCGCTCACTTACGGAGCGATCGATAACAGGAAGGTGGACCAAACTTCCATTGGGAAGGTTGGGGGGTGGGGGTGGGGGGTCAAACACATCACACCGGAATCCTTTGGCTCTGCACTCGAGCACCGATATCTCAGTTTCGCCCATTAATTGCCAAGAAATGGGTCCAAATTATCAAATTATATCGATGTTCACGTCCAACAATCAGAAGCTTTGAGACCCTCGGATGTTTCCCCACATGACCGGGCCGAGCTGTGCCACGGATTGCCGCTGAATGACTCGATTGACTTTTTTTTTTTTGACTGAATCGGAAACTATGTAGTGCAGAAACATTTGAATGAACGTCACGTGAAATAAGAAAAAAAACAAAACAGCAGATATTAATCGAATCCAGTTGTTTTTACGTGCCTTGCCTCCGGCTCTTTTCATTCTGTTACATGAGAGCGGAAGCCGTGGCAGTCGCCATCGAAGAAGACGCAAAGCAAACTGCTCAGCTGTGATTTGCAGGCCCGTGAATACAGATCGGCGATGAAATTGACGCGGCCATAGAGGATAAAGGAAGCGGGGCGACCGCAAACGGCAAATAATCCGATGGCGCGACGCTATCAAGCAGCGAGCGCTGTTGTGGCTGGAGAGCTTCAGGGAGGTCTGGAACTACTTATCAGCACGAGCCCACCGGGCTCTAGAGTTACAGAGCATCGCGACTTTATTCTGGGCGAGCCACCCACCCGGCGGCCGCTCCGCCTCTCAGACTGACGAATTAGGACGTACCCACATGAGTGGAGAGCCTGGTCTTAAAGCTCTGAGTGCTAACACATCTCCCAGCCCGTCAAGCGCTTGTGCGCGACACCCGTGTGTTTTCACTTAGCGGCGAGATCGAAGTCGTGTCAGAGGAGCAGCAGAGGGAACCATCAGGCGCATTTGTCAACGCAGGCGCTGCAGTTACACAATAGAATCCCTACACTTTTCCATGAATGATTGGTTTGTTCTGTGGACGTAAAATTTACCCGCTGACAGAGTAAAGATCTGAAGAATTCTACTTACCTAGTTTTACATTTGCACGTTAAAAGTGCCCTGTCATACCCACTGTAGCATCTTGTTGGGGTAAATATCCAACACATTGCATAAAGATCTCCAAAAAAACAACATTTTTAGCCTACTGTTCACAGCCTCCTGAAGAAAAGCACTTCACTTTGATAGTTCACCGACAGGCAACAGACAGACTAATGTTTTAAAGCACTGGTGGAGTAAGTAAGTGAGTTTTTTTTAATTGAATTATCTTTCAAGATGTTTGCAACACTTGCAGGAGACAAAAATCCTGCTTGAGAAGAAAGTTGGACAGGCAAATCACACATACTGTGTAAGTGCGGCCCAAAGTGTTATATAAAATATTTATTTTCTTTATCTATTTTCCAAAGGACGTCCTCATAATGACACAGAGAGTCATCTATCGTTGTTTTTGTTGTTGTTTTTTTTAAATTAGATTGTTACTTTATCTAAACAATGTTTGAAACTCTTGGTTGTGTAATAAAATATTTTGTCTGGGCCAGGCCAGGTTATATAAATATATCATAGAAACTTCAGCCCCATTTTCTCCCATTACTTTTATTTGATCCTTTTTTGTTTCTATTCATTTCCAGCTATTATCTTTTTTTTGTTCATTAAAAAACTGACTTTCCATTACTGGAGCGGCTGAATGCAGCCCTGCAGCCCACTGCCCTGCCGCCGCCGATTATCACCGGCACACAAACAATAGTCAAGTTGCATTAACAAAATCATGCCGGGTAATCTTTTCTTAGCAGCTCCCCATTATGGAGATGAGTGTCACCGGGCATTATCAGCATGCGGCAGACACAAGCCGAGTGGAACGGATTGTTTCTCACCCCATTTCCACTGTGTAGGTGTCTAATGGTATCCAGCTCCTCATCTTGCAGCGTGTAGGTAGGCAGCGGAGGCGCGTCGCTCCCTCCGGGGATGGGGGACGGACGCTAATCAGCTTCCTCTGGGCTTTTTCGGTGCGATTCCGAACGGAGTCTCTGAAACGGCTGGTGAGGGTCTCACGAGGGTGAGCCTCCCACTCGGACCCAACCCACGGGTTTGGAGGAGATGCCGTGTGACAAACACTGCACTCGCTGTATTCTGTTTTGCAGCCTTGTGCAGCCTTTTGCACAATGAAGTATCCAGAAAAAAAACAACACATTTAGCCCTCTGTTTACAGCCCTCAGTAGAAAACGCAGAGTTTTAGCTCTTCCTGCTAACACTGATGTTCCCAGTTGGACCTTCTGCGTGTTTAGAATGGAACAAAAACAAGATGGTCTCAGATGGTGGAGCCAAATCCTGCCTGGGCAGTGTTGTAGTGCCCTTTGTGACATCATAAAGGACCTAGTACCACAATTATGTGTTTCTCATTTTCTTAAAAAAGCAGGGCAAAGATAAGAAGTAAGACTTTTTATGAGTGGTGAGTTCATTGACTACCTGGGGACAGAAATTGTTATAAAATACTGGTAAAGCAGAGTTTTTGATGATTGTGGGGCCATTTAAACTATCCACAGACAGCCAAGCAGTCCAGCCCAATGTCGAGCACTTTCAAATGGTTCGCTGCTCTCCCTCTCTCTCTCTGCCGGTTCTCTTCTTGCTATTTTCCTGACTCTCACTTCAGTCTGGAGCTGGTTAGACGCCGCGTTGCCGGTTGTGTCTCTGCACCGTGACCCCTGAACTCTGGCCCGACTGAACCCTGCGCAGGAGAACAGTGGGAAACACGAGCCTCCAGGCCTGGCACTCGTTAGGAGCTCAGGGTCGGGGTTATCACATGTGCTTCAACATCTCCCTCCCTCCCTCCCTCCTTCCCCTGCTCTCTGCAGCGGGGCGACCGTCAGAGACGCTCCGGGCGGCGGCTCTCAGATGCTTTCTCCACTCTTCTTCTTCTTCTTCTTCTTCTTCTTCTTCTTCTTCGTCTGCCTTCTGAAGCCGAGACGTTTCGCAGAGGGCAGCGCCCGAGATCAGACTGTTGTTTGGCTTCTTTTTCGTTGGGGTTCAGCTCAGAGTGTCCCACCAACCCCCCCGCATCCCGCTAGCAGGGTTTGGCTCTCCTTCTTGCTTGTACCCTCCTCTGATCCTTGTCTCTTTCCTCTGTTCAATCCCCCTGGTGCCCTCGGCTCAGATAGCGTTTTCACAAAGACGGGTGCAAAAGCAGAGAGGGTGGAGAAAAAACTGAACAGAACCTGCTTGCACAGTGTACTTGCAAGGGTAGAAGCTCGCAGGAAGGCAGTGCCTCTGCATGACAAACACACAGAAGTCCGGTTTGGTTTGGTACCAGGAAAGTTAGAATAATATTTCCTAACCCATAGCAGGTACGGTGTTTTCCTGCAATCATGAGCGGCTTTGCCTGAGGTCACCTATTTATCAAACACTCTCTTGCTGGTTTATGCCCAGATGATGTTTGCATCACTGATTTTTTTTTACACGAGTGACCACTGCATTGTTATAACATGATAAGCGTCGGTTTATTCTGAACATAAACGGTAAGATTGAGAAAATCTGTTGCTTTGCTCTCAGATGTCCCTCACTCAACATCGTGGCTATTTCCGTCTGATTGTCGCGATAAGATCTTCCTCTGAGCCGCGTTAGGAACACGGAACGAGGTCAGTGTTCTGCCTCCCGTAAACAAAGCGAACGCCGCATTTTTTTCCTTGTATCCCCCCCCCGTAACCGAAGACACCTTCAAGCGACGGCAGCCTCGGCCGCGTAAATCAGAAGTGGCAGCGGGTGCTCGGCACCAGAGTGCTTCTCCATCTGCGGGCAGAGAGGTGCTCTGGGGGGTCAGAGGTCAAGCCCAGGTCAAAAGATGAATAGGAAGCGCGGCCCGGTTGCGTTGGGCACGCAGGAGATAAAACGCAGCGGGGGCGGGGGGTGGGGCGGCTTGCAGGAAGAGCGCCGTCAGGCCGGGCGGAGGGAAGCGGCGACAGCGGCGGCGGAATGAGGGCGGCCGGCGGTGGGAGACAAGGAAGGAAAAACAAATAGTCCCAAACAAGGGTCTTCCCCTTCACAGAGCTCGAAACTGGATGTCCGGTCCCAGCTCACCCACTTCCCATGTCCTCCTGACATCACAGTGCACCGGCTGGCCATGTGATCCGACGGACAGCTCAGACAGCAGAAAAGCAGGACAGGACGTCTCCAGTGGCGCAGGCAGCTGCACAGCTGCGTCCTACGGCAGGGTCGTAAACTTTTATTTCTGTTGTGCCTCGACTTCTGCGTTGACACTTCCACGACAACCCAAGTCCTCAACCTGGACAACATGGCAAGATTTCTGTGCAGCTATGAAGGCATGCATATATATGTGTGTGTGTGTGTGTGTGTGTGTGTGTGTGTGTGTGTGTGTGTGTGTATATATACACATACATATATATATATATATATATATATATATATATATATATATATATATATATATATATATATATATATATATATATATATATATATATATATATATATATATATATATATATATATATATATATATATATATATATATATATATATATATATATATACATATATATACATATATATATACACACATATATATATACACATATATATATATACATATATATATATATATATATATATACACATATATATATATACACACACACATATATATATACATACATACATACATACATACATACATACATACATACATATATATATATATATATATATATATATATAAATATGCAAAATTTATTTCACCTTTGTTTTCAAACAACCATCTGTGTCTCTATCCAGTCAGAGAGCTACCCAGGAATGAAAAGTGTGCACCACTTCACATCTGTTGTTCGCTCCACTGTGCTAAAACAAACAGCTCTGTAAATCAGACCTTTATGATGTCACAAATGGCACCGATACTCTACTGATGCCTCTCTCAAGTGACAACACCCCCCCTTCCAAACAGATACAGGGTGCAACAAAAGTGGTTTTTGCAGCAGGCTGGAAACAAAGGATGAAATAAGCTGTTTTCAGGATTTGCAATAATCAATTGTGTGGATGAAAATATGGTGTGTTACATTAGTTTTAAAGAGAATTTTCCCTTTTTCTGTTTTAACTGAGAGTACATTGATTTATTGACTTGGAATGTGCACTTTAGGGATGCAACTAATGACTGTTTAGATTGTCGACTAGTCAGTGACGATAGAAATGGTTTTGTCAGGTTGAGTGTGAAATGCTGCCAGACTTTTGATGTTTTTGGACTTGATGGTGCTGCATGGGTCGCCACAATTTTTGCAATGTTTCCCAGTTGATATTAAACATGTGCAACTCTTAGAGCAGATCGTAAGGAAGCAGGGTGACTCAACCCTTCATTACTCAGCTGGGGAAAAACAGTCTTATTATCATGAGATAATAGTTTTTCCACACCATGAAAAAACACTGCCGATGACGCAACCAAAAAATATTCGACAATTGAATTTGTCAACAAACTGTCATAATTTTTGCTGCCTACGTCGACTAATCGTTGAACTTTTGAACTTTTTGAATCCTCGCGTGTCAATTCCACACTGCGCCATTTCACTTGACTTCTCCCCCTTCTCCCCCTCTCCGTCTCCAGACTCGTACTCGGCGGCCGGCAGCGAGGGCAGCATCTCCACCTCCGTCGTGTCGCTGCCTCCGCAGGCGTCAGGCAGCTCAGCGCCCAGCTCCCCGGGGTCCAGGCGCTCGGTCAGCACGCTGAAGAAGTGGCTCACCAACCCGGTCCGAAAACTCAGCGCCGGCGCCACGGCCAAGGGGGAGCGCCAGGTCCGCAAGCTGGAGGGGAAGCCTCCCCCTCTGGCATCCCACAGCCACAGCCAGGACCTGGGCAGCCCGCCCAGGTCGGACGACATGCTCACCATCCTGCCCGTCACCCACAGAGAACTGGTGAGGGATGACTTCACCTGCATTATTATGACTTTTCCTTTTTTTCCCTTCCTTGGATCACAGCAAGTGGGTCGAGTCGTCCCACCTCAAAAGTAATCTCATTCCCACGAGTTATTACAGCTCCGTCTTGTAAACTGGTTCTCAAGTAAACATTCAGTCTTCAGTCTCAAATAAACACCAAAGCAGAGCCAACATCCTGAACCTGCTCTGCTTATACAAGGTAGCTTAATAGCGTCAGCGCCGTCGCGGGTCCGATGTTAATTCACGGTGGGCTGAGAATTATAGCAGGTGCTGCGCTGCTGTTGTTATGATCAATGCAGCCCCCAGAAGCTCATAACGCTATGTTCCTGTGTGCCGCGCTGCAGCAGATGTTTTGCATATTGTTTAAATTATGTCTGTTTCACACTCTTGCGTGCATGCGTTCGTGTGTGTGTTCCAGGAGTGGAAAGATGGTCTGGCGAGCCCAGAGGACCTGTCGCCGGCAACACTACAGTCCCCGAACTACATAACTGACTCCATGATAGGCTGCTCATCACTGCCCAACACTCAGGTCTGTCCTCATGACGCAAAACAAATAAAATAAAACAAACACAACACAACACAATTCTCACCCGGCAGTGTCTGACAACATTTTTCGAAACTGCTTTCTCATTTAAATATTAGCCAGCAGATAGTTTGCTGAGAGAAAGCGTTGTTTATCTTGAGTTTTCATGGATGCGTAACCAAATTGGTAAGGACACAAAAGGCACGAGAGAAGTGGAGTGACGAAAAAAACAAACAGAGAAAGACCAAGAAGAAGAAGCAACTGGGGAAAAAAATCAATTGGGGTTGTTTAAGAGACCTCCATCGATGTTGTCCAGTGGCAGTTTAATCAGAACTAGACAGGAGTTCACATTAAAAATTAAAGGTTGTTTTTTTTAAAGTTCATCATCCAGTCACCTTTCACATTTTCCAAATGCCTTTAGTTGCTTATTTATCAGATGGATGAGATAAATTAAAAAAACAATTTAGAAATGTTCTATCCAGTGCAGCAGCTTATTTTTGCAGCATTTCAGCAGGTGCAAATTGTTTGCATTGTTATTATACTAATTTGCATTGCTTGGATGCAGTACAGTGGGGAGGTGACATAAGCACTGTTTTCTTCATGGCCCTGCAGCCGGATCTGGCAACCACCAACTGTAACGGCTCAACCATTAGGTCAAATCAACACGCAGATTTTTCTTCTTCTTTTGTTTTCCTGCAGAAGCTGCACACAGGCAAATTCAAACACATTGCCACAAAAGGCAACCTACAGCAGCACGCAAAGAATCCGACGCACACATACGCAGCGCAGGCCCTCCTAGAGGGGATCGATGCATCAGACGACCAGGGGGAATTCTGACCTGTGTGATGCATGACTCACAGCCAACGTGTTACAAAACAAAAGGGGGTTGGGGGGGGATAATATGAAATGGCAGATGAGAAGAAAAGCCGACTCCATTTCTGTTTGGAAGGTAGCTGAACAACGGCGAGGGGGGGAAAGCGGTTGTTGTTAAAACAGGACCCTTCCCGCCGTGGGATGGGCGCATTAAAGCAGAAAATGAGATTCGCCTGAGCAGCGGTGATATTGCATGAATCATGTGTGACAGAGCCCCGATCAACAAAAACCATGGAACATCTGCAGTCGGTAGAGCGACGGCACGGCAGCTAATTGTTGGTGTCAACAACACATCAAAAGCCACTAATATGGTTACATCAGTGGGACGAGGCCTTGTGTGCCGCGCTGGGTTTTTTTGGACTGCCAATCGTTGGCTAGGAGAGAGATTAAGTTATGTAGGTCAGTCTTCTCCAGGCGGCGGTTGCCTTTGTCCCGGCGTTTACACTGAGGTGCCGTTTGTTTTGATTTGTCTCTAATCTCGAGAGCACTGCAGAAAAAACCCCAAAAACTGTTCCAGTCATAATGTTTATTCTAATTTTGTTGACGGACGCAAAAGGGAGACATAAAAAAAAAATAATAAAAAAAATGGAACGCAGACCCATTGATCTTCAAATTCCATTTCCCAAGGAACAGTTTGTGCACTCTGTTGCATTGACTCGCTGAGATAGATGACATAGACACCAGTGATGTGCAAGGGAGGTCAATCAGACACTGACTCTATAAAAGGGTTCATTAATAATGTCTTGTAAACTATCAAAATAGTATTATTTAAAGCTTACTGTTTTTATTTTAACGGTGAGTAATATATAAATAAAACTTTAACAAATAAACACCAACATATTGAAAATATCTTACAAACGGTCTTACCTTTACTTGTAAACAAAGTTGATGCATCTTCCTTCTGGGCGAAAATCTTTCTGACTTAGTTGTAAAACTCCTCCACATCTTTTATTTAGTTGTGAAGGTCCCTCCGTTTCAATAGGGATTGTTATCAGGCATGGGAAAACACGAAAAATGGCGGAAAATGTCCAAAATAAACAGGCTTCTGTCCTGCACATTGACTCCGTAGAAGAAGAGCAGTGAGAGAACGCGCATGTCAAACCGGTCCGTGGGTTCTCCTACGCCCCCTTCAGTCAGGCAGAAGGACTGCGCTTTTATACCCCCGTGCTTTTTCACTGCGGTTCTGTTTCATACATTACCAACTTCATAGAAAAAAAAGCCTGCAGACATTACAGTGATGACAAATGACAATAAAACGCGGTCTCAACCTGGTTTGGAAGGAATTTGATTTATTGTACTTTCATGTATTTCTTTTTTTTTTTTTTAAGTAGATAAGAATTTTTGTTTTTTACTTTCTGTGATGAAAGGTGAGGCTCCCTGACAAAAGGTTGCCGTTTGAAATCCTCAGGGAGGAAATTGATGGCATTAGAAAATAAAATAATGGATGGATGATGTTGTTGTTTTGCAACCCCCATTCCAATCTGTTATTTCCCAGTGCCGGCAGTGAGGCTGTTAAATTGCCGTTAGCGCCACCTGACACCCACTGTGTTGTTCCCAAACATTGTCAACACCTTCTGATTTGTGCTCGGCGCGTTAAAGACGCAGTGTGTTGCATGAATTGCATCCTTAATATGACTGCGGGGGCCATCAAGAGGGAATCAGCAAAAATCCGCAATATTTGCTGATCCTCCTACGTTTCCTCACGATCAATGCAACAAAAATAACAGCCCCTTTTATGTTTCTTCCTACTCCATCGTCATTTATCAGCTTATTCGCTATTCGCAAGGACACGCTCTCAGATATATCTATATATTTTTACCTCAGAGAAGTTTTATAGTATTAGGTATGAAAAAAAAAACATCTATCGGAAACATATTTAGCCCTCTGTTTGCAACCTCCTGAAACACACACAAACACATAATTACAAAGGGACAGAAACAAAAGTTTTTGTGAACAAACTGTCATCAAATACACTTTGGAAATACTTCAGCGAGGAAAGGAAGTAAAGGATGGGGTTCTCTCCTTTCTGGCCTGTTTATTTGCTGGAGACTTAGAGACTTATATGATTGTTAGATAAGATTGCAGAAGTGATTTTTTTGTTGTTTTTTTTGCACAATATCAATCTTTTAAATCAACCTTTGAATTGATTTCCAAAAGGTGAGCAGCGTGAAGTATGATACATGAAGTGGTGTCTTTTGGACTAAATGAAGGTGTTTTAGGTCTTTATTGAACAAGCACATGACTTCACCTCCAATACAAATTGTCATTTATTTATTTATTTTTTGTTCATTGGTTACTAGCAGAAAGCACGACTTGCAACAGAGGCCGCCGTTGAGGCGCTGACTCCTCTGGGGCTTTGGCACAGCACATCTGGAAGTGATCAGGGAACCGGGGGGGGGGACCTGTCAGCCGGGGCTGAAGCCCTCCTAGCGGGGCAGGAGGTTGGGGAGGCGAGGCTCCTAGCGGAGCCTCTCACATCACACTTCAAGGGACCGAGTCAAGTTTGAAACCGACGCGCAGCAAACACGTCTGTCACAGAGACAGAGATGGCAGGTGAACGCGCTGAAAGAGGACCAGTGCCCCCCCCATATACTTATACGTCCATCAGTCAGGTCTATTTGTTTCTTCATTGCGCAGCCGCCTGTCAGGGGGACTCTGCTGAGGGATTAGCCGCATTGTCTCCTGTGGTGCACAGTTTGCAGCTCTGTGTATGTGCTTAAGGCGGGGAGGTTCTGCTCGGCCTGGGCAATGGAACACACACACACATACACACACATCTAGGTGAAGACAGACAGCTGCCCCTCTGTGTTTACATAACCAGGAAAAAGTGAATGGCCCTCTGACAAAAAGGCTGAACAACTGCTAAAAATACCTGCAAAGACATTGTTAGTTTATACAATTGTGCAGTCAAGGTGACATTGTGTCATTCTTATTTGTTGATTCTTTTTTTAACTGCCCTTTCTTGATAAATGTGCTTATTGTGAGAGAAACGGGTTCGCTAAACACATGGCTGCAGCTGTGAATTAAGTCTCTGCAGGCTTTGTGCAGTTTGCATAATTTTTGCGCCAGGACCCCCCGACAGGATGTGATATCAATTCTAGGAAGAGGCACTAACAGGAGGAGGCCATGTAACACACGGACACAATCGATTAGAGCGGCGTAACCTTGAGTCCCGCACGCTTGGCTATTTTCAGTCAACAGGGCAGCGCTGACACAGATTATCGCCGCTATGGTGTCACAGAGAGGGAAAAAAAACAACAACAAAGATCTGTGTTATGCACTTCCACGCACTACGGTAACAACATTTATATTGTCAGTTGAGGAACACCAGAATCTCTGCCCAAAGCAAGTTATTGCAAGGCTGTCGTTAAAAATCAATTTTCAAATCCGTTTTCTTCATCCACAACACCGGGTGATGAATCAGCCGTGAATCATTAACGATCATTTCTGAATAGCGGCAACAGCAATGGAAATTGAAGATGGACTTTTCTCCTCTCTGTGAACGAAAAGGACGGAGACAAAAATCGATAGATAGCACTGACAAAGTGGCTTTTCCACAACGCAGGACCTTTTGCGCAGTGCGTAGACAGCGCAACCTGTGAAACTCACCAACATGGACTGGAAAGATAAAGAGGTTACTCTTTTAAGGAGGCTGGTAATGCTGATTTCTTACATAACATGGGGCCGTGGACTATCTCCCGATGCATCTGCGTGGCCTGTTTTTCCTCTTTCCATCCTTTACTGTCCTTTGCTTCATCCGCCGCCACCACACAGCACGGATCATTAACTGTGACCATCTGAATCCAATCGCATCGTTCCCTCTCAGCTCTCCACGGTCACGTTGGCAACCTGCATCATTACCGTCCCTCTCTCCCCTGTACATACATATATATATATATATATATATATATTTTTTTTCTTCCCGTTATCAATCCTTTCATCTTCTATCTTCTGTCCTCACTGAACAGTATGTCTCTTTGTCTGTCTACCTGTCTGTCCGTCTCTGCCTCGCCAGGACACGCAGTCCACCAGCGCTCTGCCCGACGACAGCGGCTCCGTCCTGATGGATGACACCTCCAGCCAATGGTCAGCAGCCGCCGACTCGGAGGAAGAGAGGAAGAGTGCCTTAGAGAAGAGCATGTATGTGTTTTTTTTTGCAATATACAAGTTGTATGTGTCTGCATTACAGCTGAATTGCGGTCACATGGATGTATTGCCATCTATCTGCATTCATCAGGCATCTTTAAAGACAGTATTGTTGTTATGTGTGTAGCACATATACAGCCATACTCTCCTCCTCAACACACGCACATATACACAGAAACACACAAGTTTAAGCAGAAACATTCCAGCAGTAGACCTCAAAAGTTTAAATTTTGGTGGAAAAATGTATCAGTGAATCAGTGAAAAAAAACATTCAATACTCGACATTTGTCAAGGTATTACAGTCTGGACCAAAGATGAGGCCTTTTTGTTCCTCCCGCACTCCAACTTGCAAATGTCATTATGTTAAATCTATTGTGCGTTTTTGCTGCCACATTCAAATTCAAATTGCCCCGCAGACCATTACAAAGGCACTTGAACCTTGGATTGTCCTCACCCACAACACAGACAAAGAGAGAAAAATAATAATGAATTAATTATACTTAAAATAAGTAGTTGAATCTCAATCGTAAAGGCATCAGCTCAGGAGAGAAAACCGCACAAATTGCTCTCCTAGTTGGGGAAGAGCAGCTCTTTAATTCACGGGGACGATCAATACATCGGCCTGGTTACTGCTCTCACCGGTTGAGGCCAGCGTTAACCTGATAAAACCACCGTGACCATTTCTTTTGCTTTATTCGCTCATTCAGGAGCCTGGAGCCCCAGGTCGGCTTTGATCACACGACTTTAATTCAACAGTTCGGGTCAGAAACAAAGCTAGAAAGTTTTTCCACCTACTGCTGAATTACATGGAGTAAACTTTATGCGATTATCTACAAGAGAGGAGCATCACCCAGCCTCCTCCACCACCTTCTTGCTTGTAAAATAAGCTCTGAGCTGTGAAACTAACCCTCCAACACTGATCCTCTCTCATTTGTCTGGTGGCAGGTACGTCCTGAAAGAGCTTATCGAGACGGAGAAGCACTACGTGACGGACCTGGGACTCATCGTGGAGGTGAAGCTCACAGTCTTACACGCACTCACGCACTCACGCACACACACACACACACACACACACACACAAATCCAATCTGCAGCGACGGCGCGCAGGGAACTTAGTCATCCTGTCAGAGCCAACTCCAAATCCTTATCATCACAATTCCCCCACTTCCCTCCACACTTTGGTCTGCCACCATCCCACCGTCTGCCGCTCTTAAGCAGATTTTCTGAGTTATTACTTCAAGAGTATTATGTTGCGGGTCGATCCATCTCACCGGCGCGGCTGAAAATAGCTGGGGAGATGTGTTGGCTCAGAGACGAATTCTTGCCTCTTGGAAACTTAATGACGCCGGCGACGTGATTGATGCAGTGCGTTGTCATTTTTTTTTTATTACTATAGGTGCAGGCAGACATAAGCAGCTTCTGTACTGTTGTTTCATTTTGCAGGGCTACATGGGCACCATGAGCTCTAAGAGCGTACCGGAGGACATGAAGGGAAAAGACAAGATTGTTTTCGGGAACATTCATCAAATATTTGACTGGCACAAAGAGTGAGTCAGACTTTTTTTTTTTTTTTTTTTTTGAGAAAACAATAAAATGTTCGTAAACATGGAAAATATGTTGAAATGAAAAACAAAAAAAAACTGCACAGTGTTGTTTGTAAGTCAAAAGAAAAGAACAATAGAGCAGAGACTGACATTCCACTTTAGAGATGATGGCGTGTGTATTTGTGTGTGTGTGTGTGTGTGTGTGTGTGTGTGTGTGTGTGTGTGTGTGTGCGTGTGTGTGCTTGTCTTGTCTTTTCGTTCTGCAGCTACTTCCTGGAAGAGCTGGAGAAGTGTTTGGCAGAGCCAGAAAGGCTGGCTCAGCTCTTCATCAAACATGTGAGGATCCATACACACACGCACGCATGCACACACAATGCACACGCGCAAACACACAACACTCACACACACACAGGCCCATGTCAGTGGAAATATGTGGCTCTGCTTCCTTCTGCTGTTTGGTGTGAGTGTAAATAAAGCTAAGAAAGCACACAGAGCTCCTGTTTATCCTGCACCCTGCTCCTCTTCCTCCTCTTCCTCCTCCACCTCTTCCTCCTTCCCCTCCTCCTTCTTCTCCACCACTTCTTCTCCTGTCGACTGCCAGCGTCACCCACCCACCCCTCCCTCCCCCACTTCCCTGTTACTGATACGTCTCTGTCTGGGCTGCCTGTATTTTCACAACAGCGCGCACCGGCAAACACTCGGGCGGGCGTGCACGCGCAGACACGCGCACACGCATATGACACGCTGGCTGCTCTCCAGTCTGGCCTGCAGCGCTCAGGAAACACCAGGGGAAAAAACAGCCTGAAACAAGAAGGAACAAAACGTCGGCTCAGGTTCTTTGACACCAGGATCATTTTTTTTTTAAATCATTCCACATCTTAAAGCTCCCACATAAATCTGATATGTTATTTTTTCGACCAAGACTAAAGTGGAGATGCCTTTAGGAGCTATGTATCTGGAAAATCTTTGGACCTTGCCCATTTAGCCCTCTGTTTACAACCTCCTGCAAAAATGACTCTTCTTCCTGCTAAATGTGGAATTCTCACATCACCGTGTCCCAACTCAAGTCGAGCAGTCTTAGCCCTGTGTTTACAGCCTCCTGCGAGAACACTTGGATTTTTACCTTCTACATTGTTTGGATGGGGGTGAACAAGGCGATCACACAGGGCGGAGCCAGCACCCGGCTGGGCGTGGCTGCCCTGGGAGACGCATCAGATCCAAGCTGTGTGTTGTTGCCGTGAACTATTTTTTTTAAGTGGAGCAAGCAAACAAAGCGAGTCCCCAGACGGTGAATTTTTTTGCAAAGTGTGGGGCCTTTCAGCGTGAAGTGAAAGGGCTGTGTATAAGGCAGAGTGAGTCCTCAGAGCGTTTTTGAGTGTTGCTGTAAAGAGAAGAGTTGCTTCATAGTTACTGTGGGGGTCACAGGGCCTGTGCAGGGAGCATGATTTGATTTGCCCACATTGGTTAAGTGGCGGCACATGCATACAGTGCAGGCAGGATGGGTAATTTGACCAAGTCAGCTTTGCTTCTCGTCCAAAGATAATTGAGTTACCGGTGCGGCTCTCTCTCTACACTCGACTGTCTATAGCCCTTTAAACAATTCGATAAGGCCCGGCTCGCATAATAAAAAAAAAATCAGCAATGAAATAAGGAAACTTCTAGCCAAGTCAAAGCTGTAAAGCGTCAAACTGTGGGCATGGGTGAGCAGGAGGGAGAGTAAAGAGGCGGGCGGTGTTAAATAAAGCGTGTCCATGTTCAGGTGGAGCAGCTCCGGCGGTTTCTAGGTTACGGAGCCGTGGGCTTGTTGCTAGGCACAGCCTTAAAACGGCAGGCTCTGGTTACACTCACCGTAACCTGGGTGAATTATACATAACCCCTAATGCTCATCTGCATGAGGCCGCAGCGTGGCTCCCCCGCCTCCCCTCCATCCCCCGCCGCAGCAGCGTGTCCTCTGCCTCGCACCAGTAAGTCTCAGCTAACGGCAGGCAGCCCCGTCACGCCCCCCGAGGTGATCCGTCAGACGCTCACATCTGCTTGTTCTCACTCCCTCGCCGCTAATACGATGTAAAATAGATTTTCCTTTTCCTCTTGCTGTGCAGCCGGCCAAGCTGACTGAATGGATTGTGATGACACTTTTTTATTTATTTTTTTTTTTTGCAGGAAAGGCGTCTGCATATGTATGTGGTGTACTGTCAGAACAAGCCCAAGTCTGAACACATCGTCTCAGAGTACATTGAAACATACTTTGAGGTGGGTACTGCTGAAAAGTTCACTTAAATTAAACAAACCAGTGAATCTATCTATCTACTGTATATCTCTATCTATTGTATGAACATAACAACATCAATGGTAGGTTAGTGTCATTCAGTGGTTTCTGGCCTGATGTCTCGGTATCTGACCCCTACCAGGTGGTTAGGGGTCAGATATCACTCTTTAGGTTTGATACTCAAACACCAGCAAATTAATATAAATAGTATTAATTTTGCATAAATATCTTTTTTTAAATCCCTAATAAATATTGTTTCCTAGTACCAATTGAGGTGCAGTTTTGTTGGGATTACTCCATAAAAGTAATCGAACGACTGAATACTTTTTTAAAGGTAATCTAATTACTTCTTTAACTACTTTGTTTCATAGTAGTCAATTACTAATTACTTTAGATAAGAAAAAATAAAGTAGCAGTTGAGAATGTCTTGTTTCCTGCACATAACCTACAACGAACCACAATATTCTTTCATTTAGACGAGATGAAGTCAAAACAATGTTTGTATTTCCAGCTGTAAATGCAATCGCTGTTTTTTTCTTTTGCCGCCATTTTTCGCTTGCAAAATATTTTGGAAAAGTAATCGTTACTTGATTAAGTAATTATGATATAATTACCAGTTTTGCCACAGTAATCCCGTTACATTACTCTGTTACTAAAGAAAAGTCGTTTAATTACAGTAGTGGATTACTTAGGAGCAGATTACTCGCCAACACTATTGAGGTTGTGCTGTGTGATTTTGATATTGTTACATTTCTAAAACCTAATGAGAAAAACATTATTTCAAACACACATTATTGTGAAAGTGGATGTTGAAGCTATTTAACGTCTCTGATTTTTTCCAAAGTAAAGATATTCAAATTTAAAATGGCTCATTTTTTATTTATTGAAACTGGTTTATTTAGTCAATTCATCATGCCGTCATCACCTGCAAGTGTGTGTAGCTAATAACCTATTTAGCTGGCACCATTTTTCTGCCTGTCTTTATGTCACATGTTCTATAGACGACTGTGTGGACTGGCCCCTCCCGGCATGTATTATTCAGGTTATAATCACTTCCTCTTTGCTGACATGAAAACAGCTCGGGGTGATACATAGTCTCTCTCGGACCGGGTCTCTGCTCCCTGGTCGGCTGCCGTTTTTAGCAGCCGCTGCAACGGCGCCGTGCGTCACGCTGACCGTGTCTGTCTGTGTCGTCAGGAGTTGCGGCAGCAGCTGGGCCACAGGCTGCAGCTCAACGACCTGCTCATCAAACCCGTCCAGAGGATCATGAAGTACCAGCTGCTGCTCAAGGTGAAGTGAGCCAACAATGCCTTGTTGATCACGGCCGCGCACGCACGTGAATCCTTGTAAAACAACACACACACACACACCAGCACATACACACCGTGCATCGTGTCTGTTCGGCGGGCTCTGCAGCCTTGGAGGAGGGGTCGAATTGCATAACGAGACTCTCCTAACCGCCAGATTTCAGCGATCGCATATTAAAAAATAAAAGTAAAAGTCTTTGATGAAGAGCATTAACAAGGATGGCTCCGATATAAAACTATGACCAAATATAAAATGCCGCCCTTTGGCGTTGAAATCAAAACCGGCTAGGGCGCTCATAAAATACCCCTCCAGATGTCCTGAACTCACTCTGAGCAGTAAACCTGGAATGCTGTGGTGACCATGCTGTGTTTATTTGAGCAGGACTTCCTGAAGTATTACACCAAAGCTGGGATGGACACGGAAGAGCTGGAGGTTGGTGTCTTCACACTGAAAGGGACGGTTCAAACCAACAAAAGCCAATTTGACGGAGGCTCGGGGACATGTTCTGATCCAAGTGACCTCCTCACGGAGGGAAGTGATCCCACCCCCAGTGATAAACTTTTTTTTTTTAACATCTTGGTTTTAAAGCTTACTGGAACGTGCCACTCTCATGACAGTTGACAGGAAATGAGCGTAATTTAAATTTTGAACCGTCCCTTTTATTATCCCTTTCATTTTCCCTTCCTGTGTGCGTGAATGCACGCCGTTAACCGACGGCTTTCAACAACTTCCGTTCCCTCCCTCCCGAACAGAAAGCGGTGGAAGTGATGTGCTTTGTGCCAAAACGCTGCAACGACATGATGAACGTGGGCAGGCTGCAGGGCTTCGAGGTGAACGTCTCGTCCGGCTCGGGTCTCGACCGCGTGTCAAACCGACCCCGACCCCCTCACTGTATTGAAACCACTGTTTTTTTTTCCTGCTGTGATTCAAGGGCAAAATCACAGCTCAGGGCAAACTGCTGCAGCAGGACACCTTCACCGTCACCGAGCAGGAAAGCAGCTTCCTGTCCAGGGCCAAGGAGAGGCGGGTCTTCCTCTTCGAGCAGCTGGTCATCTTCAGCGAGCCAATCGACCGCAAGAAAGGCTTCTCCATCCCTGGGTACATCTTCAAGAACAGCATAAAGGTGGGTGACTGGCGGGCCTGACTCCCGTCTGGCCGCAGAGCGTGTTCGAAGGAAGCGAGCTACACAGACGAGTGGATTTATGGATTTGAGCAGCAGTTAAACAACTCTTCTCCAAACCAGAACACGTTACATAACCCCACAGCAGGGTTTTTTTTTTTTTTAGAGGCTGGTTGGCGTGTGGAAGTAAAAGTTTTTTTTTTCCCCTATAACAAAGACCTCGGCAGTCTTTGAGCAGTTCACAGATGCGAGTCAGATGTGCTATGTTCCAGGTAAGCTGCCTGGGGGTCGAGCCCAGCGTGGAAGGTGACGACGCCCGCTTCGTGCTGACGTCGCGCAACCCCGACGGCAGCCTGGTGCGCTTCCAGCTGCAGGCGTCCTCAGCCGACACCTGCCGGGCCTGGGTCAATGACGTGGTGCAGATCCTGGAGTCGCAGCGCAACTTCCTCAACGGTAGGTCCACGTTAGACCCTCCTGATTTATCTGTTGTTTTTTCTTTTATTAGCTGAATTGACTGGTTTTTCATTGTGAAATGACATGAATGACAAATCCTTCTTGCCAACCTCCTCACAGAGGGTTTCCACGTAAAAAACTTCCTTTGGTTTGTCATGAAACCTGGAAGCGTCTTACTGCTATCTGCACTTAAAAATGACCCCAGAAGAAGACAAAGAGCAAAAACAGGAAGCAATCGCGAAGTTCAATTTGCCGCTAAAGATGCTGAGATTAGGAATTGTCATGGAGGAAAGGACGTTACTGCTTTACTTTTGTCTGGCGTCACAAAGAGTTCGGCTAAAGAGAGCTAGCTAGCTGCTAGCTACTGGCAGTCAGGAGTTGTAGCTACAAGGGAAAACATGCAACAACAAATCTGATTGGGTTTGGGTCTGACTCGGGGGCAACAACCACAAAGGATTCAGGTTTCAAGGAAAGCTTCCATGTGATGTGGCAGTTTCCTCGGAAAGAAAACAAGAACTTAACGAGTACTGTTGCTGCTCTCCTCTCTCTCCAGCCCTACAGTCGCCCATCGAGTACCAGCGGCGGGAGAGCAAGTCCAACAGTCTGGGCCGCAGCATGAGGCCGCCACTGTCTGCCGCCAGCGCCCTCCGACCCCACTCCTCCGCCTCCATCGACCGCCACAAGCTGCCGTCCCTTCACTCTCACAACACCTCCCTGCCGGCGCTCTACCTTCCCAGCCATGGCCAGGGCCAGAGCCAGGGCCAAGGCCAGGGCCAAGGAGCCAGTGAGACGTCCTCACAGCAGGATGTGAGTGGACTCTTTGTTTTTTTTTGTTTTCTTCCCAGGAATGTTTCACAAATGGGAAACGAAAAAAAACAACAAAAAAAACAGAACAAAACAAAACAATAAGGGATATTGTCTTGAAAGTTAAGTTAAAGATCCAGTGTGTAGAAGTTTTAAGAAATTCTGGTATTTAAGGAAGCGCACGTGACAGCTCGTTTCACATTTAGGGCACTGTCATGTAGGCTTCCTTAAGAAACTAGGAGCCCTTTATGTATATTGTCATATATATATGAGAACAATTGACACAAATGATCGATTAATTCATTAATTGTTAGTTGATTGACCTTAATTATCGATTAACAATTAATTGATCAGCTGCAATTTTTTCTGAGAACCAAGTTTCACAATGAAAAATGTGTAAGCAACACTTTATTTAACCCTTAAATAATGTTGAGGGTCCAATGTGACCCATTTTTACAATAGAGATCAGTAAAAACATCCTAAACATTTACCCCCTGACCTTAAGTTAACTTCTAATGGGTCACACACTTTGTTTAAAAGTAACTTGTTCTAGGTATATTATGAGCATCACAGTATCTACAGGTGAATTGCTTTTTAATTAATTAATTTCGACTGATTTACTTTAATCGATTAAATTCTTAATCAACAATTAATCAATAATTGATTAATTGTTAACCCTAATGAGAACCGTTTTAAGGTTAGGAAAACCATATTTCTTAAATTGTCCTGCAACTTTACACTTTTATTAATGTATTTATGGGTCGTATGTTCAGCGTTTGAATATGGATCAAGCAAAGTTTAATACTATACAATAAATAACTGCATATTTCGCACATTTAAAATTGAATTTCAAAAAAATCTTCAAAATAAATAAAATGTAAAAAAAGATTGTATGCCTCTTCCTTCTGATTGAAATTTCAACAGTAACCCTTTTCCATGGGCACATAATAGATAAAAATAAATAAAACAACAACAATAAACCAATTAACTAATAATAATGCCCTTCAAAGAGCGTCCTGTCCTGATTGAGGAGAGCATTCTGGCCAACTCTAGTGATTTAGTACTGCCACGCGGGCCAAAGAGGTGTCAAACTTTGACACCTATGACCTAGACGAGTGAGATCCTTCACAGACAGACGCCGACTGTTACTGCGTTGCATTGCACTTGACCAACCTTGCTTGTGTTGTGTGTTTTTTGCTCTCTGCAGCCCAGCGCCGTCCGGCCGTGTCCCGCTGACCCGCAGCACACCGTCTCACCATCGCACGTCCAGCTGGGCTTCGCTGATCAGCCACACCCTCAGGCTGTGTCCAACGGGCTGTGCACACCCGCCACTCAAAGTGCACAGGTGGGTCGCGCAAGGTCACAGACGCACCTCCTTCAGAAACATTGCTTGTCCGTGTAGTTGGGGAGGAGGAAGGTCTGTTTATTAAGCCACAGGAAATAAAACACAAGGGAAATGACGGGTCATTCTACGCACTTTAACCGCCTTTTCAAATGACAGACTTGACAGGCACCTGCGAATCCTGACAACTTACCTCGACGCTCAGGCAGCAGAGGGGCCTGTTGAATCATAAGAGGAGTTACTTCTCCCCCTATTGGATAAAAAAGGAACAAGCAGGTGTCAGGATATTTTCTAGAGGAAATCCACCACGTCGCTGGCTGCACTTGTTCCGCAGAACGGAGCACAAAGAGAGGAAATTCCAACATCACCAGAGCAGAACATACATTCTCCAAAAACTTCGGGCCACTCCGGCTGTCGCTTTGAAGCAGGCCTCTCGACAAAGGCCTCATCCTGTTGTCGTCGTCTGCGTTGCCATTAGCATTAGTCTCCCCCCTCTCTCTCTTGTTGTCATCCTACACCTTGTCTGTTTACACAGACCTGATGGGCCTGCTGCAACACAAACAGGAAGCGAGCTGAGCCAGGACAGGAAATCAGACAGAGATGACTATCACGGCAGATAATTGTTTCCCATACGTTTGCTGGAGCGGATTTATGGAAGTTAGGCCTGGGAATTTTTAGACTAACCTGTCTGACAGAGAGAAAAATTCTATTAGGACTATCTTTCTACTCTTTCCCAATGTTTGCAATTGTGTTTAAAATGGTACAATAAACAACAGTATTATCTTTATTTTGTTGTGACAAAATATATTTTTACATATACAACTAAAAATATTAATATATATCTATAAATTTAATTATACAACTACTACTACTACTATAATAATAAATAGAGCATTACAAAAATAATACTATATATATAACTTAAAAAGCAGATTAATATATATGTGTGTGATTAATATATACACATATATAAATCTGCTTTTTAAGTTAAGTTATCATTTACATGATCGAAATAAAGATATATATATGTATGTATATATATATATATATATATATATGTTATAATGATGTAACAAATTATTATTGTAATTAATTATAATAAAGTATGTTATGATTTTAATTATTGCCATTAGCAGAATTGGCAAAGGTGTTTGTAATATTTAAATCATTATTTTTCCTTGGTCAATTAGTAAAACTATCTGTTAATTACTGTTGTATGACTACACTGACATGCTTAATAAATACATAATAAGCATTGCCTCCCCCCGTGTACCAGCAGAGAGCAGGAGAAAGCTCCCGGAGGACTCAAGCCGCTGATGCTGGAGGCCCCGTCCAACTGTCGGGCCCCTTAGCTGGACGCCGCCCCAGCAACCTGGCTCAGCTGGTGGAGGATGACCTATGAACCCTGGAGGACAGCAGCGAACGCCGCAAGACTGGTCTCCTGACTGTTTTCTGCCATGCTGGACTGAGGCTGTGGTTCCCGTAGGATGATGAAGGAACATGAAGGAGCATCTGAAGGATTCACAGGCTGCAGCTATAAGACTTTTCCTTAAAGAGCCATTCAACGGGGAGTCGACTGGCCTTAGGGCAATGTGAGTCGGCACGCTGGTGGAATTTTACCTGAAGGCTGAAGCAAAGACACTCACTGCAGTGTTGGGACAATTTCCTGCTTTTTATCATTTTATTTTGGCGGGTTTGTATACTACATGCCTCTCTCTTTCAAAAGGGCAAGGGGAAGTTTTACGTGGTGAAGAAATAACCATTCCGAAATGGGGCGGTCACTGGAGTCGTGTGTTTGCGTCGTGAAGTATGTGACGGTGTGTGCGTGCATGTGCGCGCGTATGTGTCTCAGTGCATGAGTGTAATTTCTGAAGTCCCTTTGGAAACAGCACAGCCGCAGTCACACGCTCTGTCATTCCCCCTGCTGACAGCTCACTTTGCGGCCCTCCCTGCTAATGAGGATGGGAAAGCAGAACTCCCCTCCTCCCGAGACTCAACTCACTCTGGTTCAAACACCTACAACTTTCCCGTCTCTCTTGCCACAGTGCTGAGAGCTCCTGTTTGCTCTCTGACTCTGACTGACCAGCTTCTCCCTTTGATCTTTGTTCCCCCTTTTTTTAAAAAAAAAAAAAAAAAAGCATGCGGGAGCCCCCTGGAGGTTCACTGTGGGAATGACGTCAGTTCAGAATACATTTTTCTCTTCAGACAGCATGATGAGGGCGCATTCAAAGGGACTGCTGTTATGAAACCTCCCACGCCAAAAAAAAAAAAAAAAAAAACATTGCATACATCACCACATTCTTCTCTCTGGGTGCTGTAGTTTTGTAGTCGACCCCCCCAAAAGTACGTTATTTCAAACTAATGTGATTTCTTTTATCGTCAGTGCCGTGCATCATTTCTCTTATCTTTGTTTACCCCCCCCATAGACTAAATACTGTACAGTGTCTACTATAAAGCAACTTTACATTTCCACCTGGGTGATGAAGAATGAGCTGGGTATGTTAAAGAAATATTAACATTCCCGTGGGTTATATGAAGGTTAAGTTTTTTTTACTGGATAAACAGGGTGATGCTGCATGCTCCCAACAGTGCCAAAAACAATAGCAACAACAACCTGCTACAGAAAAAAAAAACCATTGGTTGTAACAACTAATGCTGGACAATCGTAGACAAGCAGTGCAGGGATCCGTTAGAATCAGGGGAGACTTTCCTATCAATATCAGCTCACCTTCTCTTTTTGGCCAGCAGAGGTCCCCAAAAGACTTTTACTTGCTTTCAGTTCGTTTGGCTCATACAGCTGCACCAAAGATCAAGAGGACTCATATTTCACTCCTCCAAAATAAAGAAGTATGAAGTAATGAAGTTTCTCCCCTCCCCCAATGATTTGCCTATATAACTGTAATAAATTACACAAATTAGGCTGAAACAATGAGACATGCTGCGAGTGGAAGCAACTCAAAGGAATCCTTTTGAATTAAATGAAAACAGATCTTGCTTTAAGAAAAATGAAATATGTGAAACAGAACATAAATCCAAGGGAGGTTCAGTTGACGCCATGTTTGGCTGAGTAGAAACTGTTGTATGATATCAAATAAAAAGTGTCTTTTAAAACAAAACAAAATGCAGCGTCTTCAGCGTCGTTTCAACTGTGTGCAGGTCGACTCTTCCACCAAACCCCAAGGGAATCCCTTCATTTTGTCAGTCTAATAACAATAAATTCAGATTGTGAAAGGAAAATTTTTTAAAAAAAAAAGTGTTAGCACACTTTATTTCACGCCAGTTTATGGCAGAGAGCAGTTTAAAGACGCGGACAGGCCGTGCTGTCCCCCTTGGAGAAAGTTCAAACAGGACTTAAGACAAAGAGAAGAAGAAGGAACCCCTGGACGAAGAGACATCTGGTTGGCTGGCTCCTGAATAAAGCCCCATTCTGGGCACTAAAGCCAGGGTCCATCGTAACGCGGCTGTGATATATGGAGGCTGAGAACAGAGGAGGGGGAGGGGGGGTATTAACTTTCACAAGGGTAGAAAATCAAAGGGGGTTCCTGTCACCAATGGAGGGGGGTCTCTGACAACAGGGGTCCCATTCAGAGGGAATTCCTCACCGTGTGCCCTCTGTTGCATCTGTTGACTCAATCCTCTCCGCTGAGAGAAAGAAAACACTCATTAAAAGCCACATGACTGTGAACTTGATTGCAGCAGGCGAGACAAACAGCCCCATCAATGGGCTGAGTATTTACTTTGAGGTGTAAAAATCTTTGAACAGCCCACCATGTCAGATCTCTTTAAAGGGCTTCTTCCCTCACGCCGCCGCCACAATGAGCGCCTTTTGTCACCCTGAATGCAACGGAATTATCATCTAAATACAAATGTTAGATCTTTTAGGAGGCTCCGGGTGCATCTCAAATTCACAAGGAGCTGTAAAGTGTAAAGCCATTGAGTCTCGCTTGGCGGCCGTCGGTCTTGTATTTCACCAGCGGGGCAATGAAATGCAAGGAATGACATCAGCAGGTAAGCGGGGAATCGTTTCAGCAGTGACAATGTTTATTACAATTTACATGCAGCAATAGAATTGTTCATTATTATGTATACATAATTTACAAAGAAATTGAACCATTCCCCCCCCCTCCGTCAAATTGCAGCAGCGTTGCATGGCGCTGCTGCAACAAAGAGCAGGTGTGATAAATCGTTAAGATCAAAGAGTCAGGCTGATGAAGGAGAGAGCGCTCGCCACCTTGAAACGGACAAATTAGGATCAGTTTTTGAAATCAGAGGCTAATTATCAGCAGCAACGCAAGCGCTTCCCTTTTCGTTTTTTTTTCTCTCTCTCTCCACAGCTCAAATAATTTTAACACAACTAAGGCATTGGACGTTATGAATAGCAAACAGGAAACAGCCTCGAGGCGTTTTTTTTTAAACTCCTGCGTTCCACATAAAAATATTTACAAAAATTACTCTGAGAACAAATTAATTACGCTCAAATTAACATTAATTTAAATTTCAACCATTTCAGCAGCCTCAGACAAAAAAAAACCCTGGCTCTTCACTGCACTGGCATCCTGCAAAGCACATTGAATTCAAGAAAACTTTGACTCTGATTGGATGATCAAGCCTCAAGTATAATGCGTAGGAATCCAGTTTGGGCTCTAAATATATTATAACAATAACAAGTCCAATTCAAGCCTTCACAGCAGATGGCATTTTGGGCAGCTTGCTGCTTCTCCGGTAGTGCAAACCCATGGCAGTAAGTGATAGTCACACAGTTTGTCCTTGCATTTCTTCTGACGGACGGACGGACGGAAAGATTCATTCCCTCTTGATGTTTGCGAGCAGAGGGTCCGTGCTGTGCGGGGGCTGCCCCGAACGGCCCTTCCTGGTCTGGTGGGTCTTGACGTGTTTGGAGAGGTGGTCGCTCCTCATGAACCTCTTGCCGCACTGCTGGCAGCCGAACCGCTTCTCGCCGGTGTGCGTGCGCAGGTGCCGCTGCAGCTCGTCCGAGCGCGTGAAGCTCTTGCCGCAGAAGAGCCAGTTGCAGATGAAGGGCCGCTCGCCGGCGTGCCAGCGCAGGTGCGCCTTCAGGTGCGACGTCTTCTTGTACACCTTGCCGCACTCTGGGATGTGGCATATGTGCAGCCGCTTCTTTCCGAACTCCAGGCCACCGCCGCCACCGCTGGCCTGGCAGTTGGGGCACTTGCAGCGGCGGCAGCGGCGCGTGGAGCTCAGCAGGCCCTTGGAGGTGCCCTGCAGCAGGGCGGCGATCTGAGGCTGGTGGCCCAGCACCAGCTGCCGGCCCAGCGAGAAGTGGTTGGAAGGCGTGGCGTTGGTCTGCGGTAGGCTCCACCACTGCTGGCCCTCCTCCACGTGCGCGGCCGGCAGGTGGTGCCTGGCCGAGGAGTTCTGGAGGAACGTGGGGAAGTTCTGCCCCATGCCGCCGTGCTGGGAATAGTAGGCACCGTTGGCCTGCGGCTGCGAGGAGAGAACCTTGACCGGGGAGAGTTCGAAGGAGTAGGAGGACGGGGTCTCGGCCGGAGGGGTGAGAGGCAGCTCGTGGTGGTGGTGGTGGTGGGTGTGGTGGTGGTGGTGGTGGCCCAGGCTGGGCTGCATGTGTCCGGGGAACTGCACCTTGGGCACGGTGAAAGTCATCTGGTGCGTGCTGAGGGCCGTACTGGGCGCCATGTCGTTGCTCCACAGCTGGAACATTCCCGAGGTGGAGCTGACGGTGCCCTCGTAGGGGAACTGGGAGCCCTCGGAGCCCATGGCGCTGCCGACCTGCCAGGCCTGGCTACAGGTGGTGGCCAGGAAGGACAAGGCGCTGGCGCTCCCTCTGGAGAGGAGCTGGGCGTCCGGTCCTGCGTGGAGGAGCACAAAACACACACGCGGTCACAAGGAGGCTGCTTCAATCACAGTTACAAGAAATCAACATAAAAATAATTTGACAAGAACTTCTGCAAATAAATGAGAACCTGCTACAAATTCCACAAATTAATTTAACCTTTTGCCTGAAAAAAGAAGAAATTCTAGTGTTTTTTTGTTTTTGTTTTTTGTTAAAGTTAAAACTAAAATGCAATTTTCAAAACTTTAAAGACAACACAAGGTGCAAAAAATAAAAATAAAAATCACAAACGCACAAATGTGCCACAAACCTGTAAAAATGTGTGCAAAAAGTTGTCGGTCCGCTGTATCGCCAGCGCAGCCATCTGTACGCGCGCTTCTTCTTCTTCTTCTCCTTTTTTTAAATCCCGAAACACCTGAAATACAAAGTGCCGAGAGGCGACGACGCGCCGGGCTCTGCAGCACGGTGCGCGCAACAACAACAAAAACAACAACAAAAAAAAAAAAAAAGATGCTCACATTCGGGTTTAGCCTGACCCGGATGGCTCGTGGGTTAAAAAACAAAAAAACAACAACAACATAAAAAAATCGCTCGTTCCGAATGTCCTCGTGTCCCGCTGAAATGTGTCCGACAGGAATCGCAGAGTGCGGATGAGGAGGCGCGCCGTTAAAATTCCTGGCAGCGATCTCAGCGGCGGCCGAACTGCGTCCTCTCTTTATAGAGACTAAAGCTCCTCTCGACGGGGTCTCCAGTATGATGCAGGAGAAGCCAGTCAATAGAGGAGGCAGGAAGGAGGGTGGTGGTGGTGGTGGTGGGGGATCGTTGTGGGGTGAAGGGGTGGGCTACTCATAATTTCACTCATTTTCAGCCAAATGCTGACCCCCAGATCTGGCTCCGCCCCCCAATTGTTGTCAGAAAAAAGAGAAGAAGTGGGAAGACGTAAAGGTAGGATTAAGGAAATAAAGTCTGCGGATAACATCTTTGTCTCACTCAGTTCTTTATCACCCCCCCTTTTTTTTTTTTTTTTTAATCTTAAATATTGTAATACTGTTTTAAAGGGATTCATGTCTCAGCAACTTTTAGGGGCCACGTTTCACACACAAACACACACAAAAGCAGAAAATGCTTACTCTGGGAGAAGATCTAAGATTTTTGAAAAAAGCCAGCTTAGGTAAAATTTGCCCCACTGCGGGAGTTATTTGCCAACTGCCTCAATTCCACTGTGGGGATTCCAGTTGCTAAAATAGAAACTACATGCACTTTTTTTCCTTTAATATATATTATTATTATTTGGTGCGTGGGTGTGAGTACAGTGATGCTTTTGAGAAAAGGACTGATTTCTAGTACAGAAAGCAAACCGATTCAACTCCTTTTGTAGATAAAGACAAACTTTAAGGCAACACTTATGCAATAACGCTGAAGACACAGTTAAAAAGATGAAGAAAAATAACTAGAATTTGTTACTAAAATGTCTGCAAACAGTAAAATACACATATTTTTTTTTTGAGAAAATAAAAAAATTTTTTTTTCAAAGCAGTGTGCATTTCCATGATGTACCTGTCCTCACCAGCACACACTAAGGGAAAAATATGAAAAACTTTATGTGTTGGAGGTAGATTAATTTGCTCTTTGAGCACCAACTGTCTGCGGATGTCACATTTTCTGTCTCTCAGCAGCGGCGCAGCTCTGCAGCCCGGCAGGCGTGAGGCTCACACACCACCAAGACCTGCGTTTTCTCCTCTCACAAAGCTAATTGATAAAACTCAATCAAAAGCCCCGGAGTTCTCACCGGTGGGTGACATGTCAAATAGGCCGCCCTGTGTGACATTCTCACATTTCAGGGTTCAAGTAGAGGCCGCTTTAGATCTTCTCCATTAAATGCAGATTGAGGCTTAATCTCATTCTGTAAGTCTGTTCACCATTACAATGTTAAGAGCCTGAAGCCCAGGCTGGGAACCTGTTTCTCATGTAAATCCTTGCTTTTCTCACTTATACACAGCTCACTGTTTCACAGACTGTGATCCCTAAATAAACATGACCCAAAGAGGAGGCAGAGAAAAAAGGAATAACACCTATGAAGTAATTTTTAAAATCTCTTTAACATAAAAAAAAAAAAATCTGAAGTGTCTTGTTCTAATTAACAGCCATGAATAAAATGTCACCACCTGGCAGAAGGAAGCACTTTGATGAAGTCAGTCCCCTTCCTGAAAAAAAAAGAATTCTCCCTGTCGGGTTCATAAATCACACAATCAAAACCCTGAAAAATCCAAACACAACAATTAGATTTAACAAGAGCGGCAGGAATTTATCACACCTCATTCATGATATCATTTCCCTGTGCCTCGGCCTTGAAAGGCAAATCTAATTCAACAAACAGACAGCTAATAATGTAATTGAAGCAACAAGACCTGGTTATTGTTTAATAGAATCCCCCTGGTAGGTATAAAATAATATGATGCAAGTCAAACCGCAGTGAAGGGGAGTTAAGGGAAAAAAAAGAAGTTGAATGCCAAAAATCAAAGTGAACATTTGGGTTGAAACGGAGCGCGGCGGCGAGAGTGGAGGACACGGAAGCTGAGGCTGAGGTATACGCCACATCTCAGCTTTATTACGGAGCAGAAGTTGTTAATTACCCTGATTCTTATTTCCTGTCCCCTCTTCCCCCCACCCTTGCACACACACACACACACACACACACACACACACACACACACACACACACACACACAGGCACACGCGCGCGCCACCCCACCCCCACTGTACTGCCTCCCAGATGAGTGGCTTTGAAGTGCAAAGTACTCTCTCCTCACTTTGAACTGCGAAAACAATGCTCATGTGGTGGTGCTTACCTTCCCCATGTTACCTCATTTAAATAGACCTGGATATGGCTTCCACCGTTTTCAAGGGAAAACTCATTTCCAGAGAAAGAGGTCCCTGTGTTCATTAAACAGCTGGTGAGATGGCTGGTAATCAGGCCCCGCTCCGTCATGTGCTGCCGGCTGGCTGCTCTGGCAACCAGCAAACTTCCACTTCAGAACTCACCCGGGCCGAGTCCTCCATCAGGCGGGGTGCTTTCGTATAACGTCCTGAAAAAAAGCACCGCGAGGAAACAAAGACAAATGTAAGAACATGGAAAGTTTTTTTTTACATTTTCTTTTAAAAGGCCCAAAAAATTTTCAAATGTCACAATTTTTTTGTTCACAATTATGCTTGTATTGCAAACAACACAACCTATATGGGCTCCCAATGAAGAACATGCGAGGAGCTACTCAAGCTGTTTTTTTCTTTTGTTTTTTTTTATCATGCCTGCGGGGCAGTTTAAAAGCCTCAGATCACTAAAATGTCCCAGCTGTCTTGCCCATCTGCACTCGAAAAGGGCAGGCCGTGGAGGAGAGTGGGCCTTTGTACTGGTGGCCATGTCAAAAAGCCAATTTTACAGCGCGGCGCTGAGTCAATGGCCCTCATGTGACAAATGCAGCCTAATGGATGAGATGGACGGCACGTAGAAAGGCCCGTCACTAAACGGCGGCGCTCCAACTCTGTAAACCATTCAGCAAGCCAAGACGGGACAAGATGGCTCGTAATTACCATGACACTCGGGCTGCGTTGCTGCGGGGAACAGGGCCAACAGCTGGACTTTACAGTGACACAATATGATACCTCATTCAGGAGTCTCTTTCCTGTTTCCCATTGACTTCGAAATGTGCTCGCCAAGTGAGTGGGCCTCTGAGGGGGAGGCGGCGACAGAGGGTGATTAGACATCCAGCATATTGTGTCTTTAGCGGCCTCCTTCCAGAAGGGCTTAGGGTGAGGGCTACCTCAAAGCAATAAAACCCAATCCCTCACAGCAAAAAGGAAAACTAGAAGAATATGAATCTTTGTGCATGGAGACGACCTCGTCTTCGACAGTGAGTGGAGGTCACTGGTCAGCCACACTAGTGTCTTCTCTGTCCAGACATAAGAGTCCAGACATGAGCACCACCCAGTGTCAGTCAGTACGTTTACATGCAGAGTTTAATCGGACTAAGCTCATAATTTGTTTTTCTCGTTCAATCGGACTTCTCTCCTTGTCCCCGTATACATCCAGCTGAGAAAATTGAATTATTGACAGGAGCACGCGCGTCCTCCTCCCCCACACCAGGAGGCGATATGAGTCTTTTCAGAGTGTTTAACTTCCGGTTAACCTCTTTCGTCGCACAATAACAAAACAACTTGAGCGCGATACAACACCGGTGTAATGTCTGTACTGGTCTTCAATTTAACGAGTTTCCTCACCGAACAGCTAAAGATGTGCTTCGCCACCGTCAGCGGATTGGTCAGAAATTCACAAACGTGCAGAACATATCACTGGCGATTTTACTGTCGATCTACCTCAGCGAATATACTCCTGTAGTGAGCGCTATCTATCAGCTGTCTACCTTTGTGAGCTACCTCACAGGAAACGCGACTTTCTTCTTCGTAAATGAAGTCAGCATCCAGGAACCAACAACTGGTTTCCCTCGGCTATCATGTGTCACGTGTCATTCGATTGGTCCTTGTCCATCAGCAAACGATACAGAAAAAAAACAAAGCAAAACAAAAATAAACTAAAAGTGTGTCCCTGATTTTTCTTCTTCTGCCCATTCAGAATGACCTGCCTTCATCTAACATTTGTACATGGATATGTTTTCCAGAAGATATATTTACAAAAAGAGAAATATCTGGGATTAAACTGGTCGTTAATTTCACTTAATTTCTTGTACTTATCCAAAAAACATAATCTTATCTCTAAAACAGTCGGTTTTAAAGGGATTTAATGTCAGATTTGGATTCATCTTCTGCAAATGAATTAAACGTGCAATTAGACCGACATCAGTAAAAACGCAAAACTCCAGAATTTAGTGTTGCATCACTGCCAGATACCACAGCAGGCTTGTCAGATAATTCCCACCACTGCGCTCCTGTTTGCAGCGCTAGGTGCGCGCTCAAAGTCGAAATCCACCATAATTCCCTCGTCTCATGTCCATCAGCATGTACGAAAAACCCCAAAACCTCCAGACTTGGGCCGACGCAGCCAGACGGCACACATCTCCGCTTGTCAAAGAAAACTTTTATCAATACCAAGAGCACTTGAAGTTTGTTTGCATTTTGTTTTCCAGCACTCTTAACAACTTCAGAAGTCAGATCACAGGAGTATCTGATCAAAGCGCTTCGCGGTTAGTTCTGGAAACACAGGAGTGCTACGCCACGCTTTGATACTCCACATCAATATTTCAATTCCACAATCACTTGACATGCACCCATACTCCCGGAGACGAAAGACGAAAGGGGGGGTGTGGGGGGAGCGAGAGTGTGGGAGAGAGGGTTTGGAAACACGTATAAAGAAATGGACTGAAGAACTGAGGGCTGGTTCTTCACCTTTGTGCAAATGTTAAATAAAACCAACCACGTATGAGCCTGGTCTTAATCACCCAACAGTCAACAACATTTATGGATGTTAATGCATGACTACAGTGGAGCAGCTGTGCTCGATTAATTTAAAAAAAAAAAAAAAAAAAAAGGCTCTCCAGAGTGTGAAAAAAAACAAAACAAACATGTTTAGCCCGGTGCTTACAGCCTCCTGCAAAAACACCTCCTTATGCTTTGTTGGACCTTCCATGTGTTTGGGGGAGGTGACAAAGATAAGGAGGTCACTGAGAGGACAACAGGCACCTGGCTGTGCTTGTTGTCAGTCGCCTGCGAGTGGTATCAGTGAGGTAACAGTGCCCTCTATGACATCACACAGGGCTGATATGCTTCAGGTTTCTGAAAGGTGGCGCAGGCAAAAGTCCCAAAGGTTGAACTCATTTCTGGGGAAACCACAGTGCATGTGGCATTCAGCTGAAAAAAACTGCAATTGAATCTCACTTAGCACGCATGGACTCGTGTTATCACCACATGTTGATGTTTGTTATGACGCACTATTGGAATTCAACCCAAAAAAAAAAATGCATTTGAATGCCATAGGGGCCTCCATGTCAGAGAGAGAGAGAGAAATCAAAACACAAAGCTGACATTAAGTAAACTTTGTTTAATAGACTCCAAGAACCGTGAGTACTTCTCTTCTGGCACTGAAGCCAAAACACTTGTCACGGAAAATCCGAGCAGAGGATGTGTTTCATGTTTTATCAAAGGAAAGTAGTACAGGAACTGTGCAGTGATAAAGATGAATGCAGTCCATCTGCCAAATGTCACTTTCATGGTGCTTCATAATCATTTCATCATCTCGACAGGATATGGCATGCTTTGAAGGCTCCAGCCTATAAAATATGGTGTTTGATCTGAAAAGGAGACTTGTGGCGAAGTTGCACGGAAAGACGTGTAGTCCAATCATAATAAGTGACACTGCAACTCTCGGAGCTCAAAGTGGTGCTTGCGGCTCATTTCGCTAAGGACTTGTGTGCATTAAATAAACTATTTGGCAATTTATAGTTGCCAGTGAGTGTGCAGCGATGCATCCATTTTATTTATTTATTGGCATGGGTCGCCTGAGCAGCTCTGACGATCGAGATCATGCGGGTCTGCCTCACTATGAGCCTGAAATATTGCAACATGACTTTTAAAAACACAAGGACACAGACTAGTGATTATCATCATAAACTGTGTTTTTTTTAAAAGGTGTTTGTTAACCTACTAAGACTTCACACCTCATGGTAATAAGACCTTAATTTTAACAAATGGCAGCTGTTTCCTTTTATTTTCCGTCCTTATGCTCAGCTAACTGGCCTCTGGATTCAGCTTCATTAGGGGCACAGACATGAAAGTGGTCTCAATCTTTTCATCTCAACTCACGGAGGAAAAAAAAACAAACAGGCCCATTTCCAAAAAATATTAAACTTTTTTTTTTCCAACTAACCAAGAATCAATAATTTCAGTGCTTGTGTTCATATTTTAAAAAAGAGCCAATATGGACACTGTGGTTCTGAGAAGGACGGAGGAAGCATTTTGATGTGAAATAGGAGGGAAGTGGATTTTAAAAATAACTATTAAGCAATACAGGAGGATCGCAGAAATGTCTGGAACAAAATTTTCATAAATAAATCAAGTCATGTCTCTAATTCACACAGCAAAATGTCTGAACCCTACCTGGGACGGAAACATTTCCCACCAAAGAAAAATGGCGATCACTGTGAGCTTTGTGGAAATGCTTCAAGTAGGTGGTGAGACCAACATATGGTGATCTGCCAGGAGAGAATATTACAGTATTAAAATGTTGAAGAAAAGGTTGAAGTTGTCAAATAACAAAGTTATTGCATGAAACAAAGTCAACACTTTGCAGGAGGTTTTACTTTGTTGAATTTTATTTCGTGAAGAATGAATGCTAATTGATTTCAAAATCTGCTTAAGAAACCTTAAGGTGCAAAACTACTTCACGCATTCATCAGATGTTTATCTGTTGTTTCTTATTTGAGAAGAGAAACATAAAGATGCTGACTTTTTTATTTTAATTTTATTTTTTTTTACAAAATGTCTAATATTTACAAAGCTAAATGAAGCTTATTTTGATGACCCATGGGGGAAAAACATACAGGTTTGTCATGACTCTTAAAAATGAGGAAGTTTGATGGATTTTGGCAAGCACAAGAGATACAAAGCCTATGAATTTTAAATGTATAGCAATACATTTTGTTTAAAATTTGTATAAAATAACAGCAAAGTTTGGTTTCTTTAAAACCCCATAAAACTCAATTATTATATTGCCATATAAAATCTACTAGTTAAGCTGTACTTGCTTCAATACCCTGCGCTGTGCCTTCAAAGGGCATGCCATATTTCTGTTCATTCATATCCTCAACGTAACATTTAAAATTGATGATAACTAATTTACCTGAAGGAAAAATGAATTGTTTGTTTGGAGGGTTTTGCTGTGTAAATTCCCTAAAACGATGAATTCCCTACAATCGTTCGATGGCACATAGAATTAATAATAGAGGAGAGAATGAAGAGAACAAAAGAAAAACAGGAAACAATGGGATGATCAGTGACAGAGCTCAGAGACAACGAGGAGCGGCGCTAAATAATTAGCTGCAGCGCTTGACAATATAATATCAAAGTAATGCGGGTATTGTGGCGTGCAGAGATCAAGCTGGTCGATTTTTAGGTTTGTTTAGTGGCTGTGGGAGATGTGAGCACCTGCCACTGCGATGTTGGTGTGTGATCTAGACTAATGTACTCAGATGGGAGTGACTCCAGAAGGAGGTCAGAGTGAAATCACACCAGTTATTAAGGGACTTTTCATTCCAAGGTGACGTCCTCGCTGTGAGAAGGGTCTCCACAAACATCTCTACAACTCCAGTATGACACAGCCTGTTGACTTTTCCATTCATCCGTCCCAATGCCACAGCTAATTTTTTAAATGTCTGCATCACAGATATACTGTGGAGTAAAAAACAAAAACAATATTTAACACTGAATTTCATTCTAGTCACCCTCTCCTGTTCATGGGCGACATTTTCATTGTACTCTTGACGTTACATGGCGTGTGTACAAGTGGGGAGACCACGCTATCCTTAACAGTTAAGGCACACAGCCGGAACGCCTAACATTATGTACCGGAAGTGGTGAACCGCAGTTAGCATGCTAGCTAGCACTAGTTGGTGCGAGTTAGCCAACGCGGCCCTGAGCCCCAGCGAATACATTATGGTCAGACATCATGACTGTGATGTGTGTTGGGTTTATGAGTGTAAAGTATTGTCTGTCCTTTCTTAATGTGTGTGCAACCTACTTAAAATATTTAAAAAGCGATAACTGTTTAAATGGTTTCAATATGTCATAACTTCCGGTTGGAAGTGGGGTGTTATTATCTCTCTCTCTCTCTCCCTCCTCTATCTATCTATCTATCTATCTATCTATCTATCTATCTATCTATCTATCTATCAGCTAGCTTTCTTACCTTTCAGGCATCATCTACATAATAAAACCATGTCTAACGCTAAAAATGGGGGCTAGCAAGGTCTACAGTAATTTTCTTTTTAACAATTATAACAATTTTCAAGTAAAAACAAACAAAAAACTCCGGATGTCATAGAGGCCATCTCATAAACCACAGCCCCAAACACGCAATCTGTGGTGGCCTCCCGTCGCTGGATGTGGTGGCAGCGCTCCAGCGGGAATCAGAAATGCAAAAAGCCGCTGCAAGAGATACACACCGGCAACACGTGCAGAAGGAGTGCCGCGCAACCAGGAGCCGCACATTTTTATTTGTACACGCACGCCTGCGGTGCCACTGTCTGTTAAGCCCCTCAGTCAGCGCGGCGCGCGTAATGCGAGGCGAAGTGTCAGCCCTGTCACCGCCGAGCCAGGGATCAACCCGCTGCTTGTGCGCAGCCACCAACCAGCCTTTGAGGGGGAGGAGGTGGGGAGGGCAGAAAATGACACGCGGGCTCTTTCATCTAATCCGTGTGGTGTAATTTGCACCTCAGTAAGTTTAATTGATGACTACTGATCAAGTGCACGCCTTTGAAAAATAAAAATCTTTGGGATTGTTATTTCCCCCCCTTCAACCTGCAAAAAGAATTCTTAATGCACCCGATGGGAGGCCTCTTACTCACGATGGATCTTTTTCTTTTTCCTTTCCCCCCCCTTTTTTTTAAGGCGAGGTTGGACTTTGGTACTGGTGCACTGAACCACCAGTTCCCATATTCACTTTTATATTTCGCACACCTACATTTTTTATTTTTTATTTTGATTTGCACGGTGTAAAGTTCACCGGCTCAACTTAGACGGCTCCCACTTTTCCCTTCCTTCCGCCGCTGTCGCTGCACACAGCAGCCGTGCAAGACTGCGCACCTGCACGCAGACGCCTCCTCCGGAGATCCAGCCCGGGCATCACTGCCATTCAGACAAATGGATAGTGACAGGTAAAGCTTATCAGTGTCAACGTCAGGCTGCTCCGGGGGACTTTGATTCCGCACTTTTCCCACAGCTGAACAGAAGGTTGTGCTTTGCAAAACAAACCCAACAAACTAGAGAACCTGAAGAGTGTGATGAAAGAGTAAACAACACGGCCCGGTAACATGCCCCACAACCATGACACTTCCTAAGTAGGTTACCACGGAAGGTAACCCAATTTAACGTGTGTCTGGTGGCTGAGAACTTCAGTAAGTTCACGAGTGAGGCCGATGATGATCAATCCATCTCAGGACGCCGGCCCTGGAAAAAAAAAAAAAAAAAAAATCCAAAGGCCCCACCGCCAGTGCCCTTGCGCGTGTACAAAGCAGTTCATTATCAAGAAAAATTATAGGGAGTCAATCTATTGATGTTGCTTAACTAATTGTAAAGCAGGGGGATTCAAAAAGCAGATGTTGCATTTCAAAGCAGTTGTGCGCAAGGAGACAGGTTATGATTTATGCTAAAATGTGTGGCTTCAAAGCGCCGAACGCGGCTTCTAAACAAATTGAACAAGTCAAGCGCTATTCACCCAGGACCAGGAGGGAGCCGGGCGCATGCAGATCAGAGGCGCACGGCTGCCGCTTGTAATATCACTCAGTGGAGGAGGGGTCCCACTGGGGGGAGGCCGCGCACAGAGGCTAACGCCCGAGCAGAGAGGAATTATGTAGGAACGCAGCTGTAACACCTGCGCAGAGAGCGCGCGCATGCACACACACACACACACACACACGCACACACGTCCCTTTGCTCCCCTCCTGGAGCATCATCCACGCAGTGGAGGGGTGATGTGGGGGGGGAGTGGGGCGAGGGGGTGTGGGGGTGGGCGGCCACCTTGAGACTTGACATCCTTTCTGTGGCACAATTATTTGGGAGGAGATGGGAGAGTTGGTAGAATACGCGAGGCCCGTGTCAACATACTGATGCAATTTTTGTAAACATGCAGGGATAAAGCCGGTGCTGCTTGTTGGTAAGACCGGTGGATGGTGCGGTTGGGGAGGGGGGAGGAGGAGGAGGAGGAGGAGGGGAGGTCGGGATACGTTTAGCACCTCCGTCCCCTCGGCTGTGAGATGCAGAAAACAAATAAACAAAGAAAAAAAACAATGAAACAGGCAGACTGGACTGGTATGAGCAAAACAAACAAAAACCACCAATGTGAGAGTTCAAGAAATTGTAATGACGTGATTAAATAACGAGTATTCCCCATTTCTTTGTTGACTTAAAGGCACAATGTGAAACTTTAAGCAACATTTAATGGTCCAAGAGCAGATTACAAAATGAATGTCAAACTGTATTTTCTGATTCTCCAATATCACCTCATTATTTTCTCATCAGCCCTTTCTGATACCGAGGCAAAATCCCAAAACCTCAACGAGATGCACATTCTGAGCTGAGGAGGATACAACTGGCTCAGAGTGGTTGCCCCCTCTCAAGTGGACCAGTTCTTTATGTCAGTATAATATGTTTTTTTCCATCAAAAGAAAATTCAGTCATTTTTTTAATAAGCAACTTTATGCAGAAAAAATCTAAACATGCAGATGTATTTCCAATGGAGGCCTTTAAAGGTTCCACAGTGTAAAAGAAAGCATGAAAGAGCGAATTGGCAAATCATCCGCGGCATCATCAATTTTGCATCGCCAAGGTGTTGCACCCCGTTGACGTCGCCGCACATGTGAAAGAGACAGACCGCGCGGACTTCTCTCACAAGTCACTTTTCCGTCTGTTTTCTTCCACTTGATGCAGCCTAAATTGGGACGGGAGAAACGAATTGCTAAATTTTTAATTAACTTCACAACATCTGCACTTGTGCTTTGAGAGAGCAGAGAGATTTCCTTTTAACCTATTCCAGCACATTTGCACACCAAGGTAAATCTTGATGCTGGCACTCTTACAGAAAGGAAAGGGGGGGAAATCAAAAATGGAAATGAACTCTCACTTGTGTGTGCAGATCAAAGCGGCAGAATTATTCAACTTTTTACCAATGCTTGATCTTCAAAAAAAAGGAAGAGAGGAGAAAGTAGGGGAGATCTGGATGGATGAATCAGTTTGAGTTAGTGTTCTCGGCTTGTTTCACGAGCTCTCCTTTCCTCTTCTGGCCTATTCTTCAGTACATTTGATGTCTCATTTCAGGCCTGACTGGCTGTGGAAGAGCAAACAGACATGTGCTTCTGTGCTGCTTGAACAACAGCGCGACGTATTTTATTCTTTTTATCATGTTCAATAAAATTTCCAAACTGAAACTGAACGGAGCTGAAGTATGACTGAAAGATTTTAGATCTCTTGTTTCTCTCAAATATTTTCTCTGTTTTCTAATTTGACCTGACAAAAATAATTTCAGATAAAATGCATTTCAAACTACCACGATTACTTAATAAACGCTATGGAAAATATTTAAAATCGTGAGCAAACGCTTTGCAGTCAGCATGTCTGTCATTAACTCCATCTTAGTGGCACTTTCCGACAGGATACTCATATTGCAGCCATTTCTAAAGTTGGGATTTTTGGGGTGAAAATGAATTTCATGTGTTCAACTTAAAAATCCGGAAAAATTTGGATCCACTCATTGTTTTTTTCCACCACAATATAGTTATTTGTACATCCTTTTTAAGGTAATACACAGTTCACTCTAAGCCCACTAGAGAGCGCTGTTGAAGGGGCAATAAAAGTCGCAGAAGACTTTCCACCTCACGTGATCACATTTGTTGGACAAACGTAAAAGAAAAAAACAAAACAAAAAAAACATCAACAGCTCCGCGTGTGGGTTTTATGGGAGTTGCAGTTGCATACACATCCAGGCAGAACATGACTCCTGCAGGGACCTTTCCTCATTTAAACGTCCAAGCAGACGGCCGGTCCTCCCCTGCACCCTGACTCCTCACCCTTACTCACCCTTACTCACCCCACCCTCCCCACCCTCGGCCACTCGCAGGCATCTGCACGGGCAGCAGAGTCCTGACTGATGTGGGTGATATCGCAGCGCACCAAAGCTCCTTTGACAAATCTCCCTTTGATACAGCACCAACAATAGTGTCTTTATAGTGACCCCTCCTCCCCGCCATCTCTCTCACCCTCTGTCTCTTTATCTATCTGTGTGTGCGTGTGTGTGTGCGCGCGTGCGTGCGTACTTGAGAAAGGGTTAAGTAACTGCAAAAAGAAGAAAGCAACAAATACATTTAAAAAAAAAGATTTAAAAAAAAGAGAGGTGAAAATAGTAATTAAAGTTTGATCTGGACGGAGAGTCAACGTGTTCTGTTTGCTTTTTCAGATCCCTCCACAAGAGGACACTGCTGCCATGTTCAATCTCCACCTCTGGCAGCACATCGACCCTCTTTTGAGGACAAATTTCGCATCCTTCGGGATGTGACTTTGACTTTAACTTTTTCTTGCAGGGCAAACTCGCGAGCATCAGACATGATTTGACTGATTCGACAAGACTTTTATAAATTCTGAATAACTACAATGAACTTTGCAGAAACGATATATAGACACCATGCAGCGGGTGGCAGCTGGACAGAATGAGGCATATACTTGTAGAAAACAGTGTATGGATCAGGACACTAAGAACTCTCATCCTGCTTCTGTTTAAATTTAAAAAAAACTTGAGGAAAAAAAATGGTCATGAGATTTTCAAGAATGAACATCCAGCTGCAAGTTCCACTGTTGACATCCAACCTCCTGCAATGTGCTTGTGGGTCTTTACGAGGATGACTTGCTTACCTCTGTGAGCGTGCCTCTTCGAATAGGTGTTTTTTCGAATGAGAACACTCAGTCAGTTAAAACAACAACAACAACAACAACAACAAAATGCTGGTACAAGCAAAGAGCAGGACCAGGATCAGCAAAGCTCGAAGTCAAAATAAGACCTGGAACTAGTACTGGTACATAGCAGAATGGAACAACGAGGCAGAGTGAGTGGGACACCTACTGGCTGGGAGGTAGAAATGTTTTTAATGCAGCCTTTGAGTTTAGCCTGCATCTGCAAACTCTCCATCCAGTGGCGAGTAGCGGTCAGCTTTGAGGTCTCAGATCTACGGTGGCCGACAAGGGCCAAGCACAAAACAACTGCCTAATGAGCCGTAGTTGGCGAAAACAGTTGCAGGTATGGAAACGATGCAAATTCACAAACACAAGTCCAAACAAGACACAAAAAGAGGACTGAGGCTGAGGACTGACTGACGGTGTTTCAAACAACAGCGGGAAGGTGTGGCATAGCACGGTCATGTGACTTTTTTGAGTATATTTTACACCAGTTTCTACTAGAAACTTATTGTCAGCCGTCCTCCTCGCTCTACCTGTGTCTCTCTCCATTGAGCTGTTTTGCTTAGAGTGCCCCCTGCAGGTTTGGAGCACTTCTGTTGTAGTCATTGGTTTATGTAGCATCTTTTTCTCGTTTGCCTCGCTTCTCTGTTTGCAGCGCATTTGATGATTAAGTTTTTTTTTATGCCTTGCAGCACTTTTTTTTTTGTTTGCACCACAATCCTCTTTTTGTACATTGTTCAGACTTGTGTTTGTGAATTTCCATCTTTTCCATTCCTGCAGCTGTTTTCGCCAGCTAAGGCGCATTAGGCAGTTGTATTGTGTTTGGCCCTTGTCGGCCACCGTACAGATCCGACGGCGATCCTGCGAACCCTAATTGCACGATGGGTGACAGAAGACGGGCCGATAGAGTTTTCACTGCGCCTATCGCAGAACAAATCTGCCGCTGCGACAGCATTTTTTCCCCCAAAAAAGCTGTGAATGGATCCGCCAATCTTATCTAGCTATACTGTTGTGTTTGCCGTGCCCTTGTATTTTCTGACGACGGTTGCGCTCTTGCTTTATATGCTAAGAAGTAAGAATCTTTACTCCTTTTATCTGTGTTTGCAGAGCTGTGCACACACTCAACACAGCCAAGGAAGGTGTGTGTGTGTGTGTGTGTGTGTGTGTGTGTGTGTGTGTACTGGTTTAGGGTGGTGGCGGCGGCGTGAGTGGGGAGCAGGGGTGGAGGGTTGGTGGGGGTTTCTTAGCTTTGTCTCCCTGTTGAGTGGGGCCATCAGATAACAGCCAGGACAATGGCGCTCCATTCTGAGGGCTCTCTTAAATGAGCAGGAAGCGGCGGTGAGCGCCTCGCCGAGGCTTCTGGCGGACTCCCTGGGGTGGGCTCAGCCCTGACAGAGCACGCCACCGCTGAATGGCTGGAGAGCACGGGAGGAAATGAGAAGCTAGTGGCCATCCAACTGGAGCCACGGGCGCCCTTTGATGCCAAACAAACGAGGAGGGCAAGGGGAGAGGGGAGGTGGGAGAGGAGAGGAGGAAGAGGGGATAGAAAAGGAGAGAGAGGAAGGAGGAGACCTACGGAAGAAGAAGAGAAAAATTATATATAGGACAAAATAGCAACGATATCATAAAACATTTTAGAAAGATTTTTCTGGCTTATTTTCAAAAGCGTTCAAAGATGTTCATTAGTCCAGATAGTGACTGTAGTGCTGCTCACTCGAGTGCTGGATGGCGTGGTGTGGCAGGAAGGTGCTCTGGCACCGTCGTGCCCCTACAGGCCAGAACGCACGTCTTGGTGCGCTCCACCCTGCCGCTCCCAGCGTGGTTACGTGCCACCCGGGGTGTGCAGTGACGAGGCAGCAGCCCTGTGAACCTCCCTTCAGCCGGAGACTCGGGTCTAAACAAGAGCGCGACGTCGGAGAAACACCTCCCCTTCCTCTTGGGCACCTACAACCGGCGTCTGGTTCTGTTGACGTGTATCGTTACACTTTAGCTACGTGGAGCAAAAGAAGAACAAAAAACTAAAACTTGGGCATTGATGGGAAGTTTGACTGAAGAAAATATGATGGTGTTTTTAAAGGTAAGCTTCAATGTTGGAACGACAAGCGAGGATCTATATATCAGGCTGCATGTTGAAGGTGCTGGTCTTCATTTATCGTGTAGCTTCATCTGCAAACACAAATCAAAAACAACCAGTCAACTTATGTTAATTCAGGGAACAAGATGGCTGGAAAACTGTTTCTGTTAAGGTGAATTTTTTAAAAGTAACTAACTTATTGAGCCAAATGTTGCAATTTAAAGGGACGGGGCCAAAAGGTGCACCTGCGCTCTTGCGGCCACCGATGCTGTTGGCTTTTGGTGGCACGCCTGCCCTGAACTCTGTTGAGGTGAGCCTGGCCGCACTGCTGATTCTCAAGGACCCACTCCATCACTGCTGCACGCAAACAGCAGAGCAGTGCAAAATCCCACAATTCCCAACCCCCGTCCCTCGGGTTTCACACAGTCTGGGTATGTTGCTGCACCTCGTTTATTTAAAAGGTGAAATAAAATTTCACACTAAAGGGTTGGTTTACATAAATAAATGTCTAATTATTAAACATTTCAGCTACAAGTCTTATTTTTAATCCTATTTCCTTGACTTTCCCATTGGATAGGAGCCTGACAATCCCACCGCCCCTCTGGTAAAATCACAAACACACATAGCAGTTACTAAAAATTTACTGCAGGGTGTTGCCTGCGGCCTCTGAGTGACACCGCGACGCAGGGGACACGCGGCCCCCACTTTCTTTTATGCGATCCGCAGCCGAAAGTGACGGCGGCGATGACAGACGCGTCGGGGCGCAGCGGACAATGCGGCCGCAGCTCTCTCAGCGCCGCTCAAGGCTGCGTCGCCGCTGTGTACTTGAGTCGCACAATGCTTTGGCACGGTCGAGGAAGTGACACATCCCATATCCAGGCTCCCCCTCTGCAGGGGGGGAAAATAGCACGACTTTGAAAATGTATTTGTTATGCTGGAGGTAATAAAAGCCGCTGCTCTGCCCGATGGAACAACACGGACCTGTGCGGCCAGAAATAGAAGTGATGTGGTCTGAAAGGTTCTGTGTCTGAATAGTTCCAGATCCAGACAGAGCGCACAGAGATCCGATACCGCGAGAAGCTATTTTCCTATGTTTTGGAAGATTGAAGAAAAAAACACTTGCAACAATATGTTGATGCATATTATTGTTTTGAAAACAATAATATGCATCAATAAAAATATGACAAAAGTCCATCTCGCATGCAAGCACACACAGCACTGGAAATCAGCCCTTTGTGATGTCACACCTTTTCCAGGCGAGTGACAAAATACCCCGCCAGGTGTTTCCCACCTTGTTTTAGTCGCTCTATAAAATAGTGGGAAGAAAAAAATCAATCTGCAAAACGACCAGGTGGAGGTGTTGTCACTAAGCAATTTGGGAAGAGTGCCCTTTGTGACATCATAAAAGACAGAACAGAAATGTATTCTCTTGTCTGCACTCAAGAAAAGGGCCTGATAAAAGAAGCAAAGGATGAGTTGTTCTCATGTCTGGAAAGTGCAGTCCCAGCCTCGTGAGACAAATTGCCATTAGGAAGAGCGAATTTCAATCTGACACGTTTCATCTTTAATTCCCCGTCTTTGTTGTTACATAATAGAAGCCTCGAGGCTAATTGACAAGCAACGCATCCTAAGAATGCGAGCCGCTCACCCGCCCAGGAGATGCACGACCCAGATGTCCCATGAATCTGACCAGCGTAGGTGTGGTGGAGGTCAGGAGACGTTCATCAAGCGCGGACAGGAAGCCGGTGCCTCGGTCCCACCGGAGTCACGCAAGACTCCTCGGGCAGGAAACGTGCGAGAGGAACGTCTGAAACCTCCACAGTTCCAACGTTGGTGTTACAAAAGCATGAAGAAAGTATTGTGCGTTATTATGTGTTGACATGTTGTTGGGTGCTCAGTGAAACCAAAACAAGCAGAAACAGAAGCTACATCAAAGGAAGGAAAAGCACTTGACACTGGCTCAAACAATGCAACATTTATGTCATTATTGTATTGGCTAAATAATGGAGCAAAACAAGCTACCATAAACACACACACACACACACACACACACATCTTTATGCACACACATCAAAGGCCTGTTAAACAAACCCCAGGGTTGTGCCCGACTCTTAACCCCTGCAGGAACTTTGTGCTGTGTGACAAATTACAGCCAATTTATGAACTCGTACGGAGGAATTCTTGAGGGTGGGGGTGGGGATGGAGGGGATGGTGGTGGGGGGGGGGTTGTCATAACTCACAGCTCCAGACACTGTAAATGCCCAGACAGCACTAGGAGAGCTTTGGAGGTGGCGGCGGCGGGAGGGTGGAGAGGAGCAGCCAGCGGAAAGGGAGGGGAGACGACGGGAGGAGACGCGACGAGCGCTACGGCGACCGCCCTTTGCAGACAAGGTCAATTCAAAAGGTAGTTGCCATGGGGAGGGTGGTGGTGGTGGGGGTCGGGACAAGCATCCCATAAAGCAGATAAAGAACAATCACAGGAACTATCGGCCACGAACGACTGGAGCCTCTCCCTGGACAAAGAATAATAGAGAGAGTGTCCAGGAGGTGGACACACACTCGGCGTGGGGGGGTCCGGGGGGTGGTGGAGGGATTTCTTCATTGTGTGATGAACACTGCGTGGAGCGGGGATCGAGAGGGATGCTGCCAGGCGTAATAAAAGTGTGACAACTGCATGTTTCAAAGAAACATCAGACGCGCTCGCTAAAACAGCAAAACACGCAAAGGGGCGTGGAATTGACGAGAGACGGGCACTGCTGAATGAACCGGAGCCAATAAAGGTGTCGTCGGTGTCGGTGGTCTGCGGAGGCTGCAAACACGCCCCCCCTCCCCCCACCCTTCGTCCCCTCATCCCACCGGTGCCTGTGGAACGCTGGTTGGAATGTGTAAATAACACACACCGTCTGTGTTATGATGGTGCATAAGGGTTTTCTTTCTTTTTTTTTGTCTTGTTTGGGGGGCACAACACTCTGCATCCTTTTCCATTCATTGTTCCCTTTACCACTGATTAATATCTTGTTTAAACAGCCCGCAGACGCGCCGCCCCGTCGGTATGTTCATAAATCCTATGGTGCTGATCAACACAATCGGGCCACATTCCTGGAAGTTTTCGAGTCCCTTCTTATCGCCACGTCTCCTCCTGGGACGGAGGGCAATGCGAGACGCACGCCGCTTCGGAGCGCGACAACAACTCCTTGGCCTGCGCGTGTCTTTCTTCCACTTTGGATTTAGGGCGCACACGCCGTCTGATTCCACGCGGTCGATGTCTGTGGAAAACGCTCGGTATTTCGTGAAATAGACACATCGCTTCCTGTATCCTTTGAGTTTATCTACCGGGTCCAGGGGACAGAGAAAATATTTGGGAAGGGATGTGAAAACTTGGAAGGTGATGGTCCAGTCACATTCCAGAGGGGCTGGAACTTGAGGTTTCACACCGATGAAAGGTGTGACATTAGTTAATGCAAGTGAACTGAAAGGATTATTTTTTATAAATATCACAAATTACATAGACAAACTCCTCCTGCGTCATCTTTTAACATGAAAGTGCAAATCCATTTCTGATAAAACTGCAGCAGCCATGCTAAAATCTCCTCAGCCGCTGTTTATATTATCTTCCAGGTCTTCTTTTGAGGTTCTTCTGTGTAGTCAGAAAGTCCCTTAGCTTTTGAATCTACTTAACCTCGCTTCTACTTGCTGTTGTTTCATTTTTAGTGGTTAAGTAAACCAATTACATTTTAAATCCAAATGAAATCAAAGAATTCAAAATGCACTCCATTAGAGGTGAGACTTCAGAGTCAGATGATGAAATATGCACACCTCATTATCCCCGGACAATAAGGTGATCATTTGTAATTTTAAATATGCTAGATAAAAAGCACCAGGGCAACCGCAGCTTCCAAATTGGCTGTCATGACAACAAACACTAGTAGTGCAGATGACTGGCTGATGAAAAACCTTTGAACTGCCACTGTCAAGCCGGCGATGGCGTCAAAAAACACGGGCGGCTTGATGTTTTAGAGCAACAATGCGAAGCGATATCAAAGTCACTCGTCGCCGCTTTGGGCGAGGGCGGTGCACGTTTGATCCTCGACCCGCTCCCTTGTCTACCAAAAGGCGAAGTTTATTTCAATCAGACAAACGCTGGGTGTTGTCCAGCGCTGGATGCAACAATGGGGAAAACCGTGGCATTGCCTGCACTTCCTCACGTAGCCTGATGGGACAGTGGATGCTCCGAAATGGGACGTGAGAGGCCTGCTCCCACCGCCCACTGCAGGGTTCACACTGCATATAAAGAGGATAAATTCAAAGCTCCTTTTATTTAATTTTCATCAGAGTGAACTTTTCTTTAGATTTGGATTTGCTCTCGTGCAGACACACTTTCATTTTCATAAGGCGAAATCTTTGCTTTGATGGCTGAATTCTGTTCTGATGACAATGTCGTCGCTGGTTTATCTCGTATTTATCTAAAGATCCCTTGTGTTTGCTCCTGTCGGACACACACCCACCTCTGATCAGAGTCAAGGTGTGGTTTGATCCATGAACCAGGTTGGCCGTGTGTGATTGAGTTTCACAGGGGGCAAAGCAGGGGGTCTCCTGGGTACCTGGTTCCTTTCCTGGTGGCTACGCTGCTTAAACGCCCACCCATTACAGATATCCATACGTCTCGGAAATGAACTCCCCCTCGGACGCACGCGGTTTGGGGTTACACCTCGGCTCCACCGACAATGCTACTTTGATCTCCACAGTGGTGTACATTGTGTGACCTAATTGTGCCCCCTCAGAGCTGGTACCTCCCACGCTGCTCCCAGAAGCCGAGTCATATGGGGAGATGGAACCGTGCGTTGCAATAGACGTTGTGTTCGCAGGCCTCACTGTGGAGTGGCCATGGTGTTGGAGGAAAACTGGACCTCAGTTGGGTTTCCGTCACACGGAAAATGGAAACGTCGCACTCACTCTTGTCTCACTATTCTGTGTGGCAAATAGCCTAATATCACCACAGTTGAAATATTGGTAATAAATCAAGTCAAATTTATTTATTTTGCCCTTTACAATAGCCTGAAAGGTACCCAAAGTGCTTTACAACAAAGCAAAAACACAGTACATAATAAATAGAAACACAAGAAAGTGCTTTGTAACCAGACCATACCACAATACATAAAACACAGGAAAGTGCCACAATGCTGGAAGGTATTAATACGGACAGAAAACAATATCAAGCAAAAATCATTGTAAAAACAAAATCCATCTGGTTCCATCAGCCACATACAAACAGTTGCAATGATCACTATTGCTAGCATAGCATAGCATTGTTGAATCATGCATGGTTACTGTTTCCATTTCCGAAGCTCTAGCATAGATGCTATGCTAGATGCTATATGCCAGATAGACCGGTTGAGTACTTTGGCTAGTGTATGGCTTCTCACTTCTTTTATGTCTCCAAGCTTCAACCACCATGGAAATGCTGAACCAATATTGACTCTAATCTGACTCGTTTTTTAAACTGTATTTCAAATTCAGCCAAAACAAAACTGTACGTTTCTCAGCCAGTGAACCCAAAACCAGTCAATTCCCGAATGTCCGATGTCAGGGACAAAATAGAAAAGGTATCAACGTGCTTATTGGCTAAGAGGTCCTTCTCAGTTTGTCAGCCAACTCAGCACTCAGCAAGTTTTGTGACGTGTTTCATTTGAATCCCTTTTTCCACTGATGTGTCATGTGACTCTTTATGAACATGTAAATTGCCAAAACTGCACTGCAAAATAAGCCTTTGCCAAATCTCCTACAATTCCATCCCAAGTGAGCACAAAAATTCGTGTTTGTGATTTTCTTTTTTTAAATCACAAACAAATACATTATCTACTGCTCCTTCCTCTCCCTATTTCAATGTCTATGGAAAACAACACCAACTGTTTTACTTGAAGGTGGAAAATCCTCTAGCAGTAGGACCCAGAGGACCTTGACAGAGGGGAAAATCAAGTAGCACACCTTTATGTTGACTGAGGCAGAACAAAGATGTGAAAAAAGTTGTTGAGCTCTGCGAGGAAGAAAAAAAAAAAGAAAAGAAAGAAAAGGTTGAGCTCTGAGCCACGCCATTGGCTCTGAGGAGGCCGACAGGAAAGTGTCATGGCTCTTGAGACCTGGACGGTGGCCGCTATATATGTATTCCAACACACTTTCCAAACCTTTTACTGACTCCATGAACTGCCGCGCTGCCGGACACCGTTAGAACATCCCCCACGGACGCAACATGAGCGCTTCAGTGGCCGTGTACAGGAGCATCTACACGGAGGACCGCTTCAAGCAGGCCTACGGCTCCGGGGACGACGCCTCTGATGGGAGCCTGCGGCTCCGGGAGAAGCTCGCCGGCAGGTGCAGGTGCTCGAGGCGGGCGTGCCTTCACCTGTTGAGGGAGAGACTGCCCATCGTCAGCTGGCTGCCCAGGTACAGGCTGAAGAAGTGGATCCTGGGAGACACCGTGGCGGGGCTGACAGTCGGGATCCTGCACATTCCGCAAGGTGAGGAAAAGCCGCTTCACCGAGAACAGATGGGGCATGTGATTATTATTTTTTTTATCCTCGTGAGTTTAATTGATTAAAGTGACACAAGCTTGGATTTGTAACCGTTCAGTCGATACTAAATGAATAATTAATTGTATATTTATCATTCTTAATTATTGTGGGAATAACTGAAAAACAGGACATTTATTTACTCGCATTATTTTAGTTTTATGTTATGTATTTACAATAATAAATTATAAAATATTAAATAATAAAGCTATATGTAAGAAATGCAGGAACCAATATTATAGTATGGCTTATTGTTGTTTTTTTTGGTATTACTTAAATCAAAACAAGTATTATTATTATTATTATTATTATTATTATTATTATTATCATTATTATAATTGTATTTTCAGCAATAGTTTGAGTATTATTTTTTAAAGCAATAGATGTCAATGTAAATATTTCAACTGATCTGACAGCCTGAACACAGATGAACCAACAGTTTGTTTTGGATCACTTCCTCCGAACAGGCATGGCCTTTGCTCTGCTCACATCCGTGGCACCGATATTTGGTCTCTACACCTCTTTCTTTCCTGTCTTCCTCTACATGTTTTTTGGCACGGGTCGCCATGTGTCTACAGGTAACGCCCTTCCTTCACTTTATGTGCTTGATAACCGAGCGACACAGTGGAAAAACAAGTCTTGACAATGCCAATAGTCCCAACAACAAGCAAAACATTTTTTTTTTTTTTGGAAGCAGCTCGGTCAAAGTGTCAGCTGTCCTACTGCTTCTCCTCTCAGGGACCTTCGCCGTGGTGAGTTTGATGACAGGCTCGGTGGTGGAGCAGCTGGTTCCCACTCCTCTGGAGATGAACTCCAGTTCATCTGAAGCAAGTGAGTTGGAGGCTCAGCGGATCGGAGTGGCCTCGGCCGTGGCGCTCCTCTCAGGGATTATTATGGTAAAACACGCACAAAAAAATAAAAACCGCACTGGAAACGCGGTGGTGGATGTTGTTTACGAGCGAGCGTCTCTTGCCCACAGCTCTGCATGTGTGGCCTTCAGCTGGGCTTCCTCTCCACCTACCTCTCAGAGCCAATCGTGAAGGCCTTCACCAGCGCTGCCGCCTTCCACGTCACCGTCTCCCAGCTGCAAAGCATGCTGGGCTTGCGGCTCCCTCGCCGCACCGGAACCTTCTCCCTCTTCAAAGTGAGTTTGTCTTCAGCGGCGGCACAAAACGGCTCGAACCATCCAGTTTATTCAAATTTATTCTTCTTTTTTGTTTGATATCAGACTTTAGGCTCGGTGATGGAGAACCTGCCTCACACCAACACGGCCGAGCTGCTCATCTCGCTGGTGTGTCTGGCCGTCCTGGTGCCGGTGAAGGAGGTCAACACGCGCTGCCGGCAGCGGCTGCGAACGCCCATCCCTGTGGAGATTCTCACTGTGAGTCCATTTGGGGGAAACATTTGGCAAGCATTTGGACCTCTATAGGGTCGAAAAAGCTACCTATATCACATCAGCAAGCAAATCCATGCTGTAATATCTTTTACAATATAAAAAAAAAAGCCAATACCGTGTAAGCGATGTTATGCAGTACGACGCAACACACTTATTGTCCACTAGGGATGGGCATTCCGGCTCTTTTCAGAGAACTGGTCCTTTTGGCTCAGCTCAATAAAAAGAGCCAGTGGCTCTTTTGGCTTTCAAGCGGCTCCTTAGATTTTCTGTTGCTTCTTTTATTTAGGTGACTTTATTATGTGCTAAAATTAATAATTAATGTTCACGATGTCAAAAACATTAAATGTGTATAATTATTTATACACTCAACATGGAACACGGTACTGTAAAAATAAATATGATATAACAAAAGAAACACCCACCCTCATACAACTGTGTACAAGTGAAAGAACACATCAACGAGCGTCAAAATAAAAACAAATAATTGCAAAACAAACAAAAGGCAGCTTTAAGCTAAAACATTTCAGCTTAGCCAAGATTGGCATTCAAAAAAACTAAATGTGTATCACACAAAATCTCCGCTAAACCACCTCCTACATCGGCACCAACTCCACGACTGGATGTGGATCAACCCGTTTTCTGCTTTACTTCCGGGATGTACGGCATCACGTCTATTATCTGCGACGTTTCTCTGTCTCTCCCTTCCTCTCCTTTACTCTCTGGCGCTCTGGGGTGAAGTGCTAAGTGCAGATAGACAGTGCCACACATCTCGACTAATCTTAATAAAAAACAAACAAACAAACAATGGGCTCCCTAAAAAAAAAAAAAAATTTGTCTCTTCGTTCACTTCGAATGGCCGGCTCTTAGAACCGGTTCGTTGGCGAACGACCCATTGCTTTTGTCCACACTGGGTCATTTCTCTTGAACTCCGAGTGCTTGCAAAGGATTATGGACATGCGTGTTGGCTGCAGTCTGAGTGCATGGACACGCTTGTCCCACCTGCCGCACACAGTCCGGGTAACGCCACACTCACGCTACGTTCCCCTGCCTTCATCTCCACAGGTGATCATCGCAACAGGCGTGACCTTTGCCTTCTCGCTGGACTCCGTTTACAACATTGAAATCGTCGGCCACATCCCCGCCGGGTAACTTCTACAGCTTTGGCGCAAGTGTTGACAAAACACATGTCTAGCGTCTAGGTTGACCTTTAACCACAACGCCCCCCAGGTTCCCCAGGCCACGGCTGCCGGCCCTGAGCACCTTCCCCGACATCGCCGGCGACACGGTGGCCATCACCTTCGTCAGCTACGCCGTGTCCGTCTCGCTGGCGATGATCTACGCCGACAAGCACGGCTACTCCATCCACCCCAACCAGGTAATGGGTTCTCGCGGAGGTTCGCCTCCCCGCTGACTCTCGCTCGTGAAAAACGCCTCTCAAAAAAGCTGTCTTTCCATCCCAGGAGCTGTTGGCTCACGGCGTCTCCAACACGGTATCCTCCTTTTTCACCTGCTTCCCCAGCTCGGCCACTCTGGCCACCACTAACATACTGGAGAGCGCCGGAGGTCACACACAGGTAGGGCAGAGCAGGGACCGGTCGGCCTCTCAGAAGGGTCGAAACACACCCGGGTTGTTACGTGGAGCTTTTGTTTGTGTCTGCAGCTCTCTGGCTTGTTCACCAGCCTGGTCGTTCTCATCGTCCTGCTGCTGATCGGACCGCTCTTCTACTTCCTGCCGAAGGTCTGCTCACGCTGCACGCAGCATGTTGCGCTGAAAAAAAAACCGAAAAAAAAACACCCACTTGTTTCTTCTTGTCTTCAGGCGGTGCTGGCGTGCATCAACGTCACCAGCCTCAGGCAGATGTTCTTGCAGTTTCAGGACTTGCCTGAGCTGTGGAGGATCAGCAAGATCGACTTTGTGAGTGCGCCCAGGCACGCTGCGTGGCGGCCAAACTCTGTCCGTCCACCCCAGAGTGCGGCTGCGGTGACGGTGTGGCGCTCGTGTCTTTGTCCAGGTAGTTTGGGTGGTAACCTGGCTGTCAGTGGTGGTGCTGAATGTGGACCTCGGCCTGGCCATCGGCGTGGTGTTCTCTATGATGACTGTCATCTGTCGCACACAAAGGTTTGTCCAGAAAAAAACAAGAGATTCATCTGTTATTATTTTTTCTAAAGAAGGAAAAGAGAGTTTGTTTCCCTGATGGTCCATGTTTCAACAGGGCTGGCTGCTCAGTGCTGGGTCGTGCCAGCAACACAGAAATATACAGACCTCTGGAGAACCACAGCAAGGTGAGCGAGGCCACCAAATCTCCTTGGACCCCAACAGTCGCAACTTCAGAGACAGGGTCACCCGATCGGCGTTTCCCTTTCAGTGCTACGAGGTTCCGGGGCTGAAGATACTCACCTACAATGGGCCCATTTACTATGGAAACCGCAACTTCTTCAGGGAGGAGATGAGCAGGCTGCTGGGCCTGACGCCAGAGAAGATCCGCAGCCGGGAGAAGGCCAGGAAAGCCCTGGAGAGGCGGCGGGAGAGGGACGTCACCGTCAACACCGTGGTACGCCGGCCGCAGACGCTTGAATGAGCTCGGCCACGACGTACCAACCAAAGCAAATGTTTTCTTATTCCTTCCCTGTTGTCTGTTTTAGGAAAGAGGCATTGCTAACACGTCGTTTTCCTCAGAAAACGAGTTCTTTAAATCAGGTGAGTATAACAAAGACAATTACACTGAGGCAAAATTAGAATCAAATCCTTTTATGATAAAAAAAAAATACTTGAAATTAACAAAGAAAACAGGTTATTTGTAATTGGACATGTAAAAATTACATTAAAAGTCATTTAAATGTTGTGTCTCTGCACGTCTGTTGTTCTCTTTGGACCAGAAACTTCTGAGACTGATGTCCAGGCAGTGCTGATCGACTGCAGCAGAGTGATCTTTGTCGATGTCGCTGGAGCGCGACTCTTCACACAGGTCGGCCTGCTCAACGAAGACGCAGCACTTTTAAGTATTCGGTCTCGTTTTAATTCCGCGTCTTGATTCGTGTGGCTGTGTTCTCTGTTTCGCAGATGTGCACCGAGTGCCAGAAAGTTGGAATTCATGTTTATTTGTCCAACTGCAACGGTAGAGACCCAACAAAAATTTTCTATCCCAGCCATTTACTTGCGTCACTCCAGTGTTCATTTGTACCAGCGCTGATCTGCCATCTCTTTTACATTCAATCTCCCTAGAGAGTGTCCTGAAGATCCTCACATCAAGCGGTTTAATGAACTGCATGAATCCTCAACACATTTTTGTCACTGTTCACGACGCCGTGATGTATATTCAGCAGCAGAAGGTAAAAAAAAAAAAACACCTGAGCAGGAGCAGCGAGCGAGCATACAAATGTGTCTTTTTCCCTCTTATTTACGCGAGTGATGTGCCGCAGGAGAAACCTCCAGAGAACACCACCACCGTCTGGGTATGAGTCATGCTCTCATCATCGTCATCTGCGTGTGCCGGGGACCGAAATGCCAGAGGGGGAACGATCCTTTCCAAGTTTGATTGCGGAGGATACGTGCCTCTAAAGTGTATGTCAGCGGGTTCGGTCGAACTGTACGGTATTTTCAACGACGCAGTAGTCTGTTGTAGCACCGAGTTAAAGACTGAATTACAGTATTATTCAATTTGTCCAGTTCTAGCTATTTAAGAATTCAAAGCTGTCTTTCTTTTATTTGACTTCGAAGTACCAAACGGCGTATGGAATATGCTCCTGTTGTTGGTAATAAGTGCTGGAATGTTATTATAGTAGTATTTATTCAATTTCAGATGTTTGTAAAAGAGATTTACATAAAATGCACTAAATAGTTTGTTTTAAATACTTTGTATTTTTTATCCTGTGTGACATGTGCTTTAATATGCAACTGTGTACAGTAAATGCCTTTCTGCATTAAACCATCTTGTTTTTTTGTGATGCAAACTTGTGTCATCAATTAACAGAATCAATTTGCCCCCCAAAACATGGCAACATCAAAATAAAATTTCAGCAAGGCAAATTAGGGTTAAAAGCGGCCAGATTATTCTGCAAAATGTGTGAATATATCTTTTAGGGCAGAGGAGGGGTGTGGAATGTGAAGCATGCTGCTCTGTCATATTTGGAAGAGAGGACTCTTTGTTGTGTATGTCGACACTGTAGGGCTGCTGCGATGCAGCTGGGAATTGGTGTGTTAAAGTAGATGTTGGTGCCACAGTGAGGGAAACTGGAACCAGTGGAACCACTGACTCACTGAAGGGGAAAACATTGAAGGGGAAACAATATTCAGGAAAAACAAACAAACAATACAAATCAAATCAAAACAAAACACATACACACGCGGTTGTTATCACCAGCAATCCAGAGTGATGGAGTCACCTGGCCAACTTGCTGCCCTCTGCTGTCCAACAGGCAAAGGTCTTTCTCTCGCTCCGCCCGATGAATCCTGGTTACCTTGACCTGCTTAAACTACGTAAAGTGCAGGTTCAAAAGCAGGACACAAAAAAGAAAGAAAAAAAAAACGAGGGGGGAGGACCTAATTATTTGCTTGCTTGATGTCGGACAGCCAAGTTATTAATTTTTTCCAGTGCATATTTCAAAGAGGCCTCCAGACGCTGCACCCTTTGGGTTTTTCCCTTTAAAGCGAAACGGAGTGTTTCACTAATTGGCAAGAACTAGTCCACTTCAATTAAAACATGGTACACGCGGCTCCTGGCCAAATGTTTACGAAGCCAGATTTTACCGGCAGACCTACTAACATGTGTGTAGGTATACACACACACACACACACACACACACACACACACACACACAGTACATGCTCTAATTGTACATATGGGCATGGGCATATTGCAAAATAACGAGACCTATTTGGATTAAATGTTAAAGTGGTTGATTCACTGGCTTTAAGTTTAAGTTAATGAGAACAGTATGTTCTTACAGCCTAAACGGAACACTTCATATGGGAGATGAATGCAGCTTGAAAACAACAATAAAACAATAGGTAACCTCTTTTTTTTTTTTTTTTTAGAAAAAAATTTATAAGTTATCTTTAAAAAAAAAAAAAAAAAAATTCGAACAAAGTAATTTGGAAGACAGTGGCGCTATTGCCCAAAGTAAACTGATTGTAGTATTATGAAGTTCCTCGTGTGAGGAAAATCAACCTGTTTTCCTCTAATCTTTTGTTTCCACCTGGTGGTGAAATTCTGCAACGACAGTTACCAAAGAACGGCTGGTCATGAATGAATGAAATGAATGAATGAATGAAATTATTTTTCAAACACGGTTTTACAAACACAAGACAATTTAAAATAAAAATATGACACCATCAACTCACCTTCAACATTTACTTTGATTATCAGTCGTAACAAAACAATGTAAACATTGTATAAAAATGTACAATGTGTCAACATGGTAATAAATTTAAGACTTATACAATGTATTTATTAGCATCACAACAATTTATTTTTAAAAGTAAAATAAAAATAGAAATAAGAGTACTATCTAGTAGTAAATAAAACTAAATAGCTTACAGGCAACATTTTCTGGAAAAACAACTAATTTCATCAATAATGGTACCATGGCAATAGCAGCCTTCCGGGGTTGGACAAAATTCAACAAAAATAAAAAATGCCGTACTCAAGTGCAGTGTAATAGAAGGAAAACAGTGCTTTCGACGAGCAGCATAGTGTTGCAGAAACTGTCACAGTCAGAAACATGGCAGAATTACAAATAAATGTTAAAGGGCATTCCTACATCACACAGTCAGTCTACTGCTGACAGGAATATTTAAATAAAGATGTTTAATTTTGCTGTAATAAGAAAACTATGAATCCAATCAACAAAGACAAGACAAAGGAGAAAGAAAAGAACCTGAAAGGGTGCCAGGCAGGCAACCAAAGTTATATAGTCCTCTAACAGATCAGCTGGGGGCGCTGTTTCAATGGGAATGGAGCCTTTGGTATCTACTGTCTGTCACCTGTGCTGCTTTTTGAAGCAGCTATTCAACAAACATCAGTAATTTCAGTGTTTTAAAGTTGAATGGACATTCGACGATTGGCTTTCACGGGCTGGTCATGCATTTGAACCTGTACTTGAAATAGAACAGTTCACTTTTAATACCGCTGTCATTCTTGGAGGTGGGGTAGCGGAACTTCTCGTACGCCTTCTGCGAGTCCTTCTTGGTCCAGGGTATGATGATCTTTGAGGCGTGGTTGACGATGATGTCGCTACAGGAGCCGACATGGAGGGAGCCCATTCCGTCGATGAAGAACTCTGCGGATTTCAGTGTTCGGAGTTGAGGCTTTGTCCTGACTCACCTTGGTGACGTGATGTATTTTTAGAAAAGCAAACAAACGCTCACCAAAATGACCCCTCCGTGCCAGGCGCGGGTCGAAGCCCACCTGCCGCACCTTCTCCGTACTCGCCATGAAGAAGTTGATGGCGGCGTCGGCGACCACGCAGTTGGGGAATCCCTCGATGGCGTGGTGGTAGCCTTGCCTGATGTGCAGGCAGTTGCCCTCCACGCCTCCGTCTTCCACGGACATGGTGTGACGGTATGTGGCGGTGTAGCCCGTCACTTCTCTCACCGCGCCGCTGACCTGCAGCCGTTCGAGCGGCACAAAAATATATCAGGACACACACAGGTAGAGAGATGAAACCACTGAAAAGCAATCGTATCTTTTCTGAACAACAAGTAAACTTCAAACAAGGTCATTTGGAGGATAGTGGCACTACTGCCCTTACTAATTAAAGTGATTTTAATATTATGATGAGGTTCCTCATGAGGAGAATTCAACCTGTGAAACGTTCTCTTCTGATGGTTTGTTTCCACCTGGTGGTGAAATTGGGAAATGGGAAGTGGGGGGACATTTTCTATCCTGAGCTCCACAATTAGCCAATAATTCTAGGTCACTAGAAAACAGCCTCCTGCAAAAAATAAACATAACAAAACAAAACAAAAAAAAACCCACCACATTTTATCTTCCATTCATCCCTCTTCTACACCCGCAGCTCTGCACTCAGGTCACGGGGGTCTGCTGGAGCTTATCCCAGGCTACAGCCCACACCAGGGGGAGGCAAACCTTTTGACTGGTGGGGTCACAATGGGTTCTAAAATTTGACAGAGGCGATGGAGCAGCAGCAGATGGATGGAGTGTTTTTGTGGAGGAAAAAATATATCATGGGATATGTAGAAAATATTTGTTTTAATGTCTATTGAAAATGAACAAAGGCATTGAAACAAAACATCTGTCTTTGAAGCCCCGTGGCTTTAATTGACTCTTAAAACACTGAAAAAATGGATGGAATGCATTTATTTTATGACTTACTTCCTATTCATATCATTCCTTCAAGTTCAGCGGGCCGGATTAAAAAACTTAACGGGTCACATATGGCCCTCGGGCCGTAGTTTGCCCATGCATGGCCTACACCATGGACACGTCACCACTGTGTTGCCCTCACTTTACCATACCATACCGTTGGCCCCTGAACGTTGAAAAGGTAACCACCAAAGCGATAAAAATGGTATCCACCACCACGCCGCTAACCCTGTCCCTCCGTCCACCCACATGCATCCGTTAGCCACACGGTTCTCGGCGTGATCGCCAGAGTCTCACCAGATCCAATGTCGTCTTCTCCAGGATGTCCACCATCTTCTCCAGCTTGGTGTTTGACGTGAAGATGAAGTCATCGTCCACCCACAGCACATACTTTGTGATCACTTGTGACACGGCCAAGTTTCTTCCTGCAAACCAGCCCTGCGTCATGCCAAAAAAAAAAAACTGTTCTACAACAGCACTTTGTGACAGCACGCGCACACACACACACACACACACAGAAGATCTTGCCTTTCCAAACGGCATGATGTAGTGCTCAATGTGAGGCCCCCTGACTGGCTGCGGATGCTCATTGTCGTCGGCTATCACTATAGTGACAGTGGGGTAGAACTTCCTGATGCTGTCAATCAGGTCCTTCAGTTTGTCGTAGCGCAGGAAGGTCTTGGTGGTGATGGTAACCAGAGCGCTGATGTTGTACTCTGCCGGAGAGCAAAGGGACAAAGGTTGAGCGCAGAGTCCAAATGCTGATTGCTCATCAAAAGCAAGAGTTTTCAGTTGCCTTTTTCATTTTTTTTTTTACATCAACATACACTGACCTTTTTGGTGTCCTGAGAAATGTAGTTTTGGGACGGTTTCATGTTCGATTTTAATGGTGAAAAACGACCGGTGGCTCTCGGTCGCAAAGCAAACTAAATTAGGGAAAAGGGGGGAAAGATTCAACATTGTTTTAATGCTCTCTGCACACACACAGTCAAAAGTCATGCACATTAGGATTGAGTAGGTGTGAATGTGAGTGCAAATCTGAATTATTTCATTTCATTCTTGCAAATATAGAGGTTTTTTTTTTTTATCTTTTATATTCTAAATCTTAATTATTTTACTTATTTATTTATATTTATATCCTATATCATGCATGTATGTATTCATTTCTATTTTTGTTCTGTTTTTTATTGTATGTCAATTTTGTGTGTTTTTCTTTCTATGTAAAAGCCGAGAGATTCCTCAAAAATCAAAAATTTGTTATGCTTGCATTTTGTTGAGCTCAAACTACAGAAAAAAGTGACCCAAAAGTTTTGTCTTTTTGCCTATTTATGACCCGCATATGATTTTCTTAAGACAGTCTGCCGCTTTCCCATGTGTGCTTCATTTGGAAGCATTTCAAATGTTTTTCAACGTGACTTGGGAGCAGGATCAAAAAAAGAGATAAGCGCATGCCGACATGACGAGTTGCTTCTGCATTCCACTCTTTAAACCCATGTGATGCCACTCCCTGTGCTGGTGTCCACACCCTTCACAGGCTAGTCCCAACACAACCGTATCTGAATTACATTGCGAAACCCACAACCGTATCTGAATTACACTGCGAAACCCAGACATGTGCAGCATTAAGACCTGTAGCGTTCATGCAGCTTACAACTTGTTTGAGGGCGTGAACCCCACCTACACTCCCCAGACAACCGGGACGGACTGCAGCTCCTTGCCAAGAACAGCAGAGGCGCTGACGAACAGACGGGCTGACGGATGTTTCTGTTGTTTCCGTGTCGGTTTTCAGTTACGAGCAACTCCTGTCGAAGCGACACCTCGTTTCCTCCCCCTGCGCCAGAGTTTTGACACTAGTGTTTTGCAATCCTCAAAAGGGGAAGGCCAACTGTCATCTGGCCGTGGTTTTAGTGCTTCTTGTGTTCTAACAGATTATCTGTTAGAACACACACTCAGGCACGCACTCAGGCACGCACGCATGCAGACACCATTATGAGACAAATTGTGACTGAACTGAACTGGATTTTATCTATTTTCTCTGTATATATCTTGCTTTCTCTTTAACATTTTACCTGTTATGTATATGTGTGCTTTAAAGCAGGGAGTCAAAATTTTACTATAATAATTTGCATTATAATAAAGATTCTTGATTCTATTGGCCCCACTTCTTCTGTTTGCAAACAGTAGTTTGCCTCACTTCCCCTTTGTTCATTTCTTCTAAAATGCAGAGCTAATATATAACTAATTACTGACAGTTAAATTTGGTCATATTTTATGTTGCGTCCCTACCTTCAACATGTAATGTTGGAGAAGCTAGGTTCCAGGATGGATCAAATTGAAACAAAGTTTCAATTGTTTGTTTTGACCAGGCACGCGACTATGTTACTGTTATGTTGCCATACACACCATGGGAAGTTTAAGTGCAAAAGAAAAATGAGCTTTAGTCCTGTCATGGCACAAACACGCAGAGGTACAAGCTACACATACTAGGCTGAACGAATGCACACACAAACTTAAGCAAAGAAAAATGAGGTAGCGGTTCAGGGAATGGTTTGGTGCTATGTTCTGGTGTGTGGTTTGGCTAAAAGTCCATGGTGTTTTGTGGCTTATATCTCTAATTTTGCCTTTAAAATATCAAAAACACTTGTTGCTTGGCTAACTTCATTAGGAAAGGCTCCAAGTTTTTTTATGAAAAATGCTGAATAAAGTCTGAATGCTGCCCTCTTTGGGGAAGAGCAACATCAGCCATTACATGGGTTAGCGATTTAGCAAGTTTAGCTTTCAGGCTAAGACATGCGTATTTGCTTGGATCTGCTGCTTGGTTTTTAAGAAATGAGACCAGAGCACATCACTCATGTTCTTAACTCAATCTACTGGCGTTTAGTTCATTTTAGGATTGACTTTAAAACTTTTAATGTTTGTTTTTAATGCTATTAACAGCTTGCTCCCCTCTTAGCTTATCAGAGCTATTAACTGTCTGTGTACTTGGCAAGACTTTGTGGTAACAATTTTGTTCTATTTCATTTACTTGCTTTTATTGTTGTTTCTGTTAAAACAACAATAAAAATTGTTTTTTTAATTCTTAGTTTTATTTCTTCTATGATCTATTGTAAAGCACTTGGTTCACCTATAGGTGGCTGTAAACGGCTGTATGAAGAAAGCACACTTTTTATGTTTATATTTTACATGTGACCCTGGCAGGTGTTGGAATCCTCGTCCAATGTGCAAATACATTAACCACTGCAGATATTTTTGTGCTAACGTCACCTGTGTCTGCAGTCTTGGGATGGAACACGGTGTTGGTGTAGGTGACGAACTGCAGCTGCCTGTTGAGCGCCGACAGCAGTGAACTGGTCAGAGTCATGTGGCTCTGTCCATCCCCTTCAACCAGGACTTTGTCCACTGTGGCGGCGACGTCAAAAGTCCCCAGGGCTGCATTAAAAGATACCTGCCAAGGTAGCTGCATTTATTAAGGGTCCTATAACCTGAGAAAAACCAAAACATTTGACCTCCTGCCAGCCCCGGATTGGCAAAGGGTTAGTCTCAGTCAGTGTTAAATACAGCGCTCACTTCCTCCATTCATCAAATGATTAACACTTATTATACAACAGCCTCACACACTCCACACACAGACTGAGAAAGCCAGTCTGTAATAACTAAATTGCATAACTCCAATCAAGTTCAAATTCACACGCAAAAGGCAGCCCAAAACAGTATCACTGTAACAACGCACAGACCAACACAGCATGGCATGGCACTGAGCGTAATAAAGGGATGTATGGATTTTCAGAGTCTCAACCTACAGCCTTAGGCGGAGAACAAGAGTAGCCGTTTCTAATGTTAATAAAGCTATTTGTGAGGATAAGCCCTGGAGTAGGTCATTAGACTCGAAGTACATGATGCAAAAGAAAAGGACAGGCGAGAGAAGGGACAGTTTGCTTGCAGAGAAACAGAAATTTAGACTTAGAGAAGCGTATTCTCAGAAAGAGTTTGTCTGGGACAATGCTAGATCCAGGAGAGTTTTTAAATATCAAACCAACATGCAGCATAGGGAAAGAGAAAAAAAATGACCAGTCAATTGAAATATAGGGACAACATCCGGCACAGGGCAAGTGTTAAGGCACAGAGTGTCTTGAAATATAGGGACAACAGCCGGCACAGGGCAAGTGTTAAGGCACAGAGTGTCTTGAAATATAGGGACAACAGCCGGCACAGGGCAAGTGTTAAGGCACAGAGTGTCTTGAAATATAGGGACAACAGCCGACACAGGGCAAGTGTTAAGGCACAGAGTGTCTTGAAATATAGGGACAACATCCGGCACAGGGCAAGTGTTAAGGCACAGAGTGTCTTGAAATATAGGGACAACGCTCTGCACAGAGAAAGGACGAAGGCCATGAGTAGGAGAAAGTATCGCTTCAGCTCAGACCATAGGCAGGTACTTATTGCTAGGGTTGAGTTGAGTCGTGCGCAGAAGAAGGATAGGTCGAAGGACTTTGGTTTTGTCATGCAGCAGTTTAATGAAAAGGTCAGAGATGGACCTGAGTTTGTGTGTTGCGTTTGTCTCAGGTTGTTCTTTAGGAATCAGGTGCATGCTTGTGATAGGCAGGTTTATGCAGAGAGTGTAGCGAACAATTGCATCAGTGAGCAGTACTTGCACACATGACCGTCATCGCCTTGGGGGACTTTTATCAGTTGCCTCCCGTTAAAGGGAAGCCTCTGTACAAGTCTCAGCCTGGTGTTGATTTGTGGTGCCACTTTGGCATCGTCGAGCTGACAACGATTGCCAGACAGAAGGATCGTGTTTTTGCCGAACTGCTCAACCGCGTGAGAGTGCGTTCCCGAACGACCCCCATGTTGCCTAGCGACGTGCAGATTTTGAAGGCGCGCGAGACGGGCGAAGAGAGACCAGTGTTGCACATTTTTGCAACAAACAAGCAAATTCTGTTGCACAATGTGCACCAGCTGCAAGCCTCTTGCCCCGATTACGTCACCATCGAGGATTACATCATGAGCCGCAAAAGGAACAAGGTTGCGTCGGATGGCTGGGCATCACGTGAACGCGAAGGAAATGCGTTTGCCAGCGAGTTTGTCCTTAGCCCCCAATGCGCGTGTTATGCTAGTTAAGAACGTGGACGTCGGGGACGGTCTGGTAAATGGAGCATGTGGCACGGTGACGTATTTGGAGTTTAGGGACAACCCAGCTTTTCCCGCTGCTGTGCATGTTCGTTTTGACGACGCCAGAGTGGGCTCCGAGAGGAGAAAGGTACGTGCGAATGCAGCAGTAGAATGCAGGGATTCTACTGTCATCCATCCCGAGGAAGAAAAGGCGACCCCGCGAGGAGGTGTCCGCCGGCAGTTTCCTCTGAAGTTGGCGTGGGCATGTAATGTACACAAGGTACAGGGGTTGACTGTGGACGAGGCAGTGGTCTCGTTGCACAAAGTGTTTGCACCTGGGCAGGCGTACGTAGCGTTAAGTCGCGTTCGAACTTTGTCGGGACTGGTCATCAAAGACTTCAAAGAGAAGGCCATTTACTGCAAGGACGCCATTAAGGATGCCTGCGTTTCTGGTGGAGAAACCAAAGGCTGAGGTGGACAGACCCGTTTTGACTGTGTTTCTCATGAACGTGCCTTGCACGCAGCATTTACAGCCTGTTGTTTGTAGATGAGTTTACGGACTTGGAAGGATTGATGGATGTGGATTTTAGCTACGTGCGTTTGGCAAAGGAGGCAGACAAGAGTTCCTTGACTGATGAGCCAAGTAGAGCTACACGCCTGTCTGCCCAGTGCAAACTGTTGTTTTTGTTGTTGTTGTGTTTAGTAGCGTTGCATGAGTTGTGCTTTACGTGGTGCCATGAGTTTTTTTCCCCGTCGTGAAGAGGTGTAGCTTGTCGCGTGTAGCTTGTAGCGTGTCGTGTGCCGCTTTTAGTGTGTCGTGTTTAGCATGTAGTGCGTAACTTGTAGTGTGTAACATGTAGCTGTAGCTTGATATTTTTTAGCAGCTGTCTACATTTTATCTGTGCCTTCTTTTTAAGGTGGCCTGGTTGGAGACGCTGTCCAGAAGAACGGGGAATCTGAGCAGCGGCCAGGTGATGTCGTCTCAGCCAGCGACATTGAGGAACACCACCTTTTTGCACCAGCAGAAATGGACTGCTTTGGGACACGGATGTCGTTTCAGCCAGCGACATCCAGGAGGATCACCTCTGGTAAACTAAATGAACTGCTTGAGGAAATGGATGTCGTCTCAGCCAGCGGCATCCAAGGACATCTCTTCTTTGCGTAACGGTAAATGGACTGCTCTTGGACACGGATGCCGTTTCAGCCAGCGACATCCAGGAGGATCACCTCTGGCACGTAAATGGACTGTTGGAGGACATGGATGTTGTTTCAGCCAGCGACATCCAGGAACATCACGTCCTTCTAGTAATATAAATGGACTGCTTTTGTATTTCGACTTTTTAACTTGCTGTATCTATTTTTATGTACTTGTATATATTTATTATATTTGTGTGTGTGTGTGTCTGTTTGTGAAGTAGAAGTAAGAAAACATACCTTCCGCTTTTCCCAGGTATGACATAAAATGTGCATGTAAGTGAAAAACACAACTGACAGTTGATGAGACTAACGGCCAGCTTGCGCTGTTGTTTGGTTCATGACAGTGAATGAAGGCTTGCAAGATCTGCAAAAGTTGTTAGCTTATGTTTCTTCAACCAACTTGTAAGCTATCATAAAAAAATGAGCGATAAACGCACTGGTCAAAGTTTACCAAGACTTTTATTATTTTTATTAAAAAAAAAAAACAGACCGGCCAGTCCGGGGCTGCCTCCTGCCTCCTGTGTATGACAGTCCTTAGTTGAGTTCAATGCAACCACTAGGGGCAAACTACTAAAATGCACCCTTTTTTAAAAAAAATAAATAAAAAATACTTCCAGGATTAAATTTGATATCAACAGCTGCCACTCTGCATGTCCAGCTAAATGTTTACATTTGAGTGAGAGAAGCTTGAGCGCAAAAGGCGACACACAGTGAGGCGACAGCGCTAACCACTGCGCCATCGTCTCGCCCATTCACAATTCAATGCTCTTTACAATGAATAACGGTTTGAACAGTGGAATTACTAGGAAATGACAGCCAAAGTAAACAAAGAAAGCCAACATTAGGAGAACAAGCAGGGCATTACAAATGAGGCCTACCACATATTTTTCTCTTGGTTCTTCTTTGAGTTCCAAGCCTGTGGAGAGACAGACACTATTATAGCTGATGAAAGCTTCCCAATTTTAATACTTGCATACATTTGAGAAGCACAGGCCCGTGTTGAATGCTGTGCAGTGTGCAGACGCAAGAGTTACCGGGAATAATGATGGTCTTCAGCGGTCGGACTACCACCCCCTGTGTAGGATACTGCAGCGGACTGTTGGCCTTGGCCACAATTAGCTCATTGGCAGGACTGTGAAGCCTGGACCATGAAAAAAATAATGTATGTTAGCTACGCTAACAAAGCTAACACACAATAATCAAAAGGGGAAGGGAGGGTTTTTTTGGCTGTTAATAATAATAATAATAATAATAATAATAATAATAATAATAATAATAATAAATTAACGATAATTCGTCTAATGGAATAATCCAACTGTATAAACCCTCTCGGAAATGCATTTTAGTCTGCATTAAAAAATATTATGAAGCCCACTGCATCTCTGTGATCAATCACGTTCATCAGGTCAGTATGAGCAGCTGACAGATGCGTTTTGGATCAAGACGCCGTATTTGGCAGACACATTAAGTCTCTACAATGAAACGAACAAGCGGATGCAGGGACCTGAATCAAACGTCATGCAGTGCAAAGACGCTCTGGACGCATTTGTGTGCAAACTCGAACAAAGAGTTGAAAAAAATGTCAAAAGACAACTTGCAACATTTTCCACTGGGGCTGAAGCAGTCTGGCGGCACTTTGAGTGCATCTTTACTGCTCCGGGAGGAGATTAAGACCCATTCTGCCAGTGCTGAGGAGTACTTATCAAAGGAATTGTGGGTGATGAATCCCTACGTTTCAACTATCGAGGACATGGAGTATCTCGGCTGTGAGGATGAGCTTTGTGACCTTCAAGCAGCTTCTGTGTCAAAGAATTTCTTTGGATCGTCAACGGACACGCTGTTGCTCCCAGACTGGCGAAACGCGCAGTTACGATGGTTATTCTCCCATTCAGCACTACATACCTGTCTGAAACTGCCTTCAGCGCCTTTGTAACACTAAAAACAAAAGCACGCTACAGACTTGCTGTCCACCAGGACTTCAGACTGGCTGTCACAAGCATCGCACCAAACAAGTATGCAAGCCAAAGGTGGCCATTAGCTCATTTTCTTAATATAATGCTTACACATGCTGTGCACAGCTGTACATGATGTGCATGTGGATATGAAAAGCAAACTGACCCAGTTCAGTTAAATCAGGACATCTATGGCAGAGCTGTTGTATTCCTTTGTAAGGGTGTGTGGATATAGGCATAATGTCAAACTTATAAATGGGTTAAGTCTAATTTTTATTTCTTGACATTTTCAGGAATATTAAATGGCATTTTGTACATTTTGTGCACAGGCCTACTGTTAACATGTTAAAGAAAAAAGTGTTTCATGAATCCCTTGAATGATTATACACAGGCCCACCCTGACAAAAATGAGAAACTATGTTTAAATATTTGCTCATATTAAATGAGATATTTTTCAGAAATATTTTGATGTCCTTGTATTTTTGGTTTGTATTTTGTACACTGGCGACACAAAATGAAGGTTTAGAAAAACAAAGTAATCTATAGGAGATGAAAAAACAATTTTTTTAAACATTTTTTTTTTTTTTTTTTAAATATATTGCTTTTAACATACACAGTGTGGCCACATAAAATGTGACACAATGTGATAAATATGTCACTGAAATCATAGGAAGACAGAAGGGAACCAAAGAAATTGGCAGATGAAGGATGGTAAGATTAGGCAAAATACACAAAATGGAGCTCACTTGCTGTGAGCAGTAATAATTAAGCCTGAAAAAGCTCCAACTGTGAATGAAAAAAAAAAGTGAATGAAACATTAACAGGGAAACTAAACCAGACAGAAAGGTTAACTCGAAGAAGAGTGACAGTGGCAGCTGCAGAGAGCTCGGGCCAAGTGAAGCACTGGCAACATTCGCAGCCTTGAAATAAACCCTGATGATAAGATAGAGGGTGCAGGGCAAGGCTGCCTCAGAGAGCCTGGTCATACCATACACTGTGGCTTCCATCTAAAACAAATACATGTGTTCTTTGGAAACAACTCGTAACTTTCACATGTGACTAATTGCATCAACATTTGGCCATATGACGTGCAGTGAAATGTTCCAGCAGCGCAGTGACACAGGTGAGGTGGGCTACTGCGTTGTCATGAGACACAGGCCTACATAACTGCAATCAGACATGGTGTCACACTAAATCCATAACTCTGGGTTATATATTTTTAGGGTTTGATATTTTTGATGTCAGCGACCGCACCTGCTCCTGAATAACTCCCAGCCAGAGCCCCCAGGAGACGGGGAGGCAAGTATGAGAAAGCTGAAACCTTTGCCAGATTTTCCTCATTTTTCTGATGTGAAAAGGGAGGCCCCAGTTTCCCAGTGAATGTCAACAAAGGTTTTAGAAGGGGAACAAAGAAACCTTCAAACATTCATACTATAATGACACCTGCTGTCTTTCTTTGCCCAACAAGGAAAAAAAAAAAAATACTAATCGCCCCTCACCTCTTTTGAAAGCTGCTGTACTCCTCGGCCCGGCGCTGCTTTACACTCTCGGGTTTGGTTTGAGACTCCAAGAAAGCAGAGGCGATATCCAAGGTCCACACCTGAGGAAACAGCAGATCCAGCACCGGCAGCTGGATGGCGTCCTTGTCGGCCTCGCACACACACGAGTTTTGAGCCAAAAGGCTTCATCAAAATGGGGCAAAAGACACTGATTGAGTTGAAAAAGGAAAAATAAATCAAAGGTGCGACAAATGTGGAAATTTTGTCTTGTCACTCACGAGGCCACGTCCTCCTTGACGTGATAGGCAATGTCGTGATAGTCGTGGGGTTTAGCCACTCTTTCAAGGATGTTCTTTATTTCACTTGGTCGTCTGTGACTTATATAAACCGCAGAGCTGCACTGAGGACTCCAACTGTGCAGCAGGGCGGCCAGCAGCAGTCCGCTGATCAAAATGACTCCCAGAAACTTCTTTCTGGAGAAAAACATCATGGGTGGAAAGCCAAGATGACAAAGGGGTTATCGGGGGGTGCTAACAGAGTGAAGAGGAGGAGGAGGCGGTGAAGAAGCAGAGAAGACGGTAGAAAAGAGAGAGTGGTGGAGTAAAAACAAGAAGGGAGGCAGCTCGTCAATCCTCGCCTGGACCAACAGGTTAATCATCAACGATACACCAGTTTTAATAATACTATAGAGCCATGTTACCTTGGAAAAAAATACACAAAATGTTTGGTTACAGTGCATCTACACTGATAGACATGGATAAGAGGTTGTTCGGCCATAATTACGAAAGGTCTCTAAATTCTATTTATTCGTTATGGAGCTTAAATAGTCTGAATAAAATTGTCTTATGTTTACATGTATGTTACAGTAGTAGAACACAGTCATCAATTACAGTCACAAGGGAAGAGCCTCTCATAATATTAATGGATTTTACCTCTTCATGCTAGATATCTCTCAGACAGGAGCAGAGCTGACGGACCCAACAGCCAGACGTGAAGTCCTTCCCAGAGCAGAAGGACAGAAAACGGGGCTTCAATGAAAACAAAGTTACATGATACGCACTATAATTGGCTGGAATATTATAATATAATATATTATACACTTTACTGCACTTTCATTTGTACATACACAAATACGCTGCGCATGCATTGTATGGTTAAAAAAAACAAAAAAAAACTTTTTGCTTGAAAGAGAAAACACCTGCCAGAGAAAAGAGCCATTTTATGGGTCACATACTTGGCAAATAAAACTCATTGTATCTCTGATTCTGAAGGATTTTAAAATGACAAACATCAAAAAAAAATAAATAGACAACACGGTAGTATTAGTCTCTCCCACAGAAAAATCTTTACCCATGTTAATATTTACTACTATCAACTACTCTAAGGACAGATCTGAGATTAAAGGGCACCTGTGATGCGTTTCCACTTTTCTGAGCTCTAAACACTATTATAATGTTGAACACTATTGTCAAACGATCCAAAATCGTCAAATAATGAGGTTCATGCGTTTGGAAGTGAGTCCTGCAAGTTGTTGGGCATGGTTCTGAACGCTCTGTTCACTGAGTTGTTTTTTTTTAACACTGGGAACGCATTGACGTGAATGAGTTCCTGATCTCCTTTCATGGCCAAGCTCAGACACACTCTCGGACTGGTTCCGCCCTCCCCCGCTCTGCCCCGGAAGTGATGTCGCAGTGCGCTGCTCCAAGAAAATGTTTTTTCGGTGTCAGGGAAATTAAAAAATAAAAAATACCGAGCAACTACCGAAGCACCAAGGACCACAACCGTTGAAGTGGAACGAACAGAGAAAATGTTGGAGGTTTGTTCAGCCTAATGCGGATGCGACGGAACACCGGTCCGGTCGGCAACGGGAGTGAGACGGGCTCGACTCGGCCGGTGGACGACGAGAGAATAGTCAGCCACGGCAATTTTTGAAAACATGTATGAGGACTATAAGTGGATTGAGACCTCAATCAACATTAGTTTTAAGACTACTTGCAACGTACAACCACTGAATCGTGTTGATGAACTGTTAGCCACCACCGCTAACTCCGTGCTCTGCTTGTGTGTTGTGTGGCAGCGATTTTGACTCGCAAGTTTCACTCCTTATAGCAATTTTCACGCTGCCAGCATGTTAACATCGGTTGTATAGAGCTCTTCCTGCTTTGTGCTTTGTGTGGACTTGAGTTGAAAAAATTGATTGTCACTGAAAATCCAACTCAAGTTCAGTTCTCAAAATTCAAATTCGCTTCTCAAATTTAAGTTTCAATTTACTGTGACAGACATCCGGGTGCTTGGAGGATGAAGGGGAAGAGCAATTGAGCTCAGATACACAGGACTCCTCTTCGGCCAATCAGCACTTACTTTGGTACACTTACGTTGATGGATCGGCGTTCCGGTTCAACTCGCGACTATGTTAACTGGCTACCTTTGTTTACTCGCATCTGTGGTCCAAGTGATCACATTCCATGTTTTTGTTTTGTTTTTTGAACGTTTCCTTGTCTGTCTGGTCGTAACAGTGTTAACGAACAGAGTTGGAAGGAGTTGTAATGAATGTTTTTCATGTATGTGGCGGTATTGGTAGGTGACATGTGATATGTGACTGACAGGTGCGCATGGGCATGGCTCGCCTGCTGCCAGCGGTGCGAAGCAGCCTCTCCATATAGAAATGGGAAGACGTGCTTAAAAGTGAACTTCAGCAAGTCACACAAAGTGTTTTACGGGGATTTGGGGTTGGTGCGCTGCCTAAGAGTTATGTCTCTTTGGCCAATCAGCACTTACTTTTGTACATTTACGTTGATGGACCGGTGCTCTTCCCCTTCATCCTCCAAGCACCCGGATGTCTGTCACAGTAAATTGAAACTGAATTTTGAGAACTGAACTTGAATTGTGAGAACTGAATGTGAAGATGTCTAGACAGTTGGATTTTCAGTGACAATCAATTTTTTTTGTTGAATTTCAATTTCAAATTTTACTATTCAAATACAGTTTTTCAATGCAATGATTCAAATTTAACAATACAATTTCAAATTATGTGATTCAAATTCAAATTTTTAATTCAATTATTCGCATTTAGCTATTCAAATTCAAATATAAATGATTCAAATTCAGTTTCTGGTGGCACATATTTCAGTCCATAGTAAGCTATCACCAGGGGAGGGCATAGTGCATAATTCGCCCGAGGGTTGAGAGACGGTCCAGCAAAACATGAACTACAACGAGGCCTTAGACGTGCATCCACAGTATTGTCATTTGAGGCAGCCTGTGATGAGGCGCTGTCCCTGGAGTAAGAGTATGCCAGTGGGGAGCACGCCATGGATTGCAAGGCATCCACCACCACCAAGGCCTACATCACCAACCCTGGATAATGAGCAGCTCAAAGAGGCCCTCTGGACAGGCCCTGGTTGTGGTTTCCTAGATTGAGTCCGAGGAGGTTCAGGCCCTGACATGGTTGTAACTGCATCTCACAGGTCATCAAGAGGTGGAAGTTAGTGTGTGCCGGGTGGAGGCACTGACAGTACACTAGACCCCTGGAGCCATGGACACCAGGTAACATGGGGTCAAGCATCCTGCTTTGGAGCTACCAGGGGGATGGGCTGAGTCCAGAAGAACAACAGAAGTTTGCTGCCTTTTTGGAGAAATGGCAGTTTGTGTTGCCAGCTCACGACGAGGACTCATGATAAGGACATGAATGCTGTGCGCCATCAGATTCCCACAGGTGCAGCGCCTCCTATCGGAGAACAATACAGGCCAGTTCCACCGGAATTGCATGCTGAACTCCTGCTCGATAACGGAGCCATCACAGAAAGCTCAAGCCCATGGGCTGCATCTTTAGTCTTGGTACAGATGAGGAATGGCAGCTTAAGATTCTGTGTGGACTAGAGGAAGCACAACTCAATCATGCGCAAGGATGCCTACCTTTTACCCCACATTGAGGAGTTTTTGACCATCTTGAAGGAGGCTGCCTGGGACTCTGGACGTTGCTTCAGGCTACTGGCAGGTGGAATCAGACTTTAAGGACCAGAACTACAGCTCTTTCAAGTTTGAGCTCCTGGCTTTGAAGTGAGCAGTGACTGACAAGTTTAAGGACTATCTATGGAGCGCCCAATTCACAGTGTTTACAGACAATAACCCATTAGTACACCTTGACACCACCTGACTGGGAGCAGTGGAACATGGGTTCCCCCAGGCTGCCAATGCTACTATCCAGGCAGATCGGTCTGCAGGTCAGAGTGGCTGAACCCCCGGTCTCCGTCGGTCTGTGGAGAGAGCAACAGCAGCACAACAGGGATTTGTCCAAGTTGCGAGAATGGCTTTGAGATGCACGTCCTCACTATGCTTATTTCATGTCCCACGGAAATGGGATTGGTTAAATGAACAGGGTGGGGTTCTCTATCGTCGTTTAGAAGAGCCAGATAAGAATACAAGAATCCTCATCCATCAGTTGATTTCTCACTGAATTACCAAGAATACTACCAAGCATTCTTCTGGCCAAAAATGAGAAACGAAGTGCAGGCCTGGACCAAGGATTGTCATCCTTGCCATTTCCCATGAAAGACCAGACTGCAACTACAACGGTCAAGGCTCTGTGGAAGTCTTTAATTCAGCCTTTCGAGTGCCCGGATACTGCATGAAAAGGGCTGTATCCAGAAATATCCGGGCACAGCAAACTTCAGGCAAACCTGCTGTTGTTGTGTATGCGGCAATGTGTTATGCAAATTCCTGAATACAGCAGGTTTTCAGGAAGCTGCCTCACGAAAGTCGTTAGCTGGTGGCTTGGCCTTTCAAATGCAAATGATATGGATGGGGCTGAGCACACATTCCACATGCAGTGTGACCTGCCATTGTTCTACTTCACACTTCAGTGGAGACACGTGACTGCAATCAACCAATGGGAGCGTTTTGTCTGACGTCAGGGGTGAAGCGCGAACTACGTCTGGGACCACAATCACAGCCAACTCAAATAGTTCACTGTATTTGTTGCTCATTTCTCACTGAGGATGTCCTGCAAACGAAACCTGGATTTCTGCGGTAAGCCGAATTGGGAGAATAGTCCAGCAGCAACACCGCGGAGTCAGGAGAGTTTGGAACCATTTCCACGCACCTCTCCTGCGCCCTTCATGCAGATGACCAGTCCCAACGCAGTGAACGCCGTATTCAGAAACTTGGACGCGTTCATGGATACTGTAAATAAGCGGCTGGACAGGATGGAGTTGACGCTTTGCAAGGTCAGAGAGGAACTCAGGGTCGCCAGAGAAAAGGAGCCGGCATCGAAGAAGAAACTGCTCTGCTTCAGTAAGTTTGTTTTTGTTGCCCGATATGTGTGTGTGTGTGTGTGTTTTATATATATATATGATTACTGATATATTTTACACTTTTACGTTGCTGCCTATGGAATGGACCAATTATTAGGCTACTTTATCCCATGTGATTGTGAATTTAACCTTTATACTTTGTTTTCCTCTTTTTACAGGAAGCTGTGCGAAGGTTGCACAATGGCGAAAACAACACGCACAAATATGATCCACAGACAAGGTAAGATAACGTTTTTGTTGGTGGAAATATTATTTCATCTGTAATTCCAGCCTGTGCCTTAATTTCTCCAGGCCATTATACCCTCCTAACACCTGGCTTCCTTTGTTCGACAGTGTATCTTCACCCCACAACCAGGGGGTGACAACACATCTTTTGAGGGAAGTTTCCTTGGCTCTGCCGGATGTGGAGCCTGAAGTCACAATGGGTGAGTCACAATGTCCTATGGCTCTAAACATAAAATAAACCGAGACTTAAAATCAGTTTCATTTATCAAAACATCTTTCTCTCTTATCTCTCACACTGCTCTACTGTATATGCTGAGTTTGATAATTAATTAAACCCATTTCTTGTCTATAGCATCCTGCAAGAAGTACTTTGAGACGATTCGGAAGAGTTACAGGATGAACCAGGATGAGAATCTTCAGAAGAAAGTGGAGAGCAGGATTGCTGCACGCATGAGGCAAAGGAAAAGAAGAGTAAGTGAGACCATATTTCCCCATGTAGTAACATGGGGAAATGACTTAATTAAGAGTAACTTTATTAACTCTCCCCCACTTTGATGTGTTCAGTGGTCGAACTCCTGTTTTCCCTGTGCTTATGCAGCTGTACAACGCGAGAGCTGGTGTCCTCCAAACTGGGGAAGAGGCCTTGTGGGGGACTGCAACAGTGGACCTCATGTCCGAAGAGGAGGACTCCATCTTGGATGGAAGGCCAGTGTGGGTTGTCCGGCCTCCACCCCGCAGTGCAGAGTTGTCTACACTGTGTGGTGTGCTCCAGCAGAGGCTGGACATTGACCAAAAATATGTTGTAACTCACCGGCAGAGACTTGATTCACTTGAGGCCAGGAGTATCCAGGAGTATTCCGGCCCGTGTAACAACAGGGATACTCCTGGATACTCCTGGATACTCCTGAATATCTGAGCTGTATCCAGGAGTTTACAGGAATATTCCGGCCCGGATACATGGCTTTTCATGCAGTGGGAGAAGTTTCTTCCTTCACAGGTGAGTCAAGTTGGGCAATCAGAGCAGAGGCGGAGGGAGGAAGAGGCACCGTGACAGGAATAGGATGTCGGACAAGCACCGAGAGAACACACACGAAAGCACCTACTTGCCTCTTCTGATGGGGAAAGAACGCCTGAGAGCAACACACGCTACATCCTGGACAGAGGGATGGTCTACCCTAACTCGGTGAATGAGCGAGTTAAGATCCACACTTTTCTGCAAGCAGATCCCCCTGCTACTGCCTTCCAGCCCAGCGTCACTAGAGGATGCAACGTCTCTTCCATGGCGGAACTCAGTCGGACTCCAGCGTGGGATGTCAGACAGACGCAGGCTCTGGGATGCTCTACAACATATGTGTCAAACTCAAGGCCCGCGGGCCTCGTCCGGCCCGGCATGCGCTGATAACACAATAAACTACAGATCCCATAATGCAGCGCATCAGCAGCCTTGCTGAGCGCGCTTCCCGCTGAATCAAGTCAAGCTTCTGTTGCTCAACCCGATAGTAAAGTTATCGCGAAGCTAGCCCCTCACAATGCGGAAGAGAAAGGTTGATTCTGAAAACAGAGCCTTTCAAAACCAATGGGAGGCTGAGTACATGTTTACTGAAATTGCCGGTACACCCGTGTGTCTCATTTGTGGAGCTAATGTGGCTGTAATGAAAGAATTTAATCTAAGACGGCACTATGAGACAAAACACCAGGATAACCCGAAAGACTTGAATGCAGAGCAGAAGATACAGAAAGTCTAAGAGTTAAAGAAGAATCTGACATTTCAGCAGACGTTTTTCAGCAGACGTTTTTCACCAGAGCAAAATCACAAAGTGAAGCTGCTGTGAAAGCAAGTTTTATCGTGGCAGGGGAGATCACCAAATCAGCCTGGCCATTTACAGAGGGGGAATTTCTGAAGAGCTGCATGATCAAGGTGTGCGACGTCTTATGTCCAGACAAAAAGCAGATGCTGGAAAATGTAAGCCAGAGTAGAAATACGGTTGCTGATCAGCACACATTTTATTTATATTTCCAGTTTTTGTCCATATTTTGAATTTGCATAATTTTGACAGGAGATATTTTTATGGAGAGCAAAATATTTTATTATTTAAAGTTTAAATTTGTTTTTCTGGAATGATATCCCTGTCTGTTTTTATCCATATTTATGTTCAAAAAACATTTAGTTTTAGTGTGTTAAATAAATGTTTATCTTGTTCGACTATCTTAATCTTTGATGCCAACTTGGGAAATAGGACTCCAGCATGGAGAAGGGGAAATAGAGTGGTTTTAACTATGCAATAGATGCGGCAGCACTGTGTTCCCTCTTACTATTATTTTTACTATTATTGTTAAAGTGTGTTTTACTCTTTATCTTCAACAGTATGATTCAGCAGTCCATTAAAAATAAAGTGAAAGAACTATGACTTGTCTTGTGGTCTATTGGAGATTAAAAGTAACCTGTTCATCGTGACACAACTTTGTTTAGGCAGAACAACTTGCCGTCCGTCCAGTTGTCAGTTAGAAGTCATACGGAATACAAAAGTTTCTGTAGAAAACATCGAGAATTGAGCAATGGAGATAGTGAAATATGAAAACAATTGCTCACCTCTTTCCCCGTGTCCTGACTGGTATTATTCTCAAACTTCGGACATTTACACAGGCGCCGGAACAGATGCGCGTCGGCTCTGCGCGTGAGGATTCACTGTCTGTAGTGACTCGAAGCCACTCCTTCTCCTCCCACTCCACACGCCGCGTTTTGGCCTGTTGGTTATAAGCGAAGTGATAATAACAATGATTATAATTATAATATTTAAAAAACAAACAAACAAACAGCTAAAGAATAAGGTTTTATTATGAATCCCACAGAACGATTTGTCTGTTTATGTGATGACAGCCACTTTTAAAACTGACAGTCCAGTGTTGCGCCGGAACTTATTTTCTTTTCTTTTGTTATGTTGATGATTTATGTTTTGTTGTGCTTTTGAGGCTTTATTGTTTTCCTGAGGCACTCTGTGCCTTCGGTCGGCATTACCTTAAGGTTGGGTTCTCGAACACTCACTGTAACTGAGAACGGACAGACTTCGGACTACGCCACTCTTGTGGCGCCACCCAGCGGTCACATACATTTACACCAATTTACTTGACTTTACAGAGTCCCCGCTTTCATTGAGAACGATAGCAATTTTGCCACTATAAATACCAATAATTTCAGCAAGACATAGGTGAACCTGCATGCAAACGGTGCCATTCAAAGTCAGCCTGTTGTTAGTTACGTGCTGTATTTAAGTCAATTTGATATTGTATGTCCGTATGTCTGCGTTTGTGTAAATAGATGTCCTATGTTTGTGCTGATTTACTGATGTTTTTTTTTGTAAATATCTTTATCAAATATCTTGTAAATATATTTATAAGGACGTTATAATTATATATTTAAAAAAAAAAAAAAAAAAAAAGCTATTGCGTATATCTGGACTTCCTGTTACGTCACGGGCAGTCAACCAATGATAGGCCTTTTCCTAGTTTCCGTGATGTTGAAGAATGTAAATCTGTGTGGCTGCTATTCTTGCAATAATCTGGTTTGGTGACACTAAACAGGTACGGATTGGGGTGGGAAGAAAACAAAAATCAGGCGTCGGGTGAAAAATGACGAGCCCACGAATGATGTGACCGACAGGTGTCGCGGATTTGAGCCCGCTGCTGCAGAGGGGAAGAACATGTTTAGCCGCACAGAGCTGCTGCAAGCACACCGTGTACTGAAATGACCGATTTTCCAGCGAAGGTAAACGCACCCAATAACGGTGTGGATGTGATTATCTTGCTCACGTTTTCTTTGTTTTACTTCCAAACACACGCACTGTTTCAGCCTGGGTCTAACCGTTAGTGACCGCGTTCAACGACGACGACGACGACGACAACAACAACGGCTCGGTGTGCGCAACGTAACACACGCGCTATTACTTCTTCTTTCAGTGCAGGTGTTGCCCCCCCCCTCCTTCCCATCATGACAAATAGACAATAGGTTTTTACCCGCGTTTCTGTCTATCGAATTGCCAGACAGGCAGAGCTACTGAAAGAAATGTGTGCCGTGAAGTGTGTTGACTGATTGATTGTCAGCTCACGTGCAACGTGCAGTCATGTTCACGCCAGTTAATAGTCCAGGAGCTCAAGAGGTCGAGTTTAGCGAGACGAAATGGGGTGTTACTCTTAGCAGGTGAGTTTCAGTGGCGACCGTGGACGTTTTAACCTGAAGAACGAACAAACAGAAACCCCAACATGGTCTAAACCTGCTGCACTAGGAATTCAATGTATTCATGAAATGCATAATATAACATTTTTTTTTAATCACGTGCAAAATGTATAAAACAACAACCACTAGATCTCCTAAAAACTGCAAAAAACTATAAAAAAAAAAATAATACTGTAAACGCAGTTTAACACAACTGGAGTTCATTGCTTTGTCTGACGACGATATGCTAAGATTTTGAACTCAGAGTTAAAAACAACATAAGTGAGATACAAACCGATATACAGTCGCTGGCGTCAGGTTTTGAATGCTTCTGGAGACGACACAACATGCAAGTGCAGAATCGCCTGCAGACTTGACTGAGCACGCACGTCTAACTTTGTTTGCCGCTGTACAATATTTCTTGGACTCTTGTCTATCAAGACGTGAGCAGAACATTCAGCCGCTAATCATGTGCGGTTAAAATCAGGAAACAGTTGTCCTGAGAGCAAGTGCTGTGGTATTTACACGGTATCAGAGGTGCAATTTTGACATGTGCCCTCTCTTGAAAAGAAGGCATTTCCTGTTTGTCAGTCGGAAGACGATGATGATGATGATGATAATGATGATGATGTTGATGATGTTGGTTTTTGCCATGCAGCCATCCTGTCATTGCCAGATGGAGACGGGGTGCCCATGAAGAAGCCAGCCTCCAGGTGGCCCTTCTGCCTGGGCTTCTTGGCAGGGGCCCTGGGCGCCTACTTCTTCCTGTCGCAGGTGCAGTTCGAGGGGAGCCGCCCTGTGCCTCGGAGGCTCAGCAACAAGCCACAGCGGGGAGAGTGAGGCCGACCACCTGGAGCAGGAAGGGAGCCGCCCTGATCAACCCGCCCCTCCTCCGTGACCATGCCGGTACTGCACACACACACACACACACACACACACACACACACACAGGCGAAGATTAGATTGGATTTTGTGTGCACACGAACCTCTGGTTGATTTGCATCTTGTGTTCGTCCTCGAGGCGATGACAGCCGCGTTGCGGACGCGCTGCACGAGAAGGTGCGAGTTCTCTGTTGGGTGATGACGGGGCCGAATAACCTGCAGAGCAAGACTCGCCACGTCAGGGCCACTTGGACGCGCCACTGCAACCTGGTGTTGTTCATGAGCTCGGTTGAAGATCGCCTCTTCCCCACCGTGGGCCTGGGCACAAAGGAGGGACGCGACCAGCTCTACTGGAAGACAATCCGGGCCTTCCACTATGTCTACGAGCATCACGCCCACGAGGCCGACTGGTTCCTGAAAGCGGACGACGACACCTACGTGGTGCTGGACAACCTGCGCTGGGTGCTGTGGAACCACAGCGCCGAAGAACCCATCTACTTCGGCAAGCGCTTCAAGCCGTACGTCAAACAGGGCTACATGAGTGGAGGAGCAGGATATGTGCTCAGCAAGGAGGCCCTCAGGCGATTTGTGGAGGGCTTCCGGACCAAGGTCTGCACGCACACCACGCCGGTGGAGGACTTGGCACTGGGTCTGTGCTTGGAGAAGATGGGCGTCCTGGCCGGGGACTCCAGAGACACTTTGCACAGAGAAACTTTTCACCCATTTGTGCCCGAGCACCACTTGACAAGCACCTTCCCCAAGAGCTTCTGGTACTGGAGCTACTGTTACTACCCCATTGTGGAGGCAAGTCCCTTTTGCTTTAAACTAGGTGTTAAACCAGCTGTGTCGAGGGAATATTGCTCCTTCCATTTCTGCTGAATGCAGGTGGCAACTGGCGTCTCACAGCGAAGGCTAGAAAGTCTAAAATGGCAGCAGCGCCAGTGGTGCATGACCCTGAACTAAGGCAGACGTCCCGCAGTGTGGATTACCCTCATTAGGTGGGGGTGAGGTTAGGAAGACCTGCGATCCAGGCGGCAGAATCCTTTAATGACATTAGGGCAGATCTGCACTCCTTAAATATTCTTTTATTTTGAAATGTTTTGACGGGACTTGAGGGCTCTTACGACTCTTCGTTCGGCTTTTGATGAATCTAAAAAACAAGTGCCATCACCTACTGTTAATTGTTCAAAATAAATGAATATGTCATTATATGGTACATTAAAGAAATCCGTGCCTGGCCCTGCATAGAGCCAGTGAATTGAAATAGGAATAGGTTCATGTTAAAGTAGATGATTGCAGCGCAGACAATGCCCTGTCAACAAAGGCAAATTGGTCAATTTGTTGCCAGTGACGCAAATACTTTAATGTGTTTTGCAATTAAAATGAGAGCATGATAGTGTCACCTTGACTGTCAGGTTGCAGCGTTACTTTGCCGGCTGTCTTTTGATAGACGTCTAAATAACTGTTTAATACTGAAAAGTGTTTGTTTTTTCCTTTTTTTATCTCCCCCAGAGCTCTCAAAATACATGAACATTGATAAGGCTGCATACATTAAGTATCTGCTTGTTTGCACTTGCATGTATTTACTAGCAAGGAAATACTCTGTGTGCTCTGCGCTATGGTCCCACATGCTATTTAAACACATTAACCCAGATTTGCTATTGCCAGCCGCATGGCAAATATTGCTATTGTATAGCCAGGTGTTAGCTTTGCCCTCTCTGACCACCTACAAAAAGCTTCAAAAATCTTTGAGGCCGGCAGGAAGCTAAAACTGCATTCAGGAGGCTGTAAATGGAGGGCTAAATAGTACAATTGTCGTAAAAAAAAAAAACAAAACAAACTTATGATTATATTATGCTTGAATAACTTCAAACTATCTGAAAATGGTTAATTATGACCGATCCTTTGCTGCTTTATCAAAAACTCATTCATAAGTAACCCTATTTTCAAATCTCCTGGTTTTTTCATTTACTTATTTCCTTTTGCAAATTTTATTGATTGCAATGTGTCTATTTGAAAGAGACAAAATGTATTTTTTTTTAAAGTATTTATTTTTGTCGTTGTTCTCTTTGCGTCCTGTTTTTTCCGTCCTCAGGGCCCGCAGTGCTGCTCTGACCTGGCAGTTTCCTTCCATTACGTGGAGGCAGAACTGATGTATACCCTGGAGTACTACACCTACCACCTGAGAGCGTACGGCTACCGGCCGCGTTACCGCCCCGCCCCGGGCCGCAAGAGCCTGGGCCTCGGCACCTCGTCTCACTCGGCCGCAGCGACGGGACCGAAAGGCGTCCAAGTGGCGACGGACGGAAGGAGTCACATGACTTTGGCGGCTGCCATACGCGCAAACCAAAGCAAAGCGGCGGTGGGTTCAGCGCAAGGGGCGACGGTTCAGTTGACCTCTAGTTGGACTGCAGCCACGCCAGGGGGCCACCGCTGACCAGCGAGTGCAGGCCTGGAACAAACAGCTGTGTGACCTCCCGTTAGCACAGCACACGTTCCGGGTTTGCTGCACGGACGGACGGACGGACGGACGGACAGGCGGATGAAAGATGAATACGAGTAACTAAAAGGAACATCGATGCACTTGAGCTTGGGCTTGTTTTCAATGTTTAAACGTAAACTTAGCGCTGGTGCAGATTCATTTGGATGTGTGAACAAAGTGATGGCCAACGTGCAGGTACATGGAGCTTCTCATCGACACATTCTGAAGTAGCACATTTGAGACGACAGTACAAAAAGCAGATATTTTAAAAGGTTTATTTATATTTTATATATATATTTTTCACTGAGGTGGGTGATGGAGATAATAAAAGTGTGTCACAACATCAACATGTTTAACTCTTTTCTTATTCTATTTTCCCCCCTGTATGTGTGGTGTTAATTTTCTGCAGTGCGACAGCTGTGCCGTGTCCTCCTTCCTCCAAAGCCTCTGATGTCAATGTTATCTGATTCTTTGACGAAGAGACACGTCGTCTGCAGCCTCCTGTGATATTCAGACAAAAACCTTGTTGTGCTAATGTTTTGTACAAAACTTAAAAAAAAAAAAAGTCCCTTATTTGGAGCCATGTCACAGTAAACACGAGTGTGTTGGAAGGTCCCTGTCTGCAGACGAGCCAAACCTTTCGTTTGAATGATGATGAAATGAACTGATGCCTGAATGGAGTACCTTGTGTATTTTTTTTTTTGGTTTAAAAAAAACAAAAAAAAAACATGTTTATTTTGCACTTGTGAGAGGAGAGGAAAGAAATAGCTTAATAAAGAGATCAAATATGAGCTGCTGCCTCTAAGTGTGTTTGGTTGTCAGATAAAGCAAATACAATCTGCGCAGTTTATGGTCACTTTCACAAGCCAGCTGGCAGGTTTTGCATCGGGAATCATCATCATCGCGTCGTGTCCATCAGAGATTCCGGCCGTCGATTGTTCTCTGTGGTCTTCTGCGATGGTTGCCCGATGACAGACTGGCTTCACAGGCCCTGGAGAAACCTGCAAATTGCCCCATTGTGAATTTCAATCATGATCATCACACACATTGGGTGTAATTTGACATTTTCCACTGAAAATGTTTATTTGACGTTTTCAGTGGGGGGGAAAAAATACGTTTACAAAAAAGGGGTGAGGGCTGGATGATTTGTGCAAATGCGCATCAGATAAAAAGCACTCACCTCAGCCTGCACTTGTTGAGAAAAACGCCCCTCCTCTCGGGATACTCTCTCCTCCAGGGGCCATTATCTGTGCATACCAGGACAAAACACTGCAGCTCCATCCAAATACAAACTGAACCTCAAACCTCAAGTCCTGTTTAATCCAAAGGCAATGTTTTTTTTTTTTTTTTTAATTAAAAACAATATCCCAATGTCACACTCACCAGACTCTGTGTTTCTTCTTCCCATAAGACCAACAAAAATGTCGTGCATTTCCCCTGGAAGAAATAAAAAGAAAATGAGAGCAATTAATGAGTCTGTCTTTGTGTGGATGAGAAGCAGCTGAATCCTTTTTTGCTTGAGCACTCACTTTTTTGTGGTGACGGAACAGCGTCTGTATCTAAAGAAAACAAAATAATGAGAAAATTAAAAAATAAAAAAAAGATAGTTCATTTAAAGAAATCACAATAAAATTCTAAACAATTCAAAACATTTTTTTTATTGCAATTACATACCAATATAGAAGAATATTTATCTACAGCCCTAATTCATTTTAGGATGTTCTAATTTATCCCCACCTGCAGACAACAGGAACTCACCGGCATTTCTTCTGCCCATCAGACCCACAAAACTGTCGTAATCCAAGTCGCTGTACTTTTTCAGGATGTTGCGCTTGATGTTCTCCAAACCATCTGTTTGCTGCTGTTAGGACAAGAAAATGTAAAAAAAAAAAAAAGGAAGCCTGGTTGAGTTGAATATCATCTGCAGTCAGTGCTCTACAGGAAAAACAAAAAACAAACAAACAACAAACAAATTAAAAAAAAAAAAACCTACGTCTGATGTTGATCTGCGCGTTCCGGGCTCCTCGCATCTGGACTGGCTGCACCGAAGTTTCATCAGGAGGAACAGAGTCACCAGCAAAAAACCTCCCCTCATTTTTCAAGAGTCGCCACCTGCACTGAAACATTAGAACATTTTTTTTTCCTTCAAACGATGACTGAAAACCAATTCCCCACCTTGTAAATTCATTTTTGAAAGCTGCCGTTGCGCGCAGCGCCTCGTGCTATTCGTGCGTAAAAGCGCGCGATGTCGTTTCTCCGCTTTAAGTCATGTGAATATGAAAATTCACTATTAGTACTATTGTTCGAAAGCGCTTGATTTTTTTTTCTGGATCCAATTCACACTCAGTCTCTATTAACCTCAAATCAAACAACAAACTGACACGTCAATATTCTATCCTCGGGCGCCCAGCGGTGACTTTCATACCTGTTATTCCTGAAGGTAGATGATGTGGCCGCAGCGCCCTTCAAGTGATAGATCCCGCCGCCGGATCAGCTCTGGACGAACGAGGCGTCCGAGGTTTGCCGTCATAAATAACCGCTGGCTGCCCGCGTCCCGCCAATCAGCAGCTGGAGCGTAGGTGGCCCATTAGCGCCGGTGTCACGTGGTCGGAAGACTGCGTAGCCCTCTCATTGACGGTCGCGAATGTGCCGGCGGTGGTCACGCCCCCACACCCTGGTCCCAGTAAGTGTGCGCGCAAAAAAAAAAGAAAAGAATAGAAAAGTCCAAGGCAACGTCACCAGCAGGGCCCCGCAGCTCTGCTCCATCTTTGAACTTCTGCCTGCAGGTGATCAGTGGGACAACTGAGCAAGTTCTCATCTGCACGTGACCAAGTTGATTTTATTATTATTATTATTATTATTATTATTATTATTATTATTATTATTATTATTATTATTATTACTAACTCTACACCCAGGCTCGCGTGCTGCACAGTCACTGTCACTGGACTCATCTCATCAGGAGGCAATTAGACAGGCGGCAGCCGCCTCTGCGTGTCCCTGAGGAACACTGCGATGCATCTGACCAGACAGGCTGCACACCTGTTGCTCTGCCTGTTTCCACCCGGCTGGCCAAAAGCTAGTCGCCAGCGTTGGTTCATCTCCGTGGTGGGTGTCACTGGATTAATGGGAAAAAAAAGACCCTAAAAAACACGTTGAGAGGAATCTAATTGAGCGCGACAAAATATTCCTCTTCAAAGACTAGATGCGTCCGTGCGTGCATGAGTGTGTGTGTGTGGGTGTGTGTGTGTGTGCGTGCGCGCGTGCATTGGACTCCTTTGACTAAATGTATCCGCATCTGTGTGAAAAGTTTTTTTTCATTAGCAATATGCACAATGCATAACTTGTATAACCGTGTGACACCCGCACGGTTTTAAATGCTAACTACTACTATCTGCGTCCATCATGAAAAGGCCCTCCGCTTTGACAAAACCTACCTGTCGCAGTGGTAAGCGGCGGCTGGCGGCTCAAGCAGATGCCAACAGCTGTTCTCCAGTGACTCTGGCCTACTATAGGAGGAGAGGACAATAAAACGGTGCAGTACACCAAAGGTTAATGCTGCAATGTTTTAATAATGACTTTCCATTTCCATATTTGTCAACTTGCTGCAAGTGGTGTCGCGATGAGCTGAGGGCATCGCGGCAGGGCGGGGCTTTCGGGATGGGAGATCTGACAGACGTGGGGGAGTCATTCATAGCATATTTGCATTATTGATGTGTGTTTTATTTTCCCCTTTGTAATCAAAGGCATCGTTTTCTTTCTGTCCCCCCCGCACCCCCCAACCCCTTTAGGACCCTCAGGGGAGGCAGCGACAGATCGCCCGAGGATGTTTATCCTCCTGGCGACACGGCAGCTTTAGAGAAAGTTTTTCTCAAACAAACCAAACAGCTAGTGGATATTTGGTTGGACGTGCCGCAGGCGCTGGATGAAAAGTATTGCCCATACGTCGCTACGGTCGCATGCCCCGCACCGACGGATAATATGTCTGTCAGTTATCCATTTAAGGGAAGACCCGACTTGGAACGACACCCCGTGGGGCCGTGACCGGCTATGATGGTGAGCTGCGACGCTGAATGTCAACCTTAACCCTGACAGGTTCCAAAGGACTCTCACGGTTGGCTAGCTAGCAGCGGGCAGCCCAGTGTGGCCACATTGGTAGAATTGAGGTCATTGCGCAACATGAACTGCTTTGCAAAGACGGTTCCTGTTCCTGAGCGTCTGAGCTGTCACGCTGAACGTCGACTGGTGGAGGCTCAAGGGAATGTTCAAATCTCCTTCTGGCTGATTTCACAAACCAGCGTGGGTTCGTGACGCCACCCGTGACATTGGTCAGCGTACAGAGCAGCCTGTCTGACTATTAGCTTTTGCCTTGGATGTCGCCCCTGCTTTGTATCCGCATATACAGTATATTGACGTTTCACATCCGCTACACGTGTCCTTGATCGGCGGTTGAACAAGCTGTGACTTCTTCCCCCAAACCATCCTGACGTGCACACACAAGGAGAGAGCTGTGGAATAAAGAATAAATGGGGTTGTGTTATGGTGTTATGTCACAGCTTTTTTTTTATTTTATATATATATTTTTTTTTTTGTTAAAGTCCATCATGGCTACAGAACACCGCAGAAAAAAACATAACTATGCAGGCTTGAAAACAGACCCGGAACTTGTGCTTGAACTCTACTGAAGGTTCCGCGTAATCAAATCAAAGCTGATTAATTTGTGCGGGCGTGCGGTGGAGGGAAGCGACAGATTGAGCCTTGAGCGCAGCGGCTTGATTTTCACCGGCGCCGCCGCCGGAGCTGCCAATCATCCGGTTGGTGAAGGCTTTTGCGACTGGAGTGGAGAAGAAGAAGAAGACGAAGGAGGAGAAGGAGAAGATCGGATGTAAACACTAACACTCTATTATTATATTATATTACATCTACTATAGCCTGAAAGAGGAAGTGGGTTTTACTGAATTGTCATAGATCTTTCAAGAACACTAGCTATGTTCACATGGACACAAATAATCGGAATAAAGGCCCAATCAGATTAAAAATGCTTCATGTAAACACGTCAGTCGGAAGATTCTGATCCGATCCGGTCCATTCATAAAGAAATTTCATTCCGAAAGAGAGAGGTGGTTTATGCCGATCATTATTCCGAATGGCGTCCATCATTCAGATTCCTGGTTGGGGAACGTGGTACGTTTCCTCCTTTGCAGCAGCCGTTCGTTTTTCGGCGAGCAGAAAACATGGCGGGAGGGAAGCAAAACTGCTCTGTTGCTGACACAACTTTCTTACTGGAAATCATGATAGATGTTACCAGACTTTTTATTTAGTCTCCGTGTAAACGGTGGATTTGGAATTTACAATCAACCAAGGTTTAGATGGGATTGGAGAAATTTGCACATGCAAACAAAGCTACTGACTTATTACGAGTTAGCAGAAATATGGGATCAAACGAGCAAACCAGCAAAGCCGTTTTAAGTCCATGTCACAAAACGCAGCAATTGCGCATGCGCAGCATGACGCTATGAGGCGAAGCCTCCACCAGAGAGGGAGTGACTGAGGAACGAGACAGCAGTTGGAGGTCAAGAGGAAGAAACAGGAAGTACGAGACTGTTTGCCATTACTACCGCATATATTCAGATCGTTATTTTTCCATTGAGCGGTTCTGCATGATGATTTTTTTTGATACAAAATCTCCAGAAATTATCTCTACAGTCCTCTGCAGACGGCACATTCATTCACAGGCGCTGGCGCAGGTTTTCCAGCAGATTTGAATGTCCGGCCAGTGAGTCGGAGGAGGAGGAGGAGGAGGATTCCGCGCAGCAGCACAGGCAGCGAGCGCCGGATGTCCCTGCTGTTCGTGTCTCGCTCGTGGCAACACCGGGTCTAAAATAAGCCGATGCAGACGATGGTCCGCCTGTCCCTGGTAGATGGCGGGATGCACCTGTCAATAATCGACTTAATGGGCTCTGATGAAACCGGTGCTGGGGGATTGAAGTTTGACTCCCCTCTCTGTGCCTCCTCGGGGAACGAAATGCAAAATGACTTTGACGAGTGAATCTTTTCTTTTCTTTCTTTTCTTTTTTCTTCTCTCTCTCCTCCCTGATCTCTGACTCGGGAGGTTCCTCGGTGTCACTTCCATCTAAATGTTAATTTGAAGGCTCTTTCTTTACGACTGGCACCGACGCTGATACACTTTGAAAGTCTGTTTGCGTCACACCGCAGTGGATCCGTGAGCTGATCGCCACTGAACCAACACACTTTGCTCACCCCCTCCCTCCCTCTTGTCCTTCCCAAAGAGCCTCTATCAGTCATTTTTTTCCCCTGCCTCCCTCTTGTCAAAAAGGCTTTTTCGTCCACTCTCATCTTCTGTGGGTGACGATGCTCGGCACCCAGGGGCCCGCTGGGAGGACGGGAGTCGCGGCTCTTACGTCTCTTGAACCGCTGTGTTTTTCCCAGATTGGCCGCTTGTTTCGTTCCCCCTTTGTGACAGTATTGCTTGTTTTCGACTCATCATGCAGCCTCTCAAAGACACATTAGCATGCTGCCGCTTGTATGGGCAATCACCGCGCTCCACCCACACCCACTGATTTTGCGCTGCCCCCGATCGACTTAACGGCTGCCATCAGAGTGCAAGGCTGCGCTTTCCACACTCGAAATGTGTTTTTCTGGGCCCCCGAGAGGCACAAAATCGCATAAATGCAGCTCGTTCTGTGGTTTGCCGAAGAGTTCATGTCGGCTGCCAAAGGGCCCTTGGTTTTAATTTGATTATTTATTATTAACCGTGTTCCCAAGTGAGATGCAAAGCTTTTTCATATGCGCAGCCACTCAGTGATGGCGTGATGTAACAGTAGCTTCTGGCTGAAGTCAACCATGTTACTTTAGTGTTTGCCAAACTTGATAGTTGCAGTTTTACTTCATGTGTGCGCTAATCTTTTATTTATTTTTTTAAACTATTTTTTACTTAGATAGAATTGTGCTCTTGCTGTTCGGTCTGTGGCTCCTCCTGCCACGTAGTCCTTCTCTCTCCCCCTCCTCCCCTTGTTTCTGATTACAGAACCAGCACCAGCCATGGGAGAAGGTAGCAGGTGAAGCCAGCTGCAGCTCATCAGCCATCAGCTCACCTGCTACTTAGGGGAGCTGAGGGACTCGGGCTGAGTCGATATCACCCGTTTGTTCCCCAATCCCTACATAGGGAGTTACATGTAGCCAACTAGATAGTGCACTCATTAGCCAGATTTTAAAAACAAACAAAAAACTTTCAGACACTACTCAAACAAAATATACTTTCAGACACTACTCTGCGGTAATAAATATATTACCCCTTTCTGCCCCCACTGTAAATGCTCAATCCTGCAGTCCTGTCTTTACCATGTCGTATTGTATTTGTGTTGTATATGTTTGGACGGGGATTGCACAATTTTGTTGGACATGTTTCTGTGTTGCAATGACAATAAAGCCTATACCAATGCCCAATACCATAACCAATAATAAAATACCTAAATTCCTGTACGCATATATATGCATCTTCGTGACAAGAAGAAAAAAACAATGCTCGCCTTTTCTCCCTATGAGTCAGCGTGAGCGCAATGCTCCATCGGTTGTACACTACTTTCAGCGATGCGTTGTGGGATGCATTGAGTGCACTATATAGTGAATATCAGTGTTAAATAAATGACTTAAGTAAATCCCATTGTTGACCTCTGTCTCTGCTGAACACTCGCAAGAATTCTTTATTTCTTTTAGCAAGTTTAGTTTTGGTTGGAGTTGGATGAGAAAGCAGAACTTGGTTACATAGGAGGGACCTTTCGATATCAATTATATTAGGAAAAAGTCTGTGTCTGTTTCGATGAAAACAGAACTTATATTCTGAAAGGACATGAGTGTTATCAAGAAATTCTACATATAAAAAAGAGTTAATGCGAATGTGGCAAGGCGCAGAGGGCCCGGGCGGGCTTCGAACCCCAGACCCCGGGTAATAGCCATGCATGCCAAACCATTCGGCCAAAGGGATATCCCTTTCAGATATCCCTTTGATATCGAACCGATACAGAACCGGATCAATAAGCGGTATTGCCAAAAGAATCGCAACGGCTAAATTCTTATCACTTCCCCCCCCAATGTTGATTCGCTGTGAGGAACGAGCTGACGTTCAGCTCAGGCGACAGGCAATGCACTGCGAATGAAAGGTGTCATTACAATCGAGCCCCCATCACGTCCGGGTGTTGAAGTGGCTGCGCTCCGACACGACCTCCATCCGCTGTGTGTTTCACCCTGTCCAAGGCCGCTCATGAAATCACGTCGGGGGAAATTATGGAGATCTGGGATCAAAGTGGCAGAAATTGGAAAACCAAGAGCCGCTTTCAAAAAGTTGAGTTCTTTGCTCCGAGGATGTTTGGACTTTGCTCCGCTCGTCACGTCCTGCCCGCTGGTGAACTCTTGATTTCTGCGTGTGCGCCACTGCGCCCACCTTTCCTCACTCGAGTTTAACGCCGTTTCGTCGCTACAATAACGGCGCCATGAAACTTTAAAGAGGTCGCTCAGATCCCGGCACCAAACTAACTGCTGATACTTTTTTTTCCCCAGCTGTGATCTTTTGCCCCTGAGATGAGGTGGAATAATTTCCCATGACAGCGGCGCAAAGTACAAAAGGCCACATTGATCTGAGCCGTATATTAATAAGCACGGTCATTTACTCAGGGGTGGGAGGGGTGGGCAGGTGCACTGGGGGTCCGGATTAGTCCCTCATTTGCTTCTCCTGGATGGTCTCTCGTGCACTGGCTAAACATAAGATTAGATCAAGAGCCTGTGCTGCATAAGGTAACACCAGGTTTTAAGGCAACAACAACAACAAACACACAACAACAAAAGCAAAACAACAACCGTCGGCTGTGAGTGACTGCATGCAATGTTGTATTTCCGTACTGGGTTTTGACGAAAGACCACAGAAAAAAAAGCACATTTTTGAAGAAGCAACCCCCGCCCGCCGCCGCCGCCGCCTAATTTGTTGCTGGCACAACCTTCAAGGAACAACACTTACTGCTGCGGCGGTGTGAGGGGTCAGCCGCTGATCCGCTGTGACACATCAGCATCACATCTCTCTTCAAGGCAAAGCAGCGAGGCTATTGGCAGCATCAGCGGCGGCGGCACACATTAATAAAAAAAAAAAAAACAACCCTCCTACGATGCCTTTCAGCATCACATTTAAGTTGACAGAGGCTGAGCTGAGGGCAGGCGAGAAAATTTATGTAACTTCCCGCCGTTACATAATGAACTCTCACCTTGCTAGCACCAGGTAAGAGTATTTACACACACACACACACACGCGCGCATCAAGCACAAGCATCTTCGGCTGAGGAACACTCCCACGACACCAGACATGTTTCTCAAGGTCTTCTTCTGCTTCCTGTCTCAAAGACTAATTCACGGCAGCACGCGGTCACGGACAGAGCGACAAATTGAACCGAGTGGCTCGGCATCAAAGACCACAGAGTCAATGAGCAAATCAGTTCGAAAAAAGAAAGAAAGAAATTAAAGACACATCTCATTAGATTTGCCTTTGAGTGCAGTTGATGGATCAACTGGCTGCACCGGACTGCATGACATCATGTCGTCACGTCATGTCTTTATTTTTCTGATGTTATGAACACTTTTTTTTTGCTTTTCTTTTTACCCCTTCTGCACCTTCACAAACATGCACAGACGCACACACACACACACACACACCACGGCACTACAAACAACTTAATGACTTCTTGAACTTCATGTACTTCACTGTATTGCATTATGCACTATGCCAGGGGTGGGCAAACTGTGGGCAAACACACTAGTGTATGTTTTGGAGTTATTTTGTTTACAACTGGGACCAGAGTCCAATTTCGTGCTGATTCGAGTGCAAATATTGAACAGTATGACGACATGGATCCTTTAACCTTTGACCTCTTTCGCAGATCCTGGGAAGAGTAGCTGCCACTTATGTGGATCCGGATAAACGATAAAGAATAAACACTGCCTCAGTGTGGAGGTGGAGGTGTTGTGTGTTCAGAGATGCTGTATTGCGCCAGTGGTCGCAACTGGCTGTTGTTTGAAATCCTGCTGCCTTCTTACGGTCTCCGATTAGCCCGCTCATTCTGACCTCTGACCTCAACAAGTTTTCAGAGAGATGGTTGTGATGTTATGAAAATCCCAGTGGGTTTTCTTGAGATCCTCAGAGCAGCTGGTTCGCCAACAGCCACGTTTACCTGGTTCAAAGTCTCTGGAATCCAACTTTTTTTTTCAGAGTGGTCGTCACCACTTCTGCATCGCTGCCCAGTGATTGGATGATCCGCTCTTTTTGCCTTAACAAGCACTTGAACAGTTACGTGGCACTGTGTTTATTCCATAAGAGACACTGAGGCCTTGAGTGCAAGTTATGCATGAAGAGAAAGTTGCTAAAAACCGCTCAAGTGTCGCCCGGCCGTCTTGCCAAGCTCCCACAAGAAGCGTTCACAGTTGCAAACCAGCCACCTTTTCTTTGTTGCGGCACAAGAAGTGAGTTGCCACTGAAAGCATAAATCCCATTACTGTCCTGGAAGAGTTTATTTAACAGCACAGTGGGTACAGCGACAGCCACTTTATCACACCCCTTCTGAGCGACTCGATCGTCGCTGCACAAATAAAGCAGACGTCGCTCTAATTGCCGCTCGGAGCGCGAGCGCAAAAGTGCTACTTCTCGCTGAAGCGCGAGCAACCCGTCTCTGTTGGCAAAAAAGCCGCTCTCAAATGATCGGGCCGACATATCCGTAGTCATCGTTACTAATAACTGTTCATTAGAGGGCTGGGAAATGAGTACGAGCATGATCAGATTTGATGTAATAGGTACGATACGTGCAGCCCCCTCATCGGTTCAGAGAAGCGGCGCTGCGCTGATGGATGACGGCCGGCCGGAGAGATCCAACCCGTAAAACAATAAAGCGCGGTTCCTCCCTCTCTCCTGTCTCTCACTCTGTCCCTCATCCAGAATAGCGGGATGACATCTAACAAATCCAACGGCTTGAAAAGTGGAAAAGCTGCCGTTGAGTCCCCGCTGATTCGTGCGGCTGTTGCGGCCTTTTGTTTTTCGAGTGGAAAGGGCGAAATTGTCCGTTATTATTTTCGTTTTTTGTTTTTTTTTTGCGATGACTCATAAAAAATGCTTGGGGCCGGCCGCTTTGTGCAGATTGACCCTTCGTGCGCGCACTTAGCACGGGGCATTTTGCTCACGCTCTCCTTTGTAGTATTCACAGCTCTCTCCTCCTCCTCCTACCTCAACCCCTCCTCTCTCTCTCTGCTTGTCTTTTCTTGCGGCTATCTTTTGCACAGTCGCACGGTGACAAAAAAAACAAAAAAAAAACAATGCCAGCCATCGGCGCCCCAAGGGTAGGGGGCGCACGCACGCACGCACGCACGCACGTGCACGGCAAGCTCGCAAAACACAGATGACCGATGGCCCGGGGCTCTCCTCTGTAAGTGACAAGTGCCATCCATAACAGGCAGGCAGGGGCTGCTAAAGTGATTACGTTCATAACACGCGGCGGCGGCAGTAAACACAGCTGGCACCGCGGTCTGTCACGCTCGACACGAGGGCAAATCGCTGGGCCCATGTGAGGCGGCGGGCCTGCCTTGTGTTTTAGCGGGTTTCTCATGGACCCTTTTATTTCCACCTCGCTTGCCGCAGAAGCAACGGGAGGGAATCCAGCGAGAGCCCCTCCCCCCCACTGCCAGCCGAGTTGTGAATTACCGCGCCGCCGCCGTAACATGCATTATAATTCATTATCTGCCGATCTGCCGCGGCTGCATCATGGGACTTTAACCCGACAGTGTCGCATCCTGATTATAACAAATGAGCTGTGATTCGGCGCGGCGATAACGCTGCATCTGGATGGCCGGGTGGGCGAACGGGCGGGCGGGCGGGCGAGAGAGAGAGAGAGAGAGAGAGAGAGAGAGCGAGCGAGAGGCAGCTGCACTCACTTGTTGCAAGTAATCAATCCTGTGGGGGTGAGTGGACAAATATATTTTTACCTCATCAGTGTCGTGACAGCCGAGATAAAATTAACCCGGCCAGTGTCTGTTCAGACTGTTGTTACCGGCTGGCATTTATGCTTCATTTTCAGAGGCAATAAAATGTGTCTCCTTAGTTCCGCAGAATATAATTTCTGAGCTGTAAAAGCAAGCGCACCTGATTGGAGGACATTTCAAGGCCGAGAGCTACAACTGGGAAAGAGAACACATTTATAACATTATACCACCGATGATGTAATGAATGTAGACTGGCAAAAGCATCATTTTAATCTCCAAGGCAAGAAATTATTCAGTATAACAGCGAACAGCCGAGATTTTACAAAGCGAGGAAAATGAATCGTGAGAAAAGGTCTCAACATGCACTGCTTCATTTGCCTATGCAGAGCAACAGTACCGCCGCCGCAGCAGCAGCTCACAGTAGTCTTGCATAAAGTTTTTTTTTTTTTTTTTCTTTTATTAAAAGTCATTTTTATTAGATTTGCCTCATAACACAATCAAAGGCCGGGCACGTAATGGCCGCCGCATCATTTCTGGATCCCATCTGGGATCATTTCCCATCGTTAAAACCGAGCAACGTGTAATTTATAGTGTCTGCCCAGCGTCCGCCCGCCGCGGCCTGGAATTCATTACAAAAATCACAAAACCCCGGTGTCACTAAAACACAGACGGGAGCATGGTGAAAATTTAATAGTGACGGAAAACAAACCTGACTTTCACAGCGGCTGTGAAAGTCATGTGTGCGCTGACTTGGAAAACCAACATTTGCCACCACGCGTCGAATTTCGCCTCGGCGCCGATGACTCGGCGATCTTAGATAGACTTCTCCTCGATTCATCTTCCCATCACGCGTTTTTTGACGTGAGCCCGGCTCGGGATTCATCACAAGCACAATATTAAATGATAGGAAAGTAGGAGACGGCTGGAAAGGCACGGACACACACACACACACCCGCACACACACGCCTGTCAGCGGGACAATTAGTGAGAGGACGTCAAAACAGGACACTGTTGAATGACAACATTATTTGTTTCCTTCCGCCGCTGTCTCGTCATCTAATTAAAACTGGCACTCCATCTTTCACATTCCATCCGCCGTCTGAGCGCAAAGAGCCTCGCTGACGTTTCCCCGCACCTTCCACTCGCCTACCGCCGTTTTATCGCTGCCGCGATCCGCTTGCGCCGCTGCGGGCTTTTCATTGCATGTGCTGCCGCGTGGATTCTAAATCGATTATTTCGCCCCGCGGGAGACGTCCGTGACTCACGGAGCACCTTTGGCTTAGCGCACCACAGCGAGCGAACTGTGCAGTAAGTGAAACGTAGAGGTCGACAAAAATTAAATAAGAAAAAGCTATGCATGAAATTCATTTTGGTGACCCCGTTTTCCAAATGGATCCACGCTCGGGCTAATCTGCAACCAAGTCGGGATCAGAAGGTGCAATGAAACTTTCCCACAGTGGGCCAAAATCCTGAATCAGACTCCAAATGACACCTGAATCAGTGCAAACTGATAGGAAGCCTTAAAAAGCATCAGGTTGATACAATTACACAACACAGGCCAAAGCGCAGACAACTGACTGTGCTTTGAAGCAGGGCAGAAGGATGGACGGCGCGTCTCCAATTCATCTCATTGTTAGAAAAGACAAACACATGGTTGGATGTACACACGTAGCCAGAGTCTGTGCAGCGTTGGAGCCACACCACAGTGATGAGTTTCAACCCACACGTCTTAAAGTCAACAGCAAACCTCAGCCGGCAGTCACAAGTGAAGGCCATTTCTTGGAGACTTTTGATAACTACTCCTGCAGGGCAGAAGAGTGAAAGCTTAAGAATAAAGGTGTTAAAATTGTCCAAGAATGGGACACGACCTAAAACGGCTAGAATCTCTTTATTTCCCATAACAAGGAACTGATGTACATTCCAGTAGACTGGATTTTCAATGGAAGAACACCTCACACATGATGCAACCCAGGCACTCTGGTTGGTCTGAGTTTGATTTGCGCACCAGCGCCATCAGCCAGCTGCACGTCCTCTCTTCGCGACACTATTTGCTAATATGCTAAAAACAGGCTACGCCGCAGTTGGTTGGCTTTAGTTAGAATTCACTCAATATTTTCTTCAACACCTCCCCTGAGTGACGATGGTGTGCGAGTGCATGTGTGTACGCCCGTCCTTGATATCTGAGAGCCGCGCATTCTCGGCTACGCCGAACACATTTTTTTCTTTCCATACGAGGACAAAAATGATGCTGCGCACCTCTGGATGCTCGTCATTCAGTCACTTAATTGGATTCTCTGGACCGCATGGTGTCAACTCACTCTCGCAGCCATTCTCGAGTTTAACCGGCAAGGACGGACGGCGTCGACGATCATTCTCGCACAGCTAGCGGGGCTTCGTCTCCAGCAGGCGGTTGGCGCTCAAACTGCTGAGATGCTACCTGGATGCCTCGTGGGGGGGGGAGTCACTCTGCCTTGGAAACTGACAGTTAATGACAAGCTTAGATTAGGCTCAATGTTTATTAGCCTGCACCTAAATGTGTGCGCGCACACACACACACACACACACACACACATCCCCAGAGATCACCTGGGAGAATATGGCCATATTTTGCGACCCTGGGAGGCAGATTTTTTAAAATTGTTTTAATTTCCCCAAAGAGGTGAAGATATTGGAGGGCTGGATCCTCCGCTCTGCCTTCCTCGCACGCGCCCGTGCTGCTGCCTCTCACTAGGCGTTTCTGCAGAGCCGAGAATGTGTAACATGATGGCGACTTGCCTTTCTTCCAAACGCAGAGACAATGTGTGAACAGATAATCTGCATGTCACTTGTATTCAATGATTTGTAACACAGCATTATGTTGAATGTATGTGCAATTTGTTATTAAGCCATAGGAGGGCGCAGAGTAAATTTAGAATACTGCTAATTTTATTTCACTTCATTTGCTGTGGTTGAGTGATAGCTGTCTGACTAGGATATTGACGTGTCCAAAGTTCTATAATAGAATAAGCCAAGAATGGCAAAATATCTCTGTACAGTGCAGTAATATCAGTCTACCACTTTCTTCCGAATGCAACATTATTGCTGCAATTTCGTTGCGTGACAAGCATTTGCGTAAAAGCTGATTTAAGTTCATTGTGTCTTCTCCTACAATGATCTCTATGTCTGAGATAAAGAAGTTATTTCTTTTATCTCAGACATAGATTTATTTACCTGACATGTTTCGGTGTGTTCTTCCATCTTCATCAGAGTGTCAGTGTCAGAACTAACGAGATAATTACACATTTGCGTAAAGGTTGCTCTGTATTTTATTCCAATCAAATATTTCCGTCCCATAAATCCCAAAATGTTTCTCTTTCACATCCAACAAGTCTGGTTATTTATAATGAGTCCTTCAGTGTCAAGTGATTTCTTCAAGTGAACTTCCTTTGACTTTTCAGAATGTTTGCTAAAACACACAGGTGTGGAATCAACCCCACAACTCATCCAGAGTCCAGAGTGAAAAATAAAAATCCCGAACGGGACCTTTAATAAACGTTCGACTATTTGTGAACAGGCTGCGAAAAAACTTGCCGTATTGAAAACACTGCTGTTGGTCTCAACTCAATTTTAGGAGTTAAGGAAAATTAAATTACAGACTCATTTTCTCTGCCGTTACTCCCAGAGTGTCTGTGGAGACCAGACCAATTACTGCCGCTGAACCTCGCTCGCTGCATGTGCTTGGAATAACCTTAACTGCAGGTTTAGCGATGTTGCTCATGTTCTTGGTTTGTTTGTTTGTTTGTTTTTCCTCGGCAGATAATCAATGTTTCAAAGGGGACTGCAGCCCAAACACAAATAAGTGGTGGTTGTGACATTTTATTGCGGCCTCTGAAAGCTTTTAAACATTGACTCAGCGGAGAGCGAGCGTGGAACGGAGAGCATGCTGTCGTCTGCATTCAGATGAAGGACCAGTTCGCTCCACAAAGACGGAACTCACCTCTGAAAACGCCTCGTAAATCTGGTGTGAACTGAATTAAACCTTTATCAGCAGAACAAACACACGGCTGGGCAGGGGTCCACCTGTTACTGATGTTATTGCTCAGCTTTGGGGACGTCCCTGCCCGTCACACGGTGGACTCTCATCCTCCAGCCTAAACAACATTTTGCACCTTCGGGACGTCGGTGTTATGTCAAAGTAAAGTATCTGTTTCGCGATTTGATTTGTCTGTCAACTGTAATCATGTCTGGCCATGTCTGTGTTCATGATGCGGGTCCGTTTTTTTTTTTTTTTTTGCTTTTCCTCTGGTTTTCTGCAGACTAACCGATGAGTCATAAGAAGAGTGACAGGGAGTCTCGGCTGCAGTTAGACCAGGCATGGGCAAACTACGGCCCGGGGGCCATATGCGGACCATTAAGCTTTTTAATCTGGCCCGCCAAACTTAAAGAAATTGTATTGATAGTAAGCAATTAATAAAATATCTGTATTTCATAATTTCTTTCATTGTTTTAAGAGTCATTTCAATAAAGAGCTAAATACGGTGGGGCTTCTAAAGACAAATGTTTCGTTGTAATACTTTTGTTCATTTTCAATTGATATTAAAGCACATGTTTTCTACATATCCCATGATATACTTTTTCTCCTATGAGGTGGCTCAACAAAACATCTGCTCCTGCTCTGGACCCTGTGTCAAATTTTCGAACCCATTGTGTCCAATGAGTCAAAAAGTTTGCCCACCACTGGGTCAAACTCTCCTGTAACCTGCAACATTGGGACTTGCGGGACTTTCAGAGCTGCATTTTATAACATGATTTACCGTCTCTCTGATTTGTTTTTACGTTGTGCTGAGAGCCCATGTCGCACTTTGGTTGACCAGAGCTGTTTGAGGTGTGACTTGACTTGACAAAGTCAATAAGGTCAAAACTTCACTCTCTGTCTTTATGTGTACATATTTATTTATTTTTTTGTGTGGGGGGGGGGGCAGAAAGCAAACAAATTAAAAACATTTAATTCAGTTCATGCTGTGAATTTTGCAGTGCATTTGTATACAAACAGCTCAAGAAATTCTCACCCCCAATTAAAGCTAACAGGCCCTCGCATGTTGCCTTGGTGGCGGCTCGGCACTGTACGTCTCCACTGAGCCGAAGGGGATGATGGACGGATGGATGGATGGATGGATGGATGGATGGATGGATGGATAAACTGAACTGAAGAAAGACTGAAGACCAAAGAACCTGCCCTCCCCTCTCGGGAGCTTCCATTTGGAGAAAAGTACACGCATCTCAGCTACCTCTTCAGATTCCATTTGAAGGCCCCCGTCTGAATGTCTCGATGCATGGAGCTCTTGAGAAAGAAGAGCGGCTGCCTCGGCCTCTTATAGACGCCAAGTCTGGTGAAGCCGGTTTGTGTCATTTTCCCCTTCCTTTCTCTGTCTCTCTCTCTTCTTTCTGCTTTATCATGACCCATAGAAATGACAAAAAATGAAAGATAAATATGAATCCAAGTTTTTCTTTTCTTTCTTTTCTTTTTTTTTTAAAGAAGAAGGAAAAATTAAACTTAAAAAAGTAAAAGATGGGAATATGGATACACAAAGCTTAACTCTGTCAGTTTAAATCTTATTGATGTCTCTTATTTGTCTCTTGTTCCTCTCTCATTCAGCCCTACAGTTTCTATTACAATGTCATGTGCTTGGCCAGTTCTGTAAATGAGTTGAAGGCATCATTCAACGACTTCTCAAGACTTTTAGGACAGCCAACATCTACTTTTCTTCCTGGCGAATTGGCTCCACTGGTCAAAACAAGCAAAGTGAGGCGTGACCGTGATTGTGGAGGCTATACTGATTAGTCCAGGAGTCTTCATCTTCGGCTCAGTCGACGACTTTATCTCTTTTGCCTGCCTGCTTGCAGCCACGTGCCCCAGAGTGTTGTGGATCATTTCCTTTTATGGCACCTCCTCCCATAAGCATGGTCATAAAAAAAGCATAATGAAGCAAATTCTGGCGTGCTAATTACAGGCAAGCGAGCCTCGTTTGCTTGACACACAAGAGGCTTCATGGTTGTATGTGCGCAGACTGTGTGTCTCGTTTTCAAACGCCTGACACCTGGAGAGGGTCAGTCACGCCTTGGCGATGTGTAAAGCTTATTTGTTGGGCGTATCAATCCAGATGTTGATAATATCGATCCCAATGTTGTTGTCGATATTAATCCATATTAGTATTGTGATATTTATACTTTAGATATTGCATTTGTATTCAGGTTTAAAATGTTTCAATGAAATGCTTGGTGAAACAATAATGGCAACTGTTTCAAGCAGAAAATAAATTAATGGAGGGTAAACAAGCTGCGCTTTATGAAAACATGTGCTCCAAAGGTGCAAGAGGCATTTTGCTGTTACCTAAAATTCCCAAATTCTGTCCTGGGTTTTAACAAATTAATTAGGCGACTTGTCCAGGGTGTGACCATGCCTTTGCCCAATGACAGCTGGGTATTGAAAATGGATGGATGGATTGGTGAGTGAGGAGGGGGGGTCCACAGAAACAGTGTGAAGGGCGTGAAAATTCATTCAGCTTTCGCAATTTGATGAAATATTCACCTTTATTTTTCTAAAACTATCGGTATTGTACTAATGTTGGTAATACTAACCCTGTATTTATTTGGAATCGGATCGATATCACGGTCGGACTGCGCTGGTAAACACGCTGTGACGGTGAGGTGCGACTCATGATGTGCCGCTCTGCCCGAGAAGTCACGGCTGTAGGTCCATCTAGTGGCCGAGTTGTGTATTGTTGGGGGACGCCGTAAACTTCCTGCAAGCTGCGGCGGCGGGAAAACTAGGGGGCTCCCAAGCCCTCCATAAAAACAAACACTTGGTTCCAACTTTATTGCTTTTGGCCCCAGAAAAACTGTTACGGTCTCATGATGAGAGTTTTGAGGAAAATTAAGACATTTTAATGTTTGTTCTGACAAATTGTCAGAAGCAATACAAAGTCATACTACTGTGACATCCAGAAGTTTGCATCTGGAGTCAACAAGGCAACTGAAGCAATCAACATTTTGTATATTTACATATTGTTAAAATTGGCCATTTTTTCCCTTTAGATTACCGGCCGCCCTCAATAAATCATAACTCTATGACCTTTAACTTAATAAAGAGGAGTCATTTGTAACCACAGCTCTTCTTTGTTTGTTATCTTGAGCTGTTACAATAGATACACACCTCAAGGACAACACTCACACACATTTTCATATCACACTTCAGTAAATCTGTGGGAACAGTGGTTGGCCTGTTCTCCTCAGAGATAACTGGCCAATGAGACCGAATGTACCAAGTCCAACCTCTGAGACCGCCCCAGTCTCAGCCCAAGAGGATAACTGTGAATTACACACAGACGCTGGGGCTCACTCTGGAGTAGACATTGTACTTTACCTGTGACCTAGATAAATACTACATATGTAAACTGAAGATGTCTCTGGTTAATAATTCAAAGTTGTACAAGGTCATTAAAAAATAAAGCATTATTTTCTGTTTCACTTTTCTCGACAGCCTCCCTCCCCCTGGACCCTCGGTCTGCTCTGCTGTCCTCCACGAGCCAGCACACCTGCTGTGCCTCAGCAATCCAGCTCACCTGTTCATCGTCAGCTCATCGCAGCCTTCTCAAGAAGTTGAGACTTTCCATCTGTTGTTTTTTTTTTTTGTTGGTCTTATGCCTTGTTTGATCCATTTGGTGTCAGACCCAGAAATGATGACACAATAGAAGCACGCTTTTTATTGACATTTAATTTTATTTCCCCCACCATAGTTTCTCGTCATACCAATAGTATTTACCATTAATTGTCTTTTTCATTTAAATTACATTTATGTTTTACTCACATACACATTATTATTATTATTTTAATCTTCTTATTGCAATAAACAAGAGTAGCCAGAATGAGTCAGGTATTGCTACAATTCGCCATACAAACTGTTTGTCCCCTCAGACAATGAAATTCAAAAATAACTTTATTGGCAAGACAAAAATTACATGGTGGCCTCTCCGCCTCTCTCTGCTCCGTGAGAGGCCGAGGGCAGAATAAGGCTAAAAGGCTAGTAGCCTAAACACAGCTAACATGAAATACCTGCCCAGGAAAATAGGATTCTGACATTTATTTCTCATATATGGATGGTGGTGAATGAGTGGATTTTTTTTCTTTCTTTTTTTTTTTTTTTTTTTATCGCAGTATGAGCATACTGAGGAAATATGAACATACCAAGTGGCTGACCTACTGGGAAGGAGATCACAGTTCTAAATTCACGCTGGATGACGGATCGAGTCTCTGACAGAAGCCTGGATGTCTGATCTCAGACCAACATGCAGGTTTCTGCCACAGTTACTGTAATAGGCCACTTTTTTTTTCTCTCTTTTAATAGTTCCAGGTTCTTTTGTCTCCATCCGGTGGTAATTCGGGAGAGAGCAGATGTCCAACACACTCGGATACACATGATACACACACTGACAGGAAGGAGAGCACAGACCCTGGAATATATCTCAGTCACAAAGAAATGACTCCTGCAAAATAAAACAACACAAAAAAAGAGGGAGTGGGGTGATTACAAGAGCACAACAAGAGTGGAGGCTGACAGAGAGTCGGATTCTTCATTAAGTGACAGCTTCCTTGATGTTCCTCAGGATTTTTCACTTGAATACGTTTTGTCACACACAGAGAAAAAAAATAACAATATAATAATGCAACTGAGTAAGTCTGAACAAAAAAATAAAAATCAAATACCAGAATAAAATACCCCATTATTGAACAAACTTAGCTTTCATCCCTTGATACCTGGTCTTGTACCCTGTTCCCTAAACTGAGATTAGAATTAGAAATAATAATAATAATAAAAAAAAGGCTTCTGAATAGGAAGGGTCATTCCCTAATAATGCCGACGACGGCTCTGCAACTGTCTGTCAGTTACGTCAAGGGGCTGCCGCCGACTCCGACTGGACAAACAGAGAAGTCTGTCAGCTGACGCTCTCCGACTTCACAAATGTCTCCAGACAGCATGTCACAACATGTCACAATGACAACAAGTCACTCTGATTAAAAAAAAAGAAAATTGCTCATTGCATTGCAATATTCAGACAAAGATAAGACATAAGAGCTCATTGCTTCTCGAGGAAAAGAGCACTGTGTGCATCTCGTTCGGAAAGACAAAGAAAGAAAACGGTGATAGTTTGAGGCCGCTGAGCAAGACGCAGGTGGTCTGCTGCTCCGTTAGCTCGCTAGCTCTGTCAGCTAGCTTGGCGAGTCAACACAACTAATGCCACCTTCTGATGAATCCTCTCCTTCCTCTCCCTTCATGAATGAACTCATCAACATTTTCTACCTACAAAAATATTTTTTTTTGGTAAATTGTGTTTTCTGTTTTACTCCTTTTTGTATTTTTAAATATTTGATTCCAAAACCAACAGTCCTAACCAAAAAAAACAAAGTGCTCACCAGTCTTTGTAAAAAGGAAGGAAAAAAAATTAACAAAAACAAAAAAAATTCATGGTGCATTTCATGGCTTTCATTTGTAAGACAGGAAGTATCGATAGATGCCTTGAGCTGAGCGCCACGGCTGCCGCTCTGGTCGCCTTCGCTGGTCTTCTGGTTTGGTTGTCAGTACAGCTCAAGATCATTCCTCCACGGACGTGTTTGGCTTTCATCTTCCTCTCTGTATTTTTTTTTTTTTTAACTCCCCTTTTGAGTGTGTTTGCTAGCGTCGACTGGAGGCTTTTCAAACCGGGCAGGTGAGGAGGAGGAGGAGGAGGAGGAGGAAGATGAGGAGGAGAGGCCTGACCCTTCAGGGTCTCTTTGCAAGGCTGCCCGCTTGCAAACATCAAAACATCGGCGCGCCGCACTCAAGCGCGACCTCTGACCCAGCAGCTTGTGAATGAGGACTGGGGCGACCTTATCAGGATGACCTTCAATCTGCTGGTCTGATTCTCGCAGGGACGACACAAAGCCCGCACGAACGCTCGCTCTCTCTCCAATTCAGCACATCTCATCAGGTCTTAAAAGCAGAGCAGATTTTTTTTTTTTTTACATGTTTATTTTTTTTTTTAGCCAAGGCCAAGATTGAGTGAGTGTATCAGACCAGACAAGAGCAGTGCAAGGGCGCACCAGTGTGTGACGCTGTGCTTCGCTCTCTTAACATTTCTCCCCTTTTGTGACTTTTATAGGGGCTGGCAGATGTGCCCTGCGGCGGTTTGTTTCGGCGCATTCTATTTTGAAACACTGATTCGCTCGGGCCTGCACGCCGCCTGTGGTTAATCCATTTGCTGACCCCTGCCGGCCAGACCTCCCCTCAGCCCCACACCCTCCCGAGACACCTCACCCTCTCCGGCAAAATGACAGGGGAGCACAGTCGTCCCGACGCTGATTTTTTTTCTTCTTTTTTTTTTTGAGAAAAAAAAAAATTCTGCTCTCTTGACCTCAACCTCCTGGCGTGGATAGCACCTGCCTGTCAAGCCGAAGGAAGCCGTGCTGTTCTGACTGAGGACCCAGTGTCCCAAACTCAAGAGTTTTCTGGCCGGAGATGTGCACAGTGCCACGGAGGAGGAGGAGGAGCAGGAAGAGGAAGAGGAGGAGGAGGAGGAGGAGGAGGAGGGAGGAGGATGAGGAGGCGGCCGCCACAGCTACATGTGCTCGCACAGCAGAAACCGATGGAAGCGGCTAACACTACTGACGCTAACGCCGTTGTTTTTCCGAGGTGCATAGTGACTGCGCAGTGACCCTCCAAAAAAAAACACAACAAAAAAACCGAAACAACCCAGCCTGGCCCAGGACAGCTTTTACTACTACGTGTAGATTTGGAGGGAGAAAGTTCTGCGTGTGTGTCTTCTGAGACGGGGTCCTCAGTGCAAAGGGAGGAAGGACCTCAGGGAGGTTGGAGATGTACAAGGGAGTTTGATGCATAATGGAAACCTCCCCTCTGTTTCCCCCCCGCCAGCTTGTCCCTCACAAGTCTCAGAGATGAAGGGAGAGTTTCGGGTGAAAGGGGGGGGGGGTGGAAGAGACAGGCCCGCCCCTCTCTGACGCTCCTCCCCCTTTGCCTCGTCCTCGCCGTTAGAATACCGAAGTGACGCCTCACCCCCCCCCCCCTGTGACGATTGCTGCTTGTTGATTATGTTGTGTGTCTTCACAGTGTGCTTTTTCTTTTTCTCTTTTTTTTTTTTTTTTTGGAGTCTTGCTGTTCCTGACGGGTAGCGAGTCAGAGGAGATGGACGATGTGTCAGTACGGTGAGAAGAGGATGGGCCCGTGCGTGGTGCGGATGGGCCCCGGCGCCGGTCTCAGGATGGCGTGGCTGAGGGGCGGGCCTTGCAGTAGGTGGTGGTGCGGGTGGGGGCAGGGGCGGCCGCACGCAGCGCCAGCTGGTTGGAGGAGGCGGCGGCGGCCATGGCGGCGGCCACAGCCAGGGGGCTGGGCAGGAGGCCCGCACCCAGAGCTTTGGTGAGATCCTTGGAGAAGGTCAGAGAGGACTGCAGCCAGCAGGGGGACACACAGAGAGACAAGTCAGAGGACGCGTCCGTTAATTAGCTCCAGAGGGTCAGCGCAGGCAGAGCGAACAGATGCTGCCGCCGTCGCCGACGATCAGATGTTTCACATTTCTGACAAATATTTTCACAAGCCCGATGCCAAAAAAAAACTTAAAAAAAAAAAAAAAGGACAACTGTGAGGCTTTAGCAGGGATCAAAGTGACACAGCGTAATCACTGTTGCAATTACTCATCACGTATGTTATCACTCTGCGTCTGATCTCAAGTTCTGGATAGCGCCGAGATTTCAAGTTACCGTCAGATCAGCTCCCCTGTGTTTCTTGTGTCGGCTGAGAAGCGGGTTGGGCTTCCCCGCCATGCCGTCCCGGTGCCTTCGACTTGATATGTGCTGAAACACAAGTATTGGACATATTCTACTTTAGACGTGTGTTATAGACTATGAATCTTAGGGCTAGAAACAAGTCACATATGTAAAAATACATATATATGTATATATATATATATGGTGTGGTTGATGCCACATTGTGAAAGTGAAAGTATGATGTCACAGGATCCAAATCCAAATCCTAGTATCAAGTGTTGTTTTTTTTTGTTTTTTTATTATTACGAAAATTTGGGCTAATAATGGTGATGTCACCCCTTTGTGATGTCACAAATGGCATACCTCTCACCAATAACCCATAGCCAGCTGTGTTTCCCCCTTTCTGAAATAAGCTCGCAGCTGCCTTTATTTTCAAGTCCCCTTGCAAATATGTGGAAGGTCGTAAAAAAAGCATCCGTTCCAGCAGGAAGTTAAACCCCAGGATACGAACAGGGGGCTAAATATAGCGTCTTCTCAACCATTAATTCCGCCAAGCCGCTGCATGCCACAATATGGGGGCCTTTAAGTCTCCCACCGGTACCTGTTTGAGCTGCAGTTCAGAATTGACCCGCACGTTGCAGATCTCACAGTGGAAGGTTCGTTCCTGAGTGTTGGGGTCCAGCGGCCCCCCTCCCTGCTCCCCACTAGGCTTCGGGCCCAGGCGGGGGTAGGCCTTGATGGGGCCGAGCCCGCTCCGTGCCTCCAGAATAGTTTTGTGTTTGGTACCTGTAAGCAGAGACAGAGGTGGGTAATTGCATCAGGCATTAGGACAATGTTACTTATTTAGAAGCTAATAGAATGAGGGAGAGAGAGAGAAAGAAAAAAAAATGAGGACAAGATCCTATTTATAACGATGCGTCACGAAGATTCCATTCGTCTGGAGTAAATTAAAGCGCACATAATGTGTTCCTCACAGCCATAACGGGGGAACAATGACAGTAATAAACATCAGGACGGGAAAGAAAGGCAATAAATCACCGGCTTCCTTAAATATTGTACTTACACACTCTAGCCGCTAGAGGGCTGTAGTTAGACATGGATGCTCCCAACGTTCCAAACAGATGAACCTGACGCTCTTGTGCCTCCCTCATTAACCACGATAACTGATGCATGGCTGTTAATTCTGCTGATGGCAGGAAGAAAAAACAGCAGGTCTATTGCATTTGAATGCCTTTGATGCTTTAGAGGCACTAAAACCAATCAGCTGTATTTCTGTTTTCTTGCTTCATTTTTCAGAAGATGCTCACTAACATTCTGCGGCTCTGCCCTTTAAAAGGCCTTCGAGGGCGGCCGTACCTTTGTAAGGCTGGTGGCAAGACTCCCAGCTGGGTTCCTATCGGGCGTCTACTTCTGAATGTTTTCGTTGGCGGCTGAAAACAGCGGGCTAAATATGCTACGTACTTATTTAGCTGACACATCACTGGCCTTTCAAATTAAAGCGTGATGGCAGCAGGCGGCTCTCACTCCGAACCCTTTGAACCAGGTTCAGGTTGCGGACGGGATGAGGACTGCGTGTTGTTGGCGGCCGGCGGGGGAACACGGACGATGTGAGTTCTATTAGGGAGGAAGAGGAGGGAGGAATGACGCTTTTCGCCCGCGGCCAAAAAATGTGCTTCAGGGATTTCTGTTCTGTTTGCCTTTGTTCTATTTTGGTCCGACAGCGGACGGCCCAGTGGTGCCTTTTTTTCTTTTTCTTTTTTTTTGCGAGGCTGAATCTGTGTACGGACCTGGGACCGACTCCAGATCGACGGGAAACTGTTGCGTGAATGTTGAAATAACACCAGGTCATTTACATACTTTTGACTTCTCCTGTGCCACGCTGCTCGTGTCCCAAGCATGACACATGCTTTTATTTTCGGAGAGCGCAGCTGACATGTGCGGCGCTCATTTCGAGGCCGATTGCTTCCAGATTGTTTCCCTCCTGCATAAATTTAACCGTGTCAGCTCCCCAATAACTCAGCGGAGGTGAACTTGAGTGCGATGGCGCTGACAGCCGGCCCGCCGCATGTACGGTTTATCTACACACCGTCGAAAAAAACAACAACACACACACACAGAAGTGAATGTTATAAAAAAAAAAGTTGGACGTGATTGCGCTTTTAACGAGTACCGCTCCAGTCCGCGAGAAAAATGTGTTTTGCTTAGCTGTCGTCTTTGTGGAGTCGGCCGCCAGGGATTTTATTGCAGTGAGTCGGCCCTTCATTGTTTGCGTTTGTCGTGACTGTGTTGTTACACACAAACACAACCACTCCCCAATCCCCCCAGGGAACTAAGAGTCGAGGTCAGCGGCGCGTTCGAAGCGCTGGTCGCAGGAAGACGCGGTCGGTCGCAGGGAGAAGCTGTTCGCCCAGAGGATTAACAGAGGCAGCGGGCAGCTCAAGGACATTCGGGGCCCTGAGAAAGTGTTGTCACGTGTGAAGGCTGATGGAGACGAAAACGATGCCGCAAACCGAGCGATGACCCGTCACTCAAAGCGGCCTCGACCGCCGTCCTCGGGAGATGCACGCGGATACACGTTTTTTTTTTTAAAGCTGCGTGCGAGACGAGTTGGAAATATGCGAGCGAGGTTTGTGATGGGGGGCTGGACAGATGGACGGATAGATGGACGGACGGAGCTCCTGACACCAGGAGATCAGTGACGGGCTGCAGACGACGGGCCCGCCGGTGTCAAACGGATCATCTTCCCGCCGATTGTTGTTCCCGGCTGCCAGATCAGGTTCATGTCATCAACTGTCTGGATGCTTTTTTTCCCCCTTTCTTCCTTTTTTTTTTTTTTTCTTGCAGCGATCTGACTTCCCAGATGGATCCTCTCCTAAACTGTTTATCTGAGGGGAAACTCCACAGGAAGCATTTGGAGGAGGAGAGTAAAGGGTCTGCACTGATGTAGCGCTTTCAACAACACTACCACAATGGCCTCTCATTCACCCATGCACACACACATTCATACACCAATGGGTGGCTGCTGCCATGCAGGGTGCTGCCTGGACCCATTGCGAGCAATTGGGGTTCAGTGTCTTGCCCAAGGACACTTCAGACATGTGGACAGTTGGAGCCGGGATTTGAACCGCCAACCCTTCGATCATCAATTGACCTCAGGTAAAAAACGTTCTAAGGTGACTGGACCCTCCTTCGATCACATTGCATACCACCAATCAGATGTGTTGCCGCTAGTTTGGCAGATGCTAACGTCTTCCTGCAGGTCTCTGCCCAGTAGTGTGCTGTAATAAAGGCTGATTTCTCTCTGTGCGTCAACAAGATCACAGCCGGTTCCCTGTTGCCGCCCACCTGTTTTATGACACTGCAGAAAAGGAAGCCGAACGTTTAGGCAAAACCGAAAACACCATCTGTGGGAGTGTGGTGAGATGGGTTAGCCAGTTCAAAGCGGAGAAAAAACAAAAACAAATATTGTTTCTCTTGCCACTCCGGCTTCCTCCAACAGTCCGACAACAGTCACATGAGGCGAACTGGCAACTCGAAGCTGTCTGTTGGTGTGAGTGTGAATGTCTACGGTTGTCTGTCTCTATGTGGCCCTGTGATAAAATAATAAGACAGCTGATGAGCGGTGCCAGGAAAGGGATGGAAAATCGATTCACACGTTCCAGCAGTTTACGGACCCAAACGGCGCAGTACCACCCCGTACTGTAGGGGCAGTGTTGAGCAGAGCAGCTCACGGTTCATTGCAGAACAACTTGGATTGGAGCAATGAGGAGCAGTGACATATATGACACGGCTCCCTCTAGTGGATTCACTGTTGAACGGCCAGTGGGAGGACGCAGTTAGCGATTGTTTAAACCCAGGAACACAGCTTCGTCAACACACCCACCTTTGTTGTGAGCCTCCAGCTGTGACAAGGAATTAACAGCCACCTTGCAGAGCGAGCAGTACAGCAACTTCTTGGCCTTGTCCTCCTCCGTCTCTGGATTTGACGGGCTGCTGGAGGCCGAGGTGCTGTTGGGCCCCGAGGCCGCGCCTCCCGTCCCGGGCTGCTCTGAGCTGCTGCCGCCGCCGCCGCCGCCAGAGCTGCCGCCGCTGCTGCTGCTGCAGCCTGGGGAAGAGGAGGACGCAGGTGCCAGGGGAGGAGTCGCGGCCGTCATGACGGGGCAGACTGAGGGACTGGGGGAGTCCATGGGTGGGGTAGGTGGCCTCGTCAGAGGGGTGAGGGGCCCCGAGGTGAGGAGGGGCCCGTTCAACTGCGGCAGCGGCTGTGGTTCATCTGCAAAGGAGGAGAGGAAAATACAGAGCTGAATGTCAAATACAATGCAGAGAGAGAATCACAGCCGTTATTTTACAGTCCCTTAAGGCACAGAATCAAACGAGTCCTCCTTTTTTTATTACAGCATGGTTTGGGGGTCTTTAAAAACCTCTTGTGAAGAAAAGTTCTCCGCTGCGTCTAACCGCACTGCTAACCGCTCCCAGTTGGGCTCCCTCGTCTGCTGCGCAGATCAGACAAACCGACATGGAACACCCTGCAGACCAAAGTTCTCCTTATTTTCTACTGTACAGGGCTTTAATTGGTCAAACTGGGTTCCCTGTAATTTATGCACGAAGCGGCTCTGCACGAGGAAAACACGTCTGGTGTGAGGCCACCAGCCACTTTTTTTTTTTATTAGGTTTTCTCGGCTTTTTCAAGCCTTCAAAGCCGCCCGTCGCCAAAGTGATCTCGCCTTGAAAACGTTTCAAGAGCAGCAGAGTGGGAAGCAGTAAACCTCCATCTATGTTTTGGACTTTTTTTTCCTGTGTGTGTTTCTTTTAATATGTTTGATTCCCTTCGAGCACCTGTTATTGTTTGGCAGGAGTTGAGCCGACATCATCGCACATGGTTTCATGGCACTGCCAGACAGGAATTCCACGGGAAAAAAATGTCCCTCCAATTTTCTTTCCCTGTTCCAGCATTCTAACAACACAAAACACGATCACATATATCCACACACAACCGCACACACACAACCACACACACACATGGTTCTGTTTAGCCGCTCCCATATCTCAGGGCCTCGCTATTCTCACAGCAGAGGGTGTTTGCTGAAACCGACCCCCGACCCCCCCCCCCCACCCGCACCCCCAAACTTGGGCGTTGGTTTATTAAAAAATCCCCAGCCCGACCGAGCGGAGACCAGAGGGGCCGCTCTTCAGCCTCCGCAGGGTGCGGAGCCAGCCACAGACAACGTAAAAGCCAGACAGGATTATAATATCAGCGGTATTCCATGGACTATTTCTGGAGAGAAAACAAATATTGACTTGACCGGCCCGGTACCCTTAAAGGGATTCCCATATGATCCGGCATTTTGTCAGGTGTCCACAGGGTTTATATCCATGTTTTCGCTCCCGCCCTTTAAATCCACCACGCACCGTACGATGTGCGACTTCAACGTTGCTCTGACACCGGGTTACATCACCGAGGAGACGGAGGTGCCAGCGCGCATGCTTTCCATTCCGACACCGTCAGAATTCGATCAGAATACCTTCTGTCCAGATAGGAAGTTTCCAGCTACAAGGAATTTGGCTACAGCAAGTTTTTTCTTGTAAAGAGATTTTGTCCAGAAAAAAAAAAAAAAAAAAAAAATCCCATTCGCTCTGTCACTTGGAAGGTATCGGGGAAGGCAAGGTTTCAAACCTCGCACGACGGCTGGAACACTCGGCCTTCAAACCTGATATCTCAATTATTCAATCTCCAGCCAGCGTCCAGCAGACATTGTTTCAAAGCAGTCCTAAAATTTCACTGGAATCAATAAAAATTCAGCTTTCTCTCTGGATAAAAAAGGCAGGTACAGTGTGTGAGTAAGCTGTGAAGCTGTGAAAAAAAAACACAGAGGAGGGCAAACAAAAAATCTTGAAATACTTTTCCCCTGACTTTTTCCCAGAGATACAATTGCATTGTTTTTAACTGGTTTTGGAGAGAGTTATGGAGGGCAGCCAGCCACAAGATGAGCCACAGGGTGCGACTAACTTGAATTCCTTCGAACCAGCTGGCAAAAACCAGCAGCAGCAAACCCCAATTCAATGCAAAAGTCAGATGGTCCAATCAAATTCTGAGTTTGTTCCCCCTTTGTCCAAACTCATCCAATGGGAAGGCGTTTTGAAAGATCAAACTGGGCTTATTTTGGCGGACTGGGTGGCTTGGGTTGGTTATTCTGACTCCTGCACTCGTGTTTGCAAGTGCACAAGGGCAGAAGTGCAGGTGAAGGCCAAGGCGGTCACCTCCAGCGCGTCTCAAACCGTCTGGCACGCGGCTTCACCGGCAAGATGGAAAACAAAACCGGGGGGAGCCGCCGCAGCTTCCATGTGGTTTGAGTTAACATTGGAGCATTTGTCAGAGGTGGTTTGTCGAATAGTAATGAGGCCGTTTATAATCTACGACGGCCTGGAGGTCTGCCACTCACCACATCCACTGGCTGTGCAAGTAATAAACCGAAACCCTTGCAGAACCAGTTCAGCTCCAGGCTCAAAGCCTAAACTATTGGGGTTACTTGACACTTGAGGAACCGCGAGTGGATCAACAGCTAGTCTTTTTTTTTTTTTGTAAGACATTTCTAAAGGGTTAGTCGACTTGTTTTCCCATGAAATGAGGATGGGGCTGCGCTCCACCAGCTGTCTTAAATCCAAGCTAATCGCTGCTGATAGCAACGTGTTTCTTAACGCAACATGATTCATTCTGAAGTATGCTTCTGCAGAATGGGAGTAACTTTAAGTGTGTAATCTTCTCCTGCAGCTAGCCACAGTAAGGATGTGTAAATGACTACTATAGATCGTGGACACTGGGGTCATTGGTCAAGTAAAGGGAAGCACAGACGATCCAGCCAGGTTGAGGTTAGCCATCCTTCCAAACCATGCCTTCCAAAGATGGTGGAGATATTTGCCTCCAAACCGTAACACTTAGAGTCCCGCCTTGCATCACAGAGAAACGTTCCAAGGCTAATAAAACATTTATCAAGCTGCAGAATGAGCTGCTGTTCCCGACCGGTGGCCACCTGGCTCAAAGGTAGGTGGGCATTCTTCACGAGCAGAGGTCAGCATTGGGAGATAAATGAGTCCAGATGCTTGACACGATAGCCTGGCAGGTATGCAAGGCCTTAATCCATTCCAGGAAATTAAAGCGACATATAGTGTCCCGCCCACCGGGGGACTTTTTTTCTTCACTCGATAAAGCTGAGGAATGCGATACGGAGCGTTTCAAACTCGAGCCGAGGGAACGTCCGTTTGTTTTGCTGCGAGAAGTCAAAGGTCTTCCTGATTCCTGACGCTCCTTCTCAGGTTTTAGATTTCTTTCCTCCGGAAATGAAAACATAGCCGATATGTAGAGTTTTTTTTGTCGAGGGGACGCCGCACTATATTAAACACAACATAAAATACCAGGGGAGATGTACTCAGGAGGACTCAGGAGTCACGATCGTCCGGCTTCAAATTCCAAAGCGAAGGAGCAGCAGCAGCGGAGAAATTTAGTGCCGCAAGATGTGCTCCGAAAAAGTATTCCGATGGAGGTGTCGCATGACAGTTGAGCGGCGTAAACCGAGGTGAGCGGCTCACCCAGGCCCGGCATTAGTCAGACTTAGGTGTCATCAACAAGTGTTCAAACAAAAATACCACCGAGTTTAACACAGCGCCGGTACGCGGCCTGCGACTGTTGATACCAGAGCTTAAGTGTGTGTGTGTGTGTGTGTGTGTGTGTGTGTGTGTGTGTATGAGATCCGGGGTTAGGACGACTCTGTCAACACCCGGTGGCCCCCCCAACCCCTACCCCGCGCACCACTCCCTCCCCTTTACGGCCATCCTTAATGATTAATGGGGCTGCGAAACCCAACGCGGTCCTGCTGAGGACTGAACCTCATTCATAATGCAGCCGGCTGCCTTCTTCTGCAGTCTGGTCCGCATCTCAACTCTGAGTCACACTCACGCACTCGCACACATGCGCGCACGATATGCATATTTATTGTAATACTGATCACTCAGGTGGACAACAAAGGCTTCAAAGATGGAAATATCCACAAACATCCAACTCCGGCAAGTATGGATGAGACATGAAAGGGTATAAGCTGGCCGTAAGAGGATACTATTGTCACCTGACCGCCGTGCAACTCTAGTCTACAACATCAAAGCCATCTCTTTAATTGACCTTGGGTGTGTGTTTGTGTGGAAAAAAGAGAGAGAGAGCGAGAGGCTATCATTTAATATGTGGTTTTAACGGGGCCCTTCATCAGTGTGGGAGCGGCAGGCAGGCAGGCAGGCAGGAGGGCAGGCAGACAGGCAGGCAGGCAGACAGGCAGCGGAGCAGGAGCTGCTCGCCCAGTAAACAGCTGCGAGGCCGGCCAAACCTTCAGCTCACCGGGTCCAAATCCCCTGCAGCCTCCTCCTCCTCCTCTTCCACTCCTGGCCACAAGCACTCCCAGGGAGGTGAAAAAAGTGCGACTCGGAGCCCTCAGCAAGGTCTTGGCGCCGTCCACCGAGTTACTGACATGTCAGGCGGTGTCAGAGCGGAGAGCGTGCAAACAATGTGAGGGTTTTTTTTCCTCCTTTTTTTTTTGCGGAAAGCATGCTCGATTATCGCAAAAGTGGAAGGTCATTCAAAGAGGGCAACAGGAAATGCTTTGTCGTCACGGAGGGGGGGGGGGGGGTCAACCTTTTATCTGCATCCTATGATTGAATGGACCTGATCGGGACAAGTGAACCACAGGAGTCAAGTCAGATGCATGCAGTGTAAAACAAAAGTCTACAATACAGCAAAGCACGTATTGACTGTAGACTGCATTTGCCACATTTTGATTGTGTCACCTCTGCATCTATGGTATCCGACCACAACAAGTGTTGTTGCAAAACAGAATCAAACATCCCTGAAATGTCCAAAAAGCAGAGAAGCCAAAGCAGAAGGGAGGAAATTTATCGAAAGTTAATGAACAAAGTCAATGTTGTAATACATTAATAACTTGTGTTCAATTTGTCTCTGTCCTTTACTTGAAATCACTTACGCTGTAATGCAGTATAACTACAAGCTTATATGTATATTTTAGATCCATGCCAACTCATTAACAATATTGTAAAGTTGGACGAATGATATTTAACACAGAGGCATTTTGATTCCAACCAGTTGTAGGACTGATTGCACTAATAACAGTACAACTGTCAACACCGGCCCTTTGATCGCCATGACGTGGCCCTTGTCTGTGTCGCTCTGTGTGTCTGTGTCCGCTAACCCAGAGTCACTGCCTCCAGGTGACCTGCGTCACTCTGCTCAGTGCCAAAACCGCACTGTCTTTCCTTCCTTCCAAAAGCTGCTTTCCTCAGTTGAAGCCACGTACGGCTGGCTGCTCCCAGAGATGTGTCCCCTGGGAGCGTGATGCAAAGGGACGGGATCAAACTGAGGACACACACACACACACACACAGAAGAAGAAGAAGAAGAAGAAGAAAAAAGCAGGCACAAAGAAAGTTCCAGAGTCACGAGAGGGGTTAGCTCAGTGGAAAACTGCATTCTTTCACATGTTGCTACTTTCAGATCTCAGTCGTCGCAAGGCTTGGCGTTCGCCCCGAGAAGTCACACTCATGGCGTGCAGCCTGTAGAGGATCTCAGAAGAAAAGAAGAAGGAGGAGAGGAAGAAATAGAGAGCCACCCTGCGGCTACCACGGTTGTTATTCTATCGAAGAGGTGAGTGTCAGAGGCGGTTAGAAGACGTCTCCTCTGACCTATCGCTGGATTTTTCCGTGCACCAGACAACAGCTTCATCTCCGAGTTCTCCCCGTCTGCCCTTCACGTCAATGACGTGAACCCACACCCATCGGCAGCGAGCGCATTTGTAAATGTCAACAAAACACGGGCGGCCTATTCATCGCCTCGTCCGGGGACGGCGTTGGTGACACTGATGGAATGGAAAACTCAGAGGGAAGGAAGAAGGAGGCGCATAATGGGCAGCCTCGGAATGAGGGCTCAAAATAGGAAGATGAGCAAAACAAGGGGGGAAGTAACAGAGGAAACAGGAATCTAAATCGGTCTTTCCAAAGTAAGAGCACACTGCACGGTGACCTTCCAGAACTAATGTATTAATCTACCGACGCAGCGCCACGTCTCATTTCAGTCACATCAGCTGCTGTCTGAGATCCCGGCCTATCAGACTCTTGTGCCATGGTGTCATCTTTATTTTGTCTCAGGCCGTCTTAGCACTCATTAGCAGCGCCCTGGGCTCGGGCCGCATTGTCTATTTTGACTCCGGTGGCAACTGCTGCTGCACTCTCACACGCTCGGATATATGCACGCCACAGTGGGAGGTGGGCCACTTTGAAAAGATGCCACGAAAAGTGCTGATTGACTCCAGACTCGGATGCTTAGCGGAGGCCTGCTGCGATTGGTCCAGGCCGGGATGCTTTGATCAGCCAGTCACTCAGCGCGGACGGGAACATGTGACCTTTTGGCATTAGTCTCAGCTGTCCGCCACACCAGATCCATCAATATAGCCGTCAACCAAGAAATTCCCCGTCGATGGTGAATTTGATTTGTTCCCTCTGAGTGTTTTATGTTCACTGTGCAAACTTCCTCTGTTTATGGAAACAATTTTTGCAAGGTCACCGTGGAGCTGCTGGAGGCTCGGCTGAATTTCTTGACCTCAAATCAATCATTCCCGGGTGAAAAGTTAGCAGCAGGTGAGAGTCCACCCGATTGGCTGCCACCTGGTTGTGGCTTGTGGAAACAACTCAGCTGAATTGTGGGAACAAAAGTTGATGAGTTGAACAGAACAAAAAGAGCAAAACTGCAGAGATCGAATGTTTTATTCACTTAGTTAACATGTTCTATCTATCTATCTATCTATCTATCTATCTATCTATCTATCTATCTATCTATCTATCTATCTATCTGTCTATCCTGGCATGTGAAGCACTTGCTCGGTCTTTAAGGGGTTTGTAGGAACACGTTGTCGTCCATAAGCTCTGCTGCGCCAACATGAAGCCGCTCACATTAAAGAGCAATAAACTGCAAAGCTGCTGCGATTAGAGTGCCTATAACGCCCACGCATACTTTCCACTTCGCCTCCCGACGAATCGTTAAGCCCGCCGTCGTGCGCGGAGCGCCGCTGTCATTGAAAAAGAAAAGAAAACAAACCAAAAAAAAAACCCAACACATCTCTCTAGATGCTTCGCTCACCGCTCTTGCTGGACTCGCAGTCCGGCCCGGTGCCAGCGGCTCCACCCGGGGACGGGGGAGGCGGCGGCGCGCGCGGTGGGCCTTCTCCCCCTCCTGAGGGCGACTCTTGGAGGTCTCGATGCCTTTGACTCTGCGGGCGTGGCGGTTGCCTTTGTAGTGAGCTTCTGCCTGGCTCTGCAGAGGGACAAGAGACAACAGCACGTTAATGCCGCGCCTCAGGTGCCAACAGGGGTATGAAGCATCGCGCGCGCACACACACACACACACACACACACACGCACACATGGGCACAGGCATGCGCGCCATGGCGGCAGCATGTCACTGGATATAGTGTGGAGGCCGGAGCCCCAGATGTCGGCCGGGTTTTAAGGCTGGTAGCCGGATGAATTACGAGCAGAGGAACAAAAAGATGCGGTGATGAATTGATGGACACATTCTTAGACCGCTTCGCCCCATTCGTCTCCTAAGTCGTCTTATTGGGAGGTTTAGGCTTTGACAATGCGTAATCATGAAAACAAACAGCTGTTCTTATCTCTCGCCGTCTAAAACCCTCGACTCCAGACCCCCAGCGCTCGGCTCCGGCTTTTGTTGCTGCAGCCTCGCTGACAGACGAGTTCGGGGGTTTTTGCCGGGTGGGTTGGGTGGGTGGGGGATCGACCCGCATAACACCATGCTCACTTCTGACACATGCTGCACACAATCGCGTTATTACAGCACATATCACCAATGTGCGGCTCGCGCAGCAGAGTGTAAATATTGTGCCTCGCTAAAAAAGGGGAGCCGCGGTCCCGGAACGTAATTAGCTGCCTTAGCCCAGGGCGCCGGGGTCAGAATGCACTTAACCATGACATGAAATGACAAAACGGGGATGCGGTCTCAGCGGGCTGCGGGGGTTTTGCTTTTTTGTTTGTTTTTTGTTTTGTTCAAAGGCTTCATATCGTTCTGCATTCCAGCGATTTAGAAAAAAAAAAGAAAAGAAAGGCGCAGGGATCCATTGTGCCGTTAATCTCCCGACGAAATCCCGGCGACTCGGCTAGCGAGCTTGCTCGGAGAGTAAACAACAAGAGGTGAGTCATCTGTCAGAAGAACGGCGGCCCGTCTCCCCGCTCCTCGCTGTCTGTTTGCCCGTCTGTGCAGAGAGGTATGTGAGCAGGTGACAAAGCGGCGGGCGAGATGCGGCGTCGCTGCTATACTGAGCCGTCGCCAGGCCTGTCCGCCTCGTAGGAAGGGGTGGGGGGGGCAAAAAGCGAAAAAATAGGCCGCATCTGCAGGCTTAGCCGGGTGAATGTCGGGGCGTCGCCGTGCCTGTAAATCAGCTCGATGAGTCGCAAATGTGATTCCACAGCAAACAACGCGGTTTTAATGCAAACAACAACAATAAAAACACATAAGAAGGATCCTGACGAACGCCTGCACACCATCTCAGTCAACCAGCCTTCCTAGGCTGCGTTCAGACTGCAGGCGAATCCGATTCAAATCAGATTCATTCTCAAATCCACACTGTTTTTAAGCAAGTGTCCAAATGGGATCTGACTCTGTTCAGACTGGGAGCCGTTCCGACTGAGACGCATCTGTCCAAATGCCATTTGAAACTACCTCCTAACGGTGGTTTCATTTTGTTCTGTTAATATCGGATTCATGTGATTTGTGACTGTTCAGACTACAAAAGAGCCGTCCGGTTTCAATCTGGATGGGCTAAAAAACAGATTTTGGCTGGCAGTCTGAACGCGGCTCTAGTAGGCAGAGCAGACGTTTCATTTCATGGCAGCGCTGGCTGGCTGGCTGGCTCTCTGACTGCTTGGGATAATCTTTATAACAGGGGACCAATAGCGGAGATGATTATTAAGTAGGTAAATTGCATCTGTGCGCCCAGGGGAGCGATATGGTTGGGGAGAGAGAGGCCGACAGCTGCCGCAGGTGCTGAAAGGATCTGAGGATTCGAGCGCGGCGGCTCCGGCCGCAGCGGCTCAGGGGTGCGGACGGAGCGGATCGGCCGAGCGGGCCAGCGAGTGAGTCATGATTGAATGTTTTCTGCTGCTGCAGGCACGGCTGGCGGTATCCAGGACGTGAGCTGTCGTGGTCAGCCAGGGTGTGTGCGTGTGCGTATGTTTGTTTGTGTGTGTTTACATGATCAAATGTTTCTTGTGAGTCGCATCAAGAAAAACGCTGCTCCAAATATAGCCGACCCGCAGCGAGCCGTCGCTCGTCCAAAGGGTCTGAAGGAGCTGCTGCAGCTACGCTAGCTAAGCCGGCGGCTCAAGGTGGGGCGTGTGTGTATGCGTATTAGTGGATGTAAGATGGATGTGATCACACAGATAAAAGGAGGAATGAGGGGAGAGGGGAACGGGCCAACTGGCAGCCCAGGCTCTCCTCTCCCAACCATCTCCTCTCCTGGCAGGCCGAGCCGAGCGGGTTCCTGGGCTGAGGGACGGCAAAAAGACAACAAAAGGAGGAGCGAAAAAGACAAACAATTCTCCCTGCCAGAAAGCTCCAAGACAACAACAAGGGCGGCGCAGACAATCCCGACTCCAGAGGAGGGGAGGAGAAGAAAGAGACGGACGCAAACAGGACAGACAGGCACACGCAAAAAGAAAAACACTTCAGCCCAGAGACAAAAAGCTGCTGCTGCTGCCGCCAACTGTGTTTGATTATGCAGGGGGTCCAAGCATAGCAGACGCTCTCCTGCAGGGCTATCACTTGGGCTGTGAGGATTCAGCGCCAGATGAGACAAAAAATGGGAAATAGGGAGTTAAAGGCAAGCGAAAGCAACAGCCACACTCAGAGGAGATGTGAAACAGGAAATGGGGAGAATTGAGGAGGGGGGAGGAGGGAGGAGGGAAGGGGAGGGGAGGAGTCGGGCTGTGACGCGGCCCAATGCAGCGTGACGGAGGCCGTGATGTCACCAATGCACCACGCCGCCAAGGTTATTCTGCATTAGGGCTGCGCGTTCAGAGGTGGCACAATGCAATGCAGTGGACGCTGCTGCCCCCACCTCCACCACCCCACCCCCCCCCCACCCCCATCCCTCCCTTCGAGTCATCTCTCCTCTCTGCATCTTTCCCAGGATGCACTGCGCGCCGTCGGAGCCAGACGATAATCCGTGCCCTTGACGAATGCATCTTATAATAAGTAGTGGCAGGCAATTTTAGGCATTTCCACACTGTAAATAATAAATAATGCAGCATACAGGGAGGGAGAAAGATTGGGGGGGGCACAGAGAGAGAGAGAGAGAGAGAGAAAAGAGGGGATAGGCACGTGGAGGAAGATCAAACAGGACAGAAGAGTGATGGCAAAATGACGCGTGAAATGGGAGGGTGGGGATCGGGGGGGAGGGAGCGAAGGATTCTTTGAAGACGCAGAAAAAGGAAAGGAAAGAAAGAAACGCTGCTCGCGAAGACGACGCGGATGGCAGCGAGCGAGCAGGCGTCTGCGACCTGACAAAGTGGGAGTGGGACAGTCAACTGACAGACGGAGGAGGAGGAACACGGGGGAACGTCAACATCAGAGGGAAGATTGACGCTTTCTGTTGTTTCTCTTGTCCCAGATCAAAGAGGAGAGACCCCCCCGACGTGGGCAACGGAAGGTACCGAGGAGCAGCCTGGTAATTCCCACCCTGTTATTTTCAAGCAAAACACAGACGCGCTACTAAAGGGAAGCGTGTGGGTGAGGTTGTCAACCAAAATCCAAAATGAAATAAATAAGTAAATGTGACATAAGCTTCGGTGTGCATGTCAGATTCTCCCTCCACTCCCTCTCACTGCAGGCCTTAAGCCGGCTTCGCACGAGTCGGAACCGATTTGGTGAAAAAACTTCAGGTCAGAGTCAGACTATTTTTTTTTTTTAGGCGAGTATATAATCCCCTTCGCACTCGCTAGACGGCACTTTTAGAACAGGAGACAGATTTTCCCACGTACGCTCGGATGAAGATCGACTGCGACAGGAAAAGAAATCAGGAGGGAAATAAGTGGAAATCAGTCTGTTTCTGTTTTCCTTTGTTTTTTGTTTTTATCACAGAAGTCCAGTGTGTGATTGTAAATGTCATACACATTTCATATCCAAGATTCCATGATTGAGGGGCAAGAAAAGTAAACAAAAACAAACCCATACAAAGGTAAATAGAGGCTCCGAGTGACTCAGGACCCCCTGAACATTCAGGTAGGGGGTAAATTGGGGTCCTGTTGGTCCTTCATACCATTCTGTGCGTGAGGCCAGAGGAACACGAGTAAGAATGTAAAGGCTGCCAGCTCCAGATGGTTCACAAACGCTGATAAGACAGTGGGGAGGCGGGACATCCTGTCCCAGAAGGCAAACATTAGCAATATGGACTTTTGTAACTTTAATCCTCTTAATTCCCGGCCGCTTCGTCCCACCATATGTTTATTAAACACAGCTCGTCTCCCCTGTAAGAAGCCACTTTTCCCAGCGCTGGCGGCCCGGCTCGGAATACTTCATCATGTAAACATTTTCACTTCCTGTGCCTGTGCGGAGCAGAGGACTCCGCTCTGCAGATTACAGCCCTGGAGCTGCACCTCCGACCACATGGAAACCATGATTGTAGACCTGAGGGGTATATATAGCAGCGCGCGGCCTAGCCACCGACTTCTCCGCCGCCGCCGAGGCCGAACCTTCACAGCCAAATTACAGCCCTGGGAGCATCGGCACTTTGGCTCTGACGTCGTCTTTTCTTTTTGCAGAGCAGAAAAGAGAAAAGACACGCACTAAATAAACACGCACAATTATTTTATTATTTTTTTTTCCTGCTCATTTACAACCTCGCCTGCAACACGCCCCATAGGCATGATGTGCCATTAAAGTGCCATTATGGGCTTGGATCTAATCTACACCATATGGACTGGCGGGGGGGGTGAAACTGCAGCTAGAATTAATAGTTAGACTTCCACCAAAAACATTTTCTTTTTTTCTTCATTTTCTTTTTTATGTGCTGCAGTTTACCATAAATAATAATAATTCTTACCCTTCAACAACCTCTTGTGAAATCAACCTCACACATGTTCTTGGAACCGTAACAAGCCTTTAGACGTGTGGATGGACGGGTGGGGGTGACGTGGTTGGGTGGAAGTGGGGAGCGGAGGGGGGATGTTAAAAAAAAAGGAGGATAAAAATGCCTTTTCTCCTTCCTTTCCTCTCGCATTTCTGCAGCTGTTTCCAAGAGCTCCGTGCAGCAGCGGCGGCAGCCGTTAATGCCTCCTCTGGCTCGAAACTGTGACTGCAACAAAATTCCAACGGGGTCACAACTGACAAAACACAGCCTGAGCAAATGCACCACATCCTCTGTGTCAATAACCGGCTGGTAGGGAGAGAAAACAGGACGGGAAGCGCTCCAGCGCATTCCTGGAGGAAAGTGCGCATGAGGCCGAGCGACGTATGCGCATAAACGGCAAGATACGGCATGTTTACTGACACATGGTTAAAGAGAGGCTTCGTGGAGGGGGGTGGAGAGGGGGTGATACTTGCCAGCAGGTCCCCCCCCACCCACCACCGCCCATTTATCCGTATTATCCACATTTTCAGATCGTTGCTTTTTCATGCCAAACACCAGCAGCGCAGCCTCGCATGATCAATTATTCAAAGCACTCTGCAGTGAACAGCACATTTAGCCCTCTGTTTGCAGCCTTCTGCGGACAGACTTGGTTTTGGATTCCTCTAAAAGAAGGCGAGGGAGCCTTAGTGATGTCACAAAGGGCTGCATTCAGAGCTACACACTTCTGGAGTGGTGAGTCGACTCGCTAAGCCAGATAACACAAACACAGAAAGGGTCTAAACAAAAAACAAACCACATTGCCACAACTATAGGACAACACACTTAAACCACTTAGCCGTGTGTTTACAGCCACCTGTAAAAACTTTATCTTCTTGTTAAGACTGAGACTGTGATGGTCCTCCCATGTATTTACAAGGCAATAAAGTTGCCTTGTAAATAGCAGGCCACAGTTGGACATAAAGCAGAGGAACGAGCACCTGGGAGTCTGGGGGTGCTTTCACTAACCTAGCAGACATATTTATAAAGAGCAGTTCCACTTGTGACCTGCAGATTTCTGTTTTTTGTTTAGAAGCACACACTTCCCAAAAGCTTTCGCCTTGTATCTGGGGAGTTGGCTAACAGCCCGCAGACACGTGCTCTTCCGTCCGAACACATTCTTTTCCGACGTTAACCCGGCAGGCTGCTGTACCTCGGAGTTGAATCGGATCTGGCAGACGTTACAGGAGATGACCGGCCGCTTGGTCTTGATCAGCGGCACTCCAAAGGTGTGGTTTATCACCGCCTTCTGCACCGGGTCCATCTGTTGGGGAAACGACAGCGGGGGGGAGAGGGAGGGAAATCCGTTAGTTGTAAATCTGCGTAAGTCAGCGACAGTCACAACGACGACAGTTGAAGCCCCGACGCCAAAACCAGCCAGGCTGGTCAGCCATCGGGGGGCGACGAGGAGCGAAAGTACTACGCTGAGTGCGTCGGCGCTCGAGCCCCACAGATGGTTGGAAGCGTCGCGTGCACACATCGTTTCTGGCGAGGAGTTCAAACCCAAACAGCCCAAATGAACAAGTACACAAACAAGAGCGGCGCCGTGTTTACTCCTCTGCAAACAGTGGGCGCTGTCGACGGCATGTTGCTACAACCGGCGCACCTGTTGCATCGCACCAAAGCTAACGTCAGGCTAAGCACCCTCGTATAAATTTAACGCACTTTCTTTAGCAGCTCGGAACCCCGACGTGTGTCTGAAACTTAGTCCCCCAGACACAAAAGACTCCGGGCCGGGAAGGATCTTTAAAAAAGGGCCTCGTGCACAATTATGCATCCGCGTCTGAAGCTGAATTTATCCGGATATCACAGACAGTTGCGCTTTGGCATTACGCTGGAGCCACGGCTGCAGCGAAGGGCAGGCATACATACAGAGAGAGAGAAACCCAAAACAAGCCCTGGCTTGAGAGATGACACCATGTATTTTAAATTTGCATGAAAGTGAAGAAATGAGCTGCTCCAAGTGCAAGATGCCAAAGACGAGAAGAGGTTTTTTTTCTTCCTTTAAGAGCCAAACTTGAGATTACTCAAGTTTCAATTCAGCTAATCACCGAGCTTTCCCTGAAGGTATCTTGCACCGAGAGCTGCGGGATCATCTGACACAGAAATTGCTCAAGATTTCGTCCCCAGAGGAAGAAAGGAAGGGAAAAGAGCAACAACCAAGAAGAAGAAGAAGAAGAAGAAGGGAGCCGTCACGTAATTGAAGAATTTTCTGCACGGCCTTCGTTACTTGGCAACTCCTAAAGAAACAGGCAAAACACAGAGAATGAAAAGGAGAAAGGGAGAGAAGAAAAAAACTGGGTGTAGGCCTGAAACATTTAGCTGGGCGACGCAAAAAAAACAAAACAAATAAAAGAACACCACGCCATCTGGATGAGGGAGAATGGGTGAGGGAGTGGGAGAAGAAGATGAATTGGGGCCGACAAACTGTGGAAGGCTTGGTGGGGGTCGGGGGTGGCGGGTGGTGGTGGGAAAGGCTCCAAAAAAAGAGAGAAGGGAGAGAGAGAGAGAGAGAGAGAGAGAGAGAGAGAGAGAGAGAGAGAGAGAGAGAGAGAGAGAGAGAGATGTGCCTCTGGCTGTTCATCCTCAAACCGCACATTCTTATCTCACTTGGCTGTCGAAGCCCCTTGTTTCTCATCACAGCTGATAAAAAAAGACTGGTGGACGGAGGGGCAACTTAAAGGTCCCTTATTACAGCCAGTTTCTGGTCAGTGTGCTTTGATCCTGGGCTCCAGTGGAGGTAGACTGGCATAGTTACTTTTGACTCCACACATCTAAGTGAAACAGCACCTTTTAGCCTCTGTTTGCACCGTGCAGAAAGTTTGTTTGCTTTGTCGCTGCTAAAATTGATGTTTTGTTGTATTGCTATTGGATATATGTGTGTTTCTGGAAAGTGATGCAAACAACAGAGCAGTCTCATCAGTTGAAGATTAGCTTTGAAGAAATGAGAAAGGCTGAGAGAGATACCAGTGCTGGAAGAACTGCGTGTCACATGGCGCTTTTTGCTTTCCGGAAAATGGAGTAAAGGATGAACTTTTCCTCAACTCTGGCGGAGTTCGCAGACGCATGTTGTTGTTGGGCAACATTGTAAAGTGAATTTTCTGCACGATAACTCACAACCGTAAGCAAGCACGTACCGTCGCAAAGGCAGAAATATGTGCGAAACCACACGCAGCCAAACTGGGAAATTCACATTCCAGCTTATTTCTTGCTGCTTATCTTCAGCTTCCCGCCTGGCGTTACCTCAACCCTCTTCGGAGGAAATTCAGCGTGCTGCGGTTGCGTGGTTTTGTGGAGCAGCTGGCCGTGTGACTGCCTCTGCGGGGATGTCAGGATACGTGGGCAGTCCCTGCTCTGGCTGCTCTGGCTGCTCTGGCTCACGTCATGCCTCTGCGGACAGCTTCACAAGCGGCGAACAGCCCCCCCCCCTCCTCTGCTGCTCTGGGTGTGGGTCAGCCGACATCCATCCTCCCACCCAGCACATTCAGCTATTAGAAACACAGTCCAGCTGCCAACGAGGCTTTTTGGACGGACCCCTCTTGCCCCGACGCTCCCTCCAAAACACAGCCTCGTGAAATCGGAGCGGCGCATCGTGATGTAACCTGGGAGGGGATTTTCCAAAGTCGGCCTACTTTGACCGTTTCTGAGAAACGCCATGATTGCGTTTCGCGCTGGCGCCGCTCCGTAAATGAACAACTCGTGACTAAATCGATTTCATCCCCTGGAATGAGACAAGTAAACAGCGTTGTACATTTTGGAAACTTTTTATGTCACGCCGCTGGCAGATGCAGGTAAACAACGCGCGAGCGTCATTTAGTGGCTCCGTCCACAAAATGAGCGAGTCACGGAGGTGCCCCGGAGGTAAAATATGATTAGATTTAATGGCGTGCCTCCAAAAACACTTTGGACAGCTTATTGCCATAGTTACCGTCCAGTAAAAACATGGCACTGTCTGCTCCGTGGTAATTATCCCGGGCTCAGTACTCCAGTCACGTTCCTGTTGCAACAAGTGGTGCAGGGAGACACTCAGTGCATTTCCATTTCACACTTTATTGAGTTATATCTCTGTGAAAAAATGATTCCCAACTAATTAAAAAAAACGCTGGCTTCTCCCCTTTTGTTTCGTTTTTCTCTTTTTAAATCCACTGCCAGCGGAAGGTACTGAGCAGCTGCTGCTGCTGCTGCTGCCGTTACAAAGGCCCGTGTTTTGTTGTTTTCACAGGTGCTCCAGCAGACCGTTTGAACCTCTGCCCGTTCCGCTCTCGGAGATTTTCATAATTAAATGAGAAGGCGCATGAACGCAGCTCGTCTTTGCTACAAGAGCGCCTCTGTTTCAGTGAGCAAATCTTCATATAGGGAAGATCAGGAGATGTACAGCTGCATTCAGAATATGTATGTTTCTCCTCAGACAGGGGTCAACACTGCAAGACACTGCCATCCTAGCTGGATGTTGCTGTGCACCAGCTGCGACGGAGGCCTGACGCTTCAAGTCAGCGACAGATTCGGTTGCAACTGAGCCGCCTCCTTGAAGTGAACGCTGAGAGCCGCCTCCTGTCTGCAAGCTGTTGGGTTTCCTTTGTCTTCTGTGAAGCAACACAGGGCAGAATGACAAGATGACCTCACTGCTGCAGGTGCTTCATGCGCCTAGTGGCTGGAGATCGTTCAAATACGGCGTGTGAAGAGACAGACGTGTTTTTGAAGACGTCGGGTCGGAAAATGTGACAAGTGACCACCAGCGATTCGCTGATATCAGACTGTGTCTTTTTCCTTTTTCTGCTTTTGAATACTTCAGCACAAAGGATGAATTGAATAATTAATGATCTGGCTCACTGAGGAGGAACTGGAGTTCTCATCACATTATTTTAACATTTTTACTCTGAATTAAGTACTTTGAAAAAAGAAAAAAAGAAGAAGAAGATTTTTTGCTATTCCCCATTTAGCCTCAGATGAGTTAAAATGCAATTAAGCCTCAGACAAGGAAATAAACCCCAAATGACGGCAGAATTAAATACAGTTTCTTAACTTTCTCGTTACATTTTCTTGATTACACAACATTAAGGGCTGCGCTGCCAGCTGCACACTTAAGGGGCCATCGTTAGCGCTTGCATCTGTTTGCCCACAGAACAGTTTCTCCCTCTGAGGGCAAACAGCGTGCGCCTAATTTCTCTTGACTCCTTCTTCTGCTCCCCTCTTTTGTCCAGCCAGCCCTCCTGCCTCTCTTCCTGCTGCGCTCAATCACTCCACTTCAGCGAAGAAAACAAAAAAAGCCAACAACTTTCAAGCAGGGTTCACTTCCAAAAAAACAAGGCACGCACTGCACTGTGGACTCTCAGTGGGGCCGCTCCAGCAGTCACGGGAACAGAAAAACATAATTTAAAAAAAAGAAGTAAAAAAAAGAGCCTGTGTGCCCAGTGCCAGATAAAAACAGCCTTTGAAGCGCCAAGTTCAGTTTGGCGCTTTCAAGCTGTGGCCAGATTACTGGAGCGGCTGGGCGAAGGAATGGTGGGGGGGAGGGGGATAAAGCCAGCGCTGAGGCTACTCACCCTCTTCTCCTCCGTGTCTGCAGGGGTCTGCTGCTGCATCACGGGTCCCCCTGTGTGCATGCTGCTGCTGCTGCAGGCCGAGGGGTCTGCGTGGGTCTCGGCATGTGTGAGCCTGACAGTCGGGGCACCTTCCTCACTCATGCAGCCTCTTAGGTGGTTGCCACAGTTCAAAGGAATCTCTCTCTCTCTCTCTCTCTCTCTCTCTCTCTCTCTCTCTCTCTCTCGCCTAGTAGTGATGCATTGCCGGCAAAATTGCACGTTGCCTCGTCCAGCCTTGGCAGGGTGAGTCTCTGCTCCCTCTTTGGGACGAGAAGGAAAGTAAAAGAGGAGCCCTTGTGTTGCGAGGATGGTCTCAAACCTTTTCAATCCTCTGCTGTCTTCTCACTCCTCTTTTTGTCGCACACACACACATCACCCCGCAAGTGCCGGCGCCTCTCGGCTCAGCCTCCCTCTCCTCTCCTGTCTCTTCTGAAGTTACTCTTCTCCCGCTATCCCCCCCAACGCCGCTTCCCTCTCTTTTCTCCTCCCCCTTTTTTTTCACTTTCCCTGCCCCTTCTCTCTCTCTCTCTCTCTCTCCCTCCCCCGTCTCTGCGCCACACTCGATCCGTCCAGATGCAGGCAGGATTGTGTGACCAGCTCTGGTCCCACTCAAACTCTCCCTCCCATTTCTTACTACGCTGACCCCCCCCAACCACCCGTCCCCTCTCCGAGTTCACACATCGTGAAGTTCCGTCATCGGCCGCTGGAGCTCTTGCCCTCGTCCTGCTGGAGAGCCATGCTGAAACAATACACTCCCATTCTTTGTCCTTTTTTTTTTTTGCTTCATACCACAGAGCTTTCAAATCATTTGAGACTCTTTGAGGCAAACATTCTCAACAGGGTCAGTCCCAAATGTGTTCCAAAGTGGCTATAATACATGCAACTTTAGATCTGCACACTCCTGCAGAGCACTTGCAAGATAGCTACCCAAGGTTCTGGGATTCTGGCATTTGTTTAAAACCTTCTGCAAAAAAAGCTTAGTTGGATCGTCCATGTGCTCCATGGGGGCAATCAACAGTGTAGGCTCAGATGGGGCTAATAAATGCCTAGTGTTGGGGTCTTGTTGCTATCTCTGGTATTGGGAAAGCATCTGTGCCCCCTGTGACATCACAAACAGAATTGTGTGTTTTATTCTGGAGACTAGATTGTGATGACAAGATACCAGTGGATATTGACTTCACACAGAAAAATGAAAAAACACTTCTGCAGGAATGCTCCTCAGGGGGCAGGTTCAGTACAAAGATGAGAGGCATAACCGCAGCCGGTGACACTCAACAGGTCTGCGTGCAGCATTGCGTGATTAGACGGCTCCGGAGAAAAATCCCTGACTTTGAGGCCCAGAGAGAAAAAGTTCCACATCAGAGAGGACGGAGCAGCGGCTCAGAGGTGCACTGCCGCGCGCCTTCGTCAGGAGCAGCTGCCTCAGATAAATAATTCAGCCTCGTCACTGTCAAGATGAACATCCGACGAGACAGGCAGGTGCAGGACAAATCGCATTAGAAGACCATTAAAGCTGTATATGGCTTTAGGAGAGCCCGTTTCTCCAGCGCGGGGGCTAATAACCCTTGATGCGAGCCTCATTAGGACTCAACTAACTCAGCACATGCGACTTGTGGAGGGGAGAATGAAAGAATAACTTTCTGCCAGCTTATGGCCGGGGTCATTTCAGAGTGCTGCCACTTCGTTCTGGTGTTTTCATGTTCGTTACTGCAGAGCCGTGCCGGGAAGAAGGTCGACACGTAAAACAAATAATGATATAAAGCGAATGCTAATATTTGTCTATTGATCATTTCAGTGATTTTTCTCTACAGAGTTGATTATTATTTCACGTGACCATGGAACACATCTTCAGTCTTATTGGTGTGACAGGTGGAAGTAAATCAGAATCTCTGCCTCACTGAAGGGGGCGTATGAGAGCCCACGCACCGATTAAATGCTTGGTTTGCAGTATTTGGCCAGTTTGCAAAATGTTTTTACGTTGATGTGACTTTGCAGGCTCATCGCATCGTCTTTATGAGGATGAGTGAATTCAGTTTGATTACAAACAAACAACAGCAATAGACAAGAGAAAATTTGTTTAATAAATATCTGTTTGATAAATAAACATATTTTTAAATAATTGTCATAATAAATAAAGTTTACTTCTTTCCTGGATTCATATTCCTTAGTATGGAAAATGTTTTTACATCGAAAATAAATAAATAAATAATTGTCACTCTTTGTAACTGTATGTCACTGCATTTAGCATCCACATCGCCGTCTGTAGCTAGGGGGAAATGACATAGCAGGAATAAGGCGGAGTTAGCCTCAAACCTTGAAGTTTGCACTGTCCACCAGCCTAGCTAGCAGCCAGTTTATTTTGGATACCCTTCCCCCACCCCGCCTCCACTCCTTCCATTCTTGTGGTTTTTTCTACCCTGGCAGACAGAGAGACTTTTAAAATGAAAAAAAGAATATAAATATGGCTTTTACAACAAAGTTTTGTCCAGAAGAAAAGACAAATTGACTTTATTTACAAGTAAAAGGAAGACAGTGCATGGCCAGTTTTAACTCTTACCAATGATGAATGAGTATGAACTGTGGAGTTACGGTAGTAAGTTAAGTTGGGATATGATATGCTCATATGAGTAGTAGTAAATGTGCAAGCTGCTGTTAAGCCAGACGGTGGTTTGAGCACCACATGGAAAATTAGACGACTTCGCTTCTTTTTAAATTTGGAAAGATCCTCCAGACTTTCCTTCGGTTCACCTGTGGTTCTACGTGATGCTATGCGACACCAGGGCCGCAGAACCCCTTTAGGGCTTTGCACAAACAGGCACGAACCTCTCTGCAGCGGCGCAGCTTGGCCAGACTGTCCAGCCAAACCTCTCCTATGGCCCCACCTCCTGGCCAGAGGGCTGCAAGACAACCACCAGCACAGCCGGTGTTGTGTCCCTACTGGTTTCCAATTTAACCGGTTCCCTTAATGAACAGCTGCAGATGTGCCGCGCCGCCGTCAGCAGATGTGCGCAAATTCACAAAAGTGCAGACCTACCAGAGCGAATATAAAACATAATTCATTAGCACGTAGCGCTCACTTAAAGGAGCAGATTCGCTGTCAAATGCAGATGTGTGCTCCCCAGTAATATGTTGAGCATGTTTTGCGGATTTGTGATGAATGTGTTGACGGCGGCGCAGCACATTGGCAGCTTTTTGTTAAGGAAACCAGTTCCATTGGAAACCAGCGGGGACAACAGCGGCTTGACCGCCGCCGTAGCTACGCGGCCACGGACATTATTAACATTCCCGCCGCGACCCTCCGCAGCTTCAGACTCAGTTAACGTTCCCGACGGAGGGGGAAAGGAGGGTGCGGAGGGACGAGGGAACAGACAGAGGACTTGACTGATGCGTCACTTCAGCGGCTCCATTAGCCCACATCTGCCAGCGCTGCGCCTCTCGCCGCACTCCAAACATTCCGGATGTTTCCACTTACGGCCGCGGCCCGCGGAAGAATATTAAAGTGACTGCTGCTGTTCAAATGCGTCTAACTCAACTCCTCCCCACGGTGCCGTATGTGCTTCAAAGCCAGTAATATCCATTTAGGTGGTGGGATGCTAGCACTGCCGGGCCTGCGGCCTTGCTGTGTGGAGTTTGCAGGTTCTCCCTGTGTTTGCGTGGCTTCTCTCCGGGTTCTCCGGCTTCCTCCCACACTCCAAAAACATGCCTGTGGCCCTGCGATGAACTGGCGACTTGTCCGGGGTCTCACCCTGTTTTCGCCCTATGACAACTGGGCTCCAGCAGACCTCCGTGACCTTGAGCTCAGCAGCATCCATCCATCCGTGCACAAAAAATGCATGGATGGATAGATGGATGGATGTTAGCGCCGCCTCAAGTGGCGGGTACGGGCAAGTCCCAGACAACACAGAGTAACAGCCCTCCCTCCATCCCCCTGCAAAGTTCACAGAATTTTATTTATTGATTTATCTTTTTATTATTATTATTATTTTTACATATTGCTGACTAGAGACGTGGTGAAGGTCCCTAATGAAGTCCGGGGGTGCAGCAGCAGCAGCAGCGGGCAGATTGCGCTGAGTCGGCCAGATGCTAAATGTCTCGGCGGTTCTAATCTAAATGATAAGATGTTAGCGTGGGCCCGGGGAAACGGGAAGACTGCTCAGCGTTTGAAGCGCTCGGCGATGAAGGCGGCCTCGGAGCTGCTTTTTGACATCATGCTTTATTGCTTTATTCAAGGGCAGGCTGTGAGTGCATTCATGCCGACAAAGTACAGTGTGAAGAATGTCTGGTTTCCTCAAACAGTTCAGAAAATACCAGAACATTAGAGCGTCGCAGGTTTCTGTTTTGTTCCCGGAGGCTGGTGTTCCTGTGTGTGTGTGTGTGGAGGCTGCCACTCTTTCTTTGTGTCGCACTCACCGTGTTGAAGTTGTGGAAGAGGCTCATGCTGTGCGGAGGAGGGGGGGGCGTCTCCATGGGGAACTGCAGGAAGGGCTTCATGTCCAGATGAGGCTGGATCATCGTCGGTGTCCGCAGGAAGGTCGGCACCGCCGCCCCGGCTCGGTTTATTCCCCCTGCACAGAGCAAAAGGACAGAAATATGTAAATATGGATATGGGTGGTTTTTTTTTTTCAAAGGCAGACTGCAATCAAGGGCTTGATTTTTCATCCAACAGCACATTTAGCCCTCTGTTTGCAGCCTTCCAGCTGACACGTTGTAGGGCTTTTCCCATGTTTGTGTTGGAAGAACAACCAGGACTGCAGTCTGGTCTCCAGTGGGAGCACCAGTGCCTGGATGAGGGTCCTGTTTGCAACACTTTAGACGCAACCATACGTTTTGTGACATCACAAAGGGCATGCTTGCATCTAAAGTAAGCAGATCTCCATGTTCATGACTTAAGAACAAAGAGAGCTGCAACCGTCTTTGGGTCAAAAAAAACCCCAAAACATTTCTCCTCATAATACTTTGGATTTACAAAATCTTTTAAATAAAAGTGGAGAAATGAATTATGAACCAGCAAAATTGAGCTGTGTGCTTTGATTTTTGTGACTTGATTTCAATACAATGGACAGTGAGACGTAGTGGCACTCAATAGTGTTGCTGTATCTGCAGTCACAATCTCCAGAGTGTGTGAGAAAACAGCATCAGGGACTTTGATGATGATGATGAAAAATGATGATGATGATGACGATGACGATGATGATGATGATGATGATGCAGATGATGCTGGGGACAGACTCTCTGGCTTTCAGAATTCCCACCAAAGTGTTTTGGTTGTGTTTTAATTGGGATCAGACGAAGCAGGAACGCCTCAGAGAAAGGAGGGAACGCCACGGAAGGAGGCAGATTGTTGGTTTTCTCTTCATCCACCTGCCTGCCAGTCCAGCCCTCTCATCTTCTGCCCTCCGCCTGGGAGCGATCTGCCACCCGACGGTAATGACTTTCATCCGGGCCGCCTCTTTCTCTTGTTTCCCGCCGTCCTGATTACGTTGGGAACGTCTTGATCGTGTCTCATATTTGCCTTTTTGTTTTTCTTTTCTTTCTTTTTTTGCACCGTTCTGTTTAAATTACTATGCGACGCAAGCGCACACACGCCTGTGCACGAAGTCGCGGCTTTATTTTCCTGCGACTCTCGCTCCTTCCACTGCCTTCCACTTCTTATCCCCCCTCGTCTCCTCTTTAACCTCTGTCAAGGATGATAGTGATGGGGCCCACACAGCAAAACGCAGCCTCTGCGAGCTCTTAGATTAAGCCTCTTAATATCCACAACTGGATTTCTGTGGCTTTCAAATCCCCCCCCCCCCCGACCCCTCCAACCCCCACTTCTCCCGAGACTTAAAGCTCTGCCGCTCTCCTTTTTTTTTTTTCGGGGATCGCTCTAAGCTACTCTCTCCTTCCGTTGCTCGCTGTCCCTCCTCTTCCTGTCTTCCTCTCTCTCCTGCTGCACCTGCCTCCGCGCCTCATCAAGCTTTGTGTCAACCCGGATGCGATCAGGGGAATGTACCGTTTGCAGCGGCGCCGGAAGGTGCGGCGTCGGCAGATGCAGCTCCCCCATCGCGCCGTTTTGGAAAGTTTGGATTAGCGGCTGAGGTTTCCCGAGCAGGAGATAACCAAGCGGCCGACTCTGACGCACTGAAAAAAAAGTCAAAGCGCTGCCTCAGCCTGACACCTTCTGCGGCACACACACGGGCCTTGAGGTGCCGGGAATGGATTCGCAAGCCTTTTTTTTTTCCGGTTCCATCTGCTGAGCAAAAGTGTGAGTGTAAACATGCAGACAGAGGAGCGATGCGCTCGTCTGGCCGTCTACTGCAGCTCACCGGAGGGAGGAGCGTCTCCCGTCGCCGTGCGGAAGCATTGCGACTTCGTTTTGGCAAAAACTGCTGTTGCAAATTGCGACGCGCCATCAAATCTTCTCGCAAACGTCCAGCTGTGTGTTATCGTGCGGCACTGGACTTTGTTCTCTACCTGCAGTGTGTTTTCAGTTCAGTTAGTCTAAAAGACACTGCTTTTTTAAAAAAAAGAATCTGTTCTGAATTGCCTGCCTCAGTAAATAAAGGTTAAATAAATAAAAAATGATCTGATGTCGCAAAGGGCTCTGCGCACTCCGTAGGACCCACTTTGTATCTGTCAACCCTCTGATCATGATAAAAGCCCAACAAATGCCTTTCACGGAGGTCAAACGTTTCTGGGCAAGGCTGTAAACACGGGGCTAAACACAATGTTTCCCAGGCGCCATTTGCCTTGTTTGTTTGGCGGATCGTCGCTCTAGTGAGGCTGCGGGAAGAGCTGCGGAGCCAAAGTTGCACAACAGCAGCGGAGGGCAGCCGCAGCCGTAGTAGACATGATGTCGGCGGCTCCCCGGCGAGTGTGTACTTGAACACGAAGGCCGTCGCTGGCACTGGCTCAGCCGTCGTCTGGCAGGCCAACACAGGCCTGAGCTGACCTGGGAGCAGGTTTGTCTCTGCAGCAGCAGCTGCAAGAGCCCACGACCCGAGAACAAAGAGAGCCGCAGCCGTCTTTGGGACAAAGCTAGGGCTTCATCCATAAGGGACATTGTGTATTTGTGTGTGTGTGTGTGTGTTTGTGGACTTCCATAAATCAGCGCATGGTTGCTTTCTTCTGCCACTGTGTAATTAGCCCATTAATTTAAACCTCTCTACAGGGAGCAGCTCAAGATGAATCACACAAATGAGTGTGTGGTGCCTCTGCAAGTTTTCTTCTTTTGGTTGTTGTTGTTGTTGTTGTTTTGGTGCATGGCTGTGTGCGACGCGGTGTGTGTAATTTGTTGGTCCGTCTGCTGCACGCATTGAACAAAATCTGAAGCCCAGAAGGGGGTGATCGTTAATAACAGAAACCAAACATACCACAATGTGATACAAATGTCAGTACAGAATTTTGATTTGAGGTGCAGCAATTGCCTTTCCTGCACGTCTTCTTCCTGAATGATGCAGGTTTATGTGACGGACGGGCCAATCAGGACGAGGCGCGACAACACGGCCGGCTGATTTGGACTTCAGGTCCTCTGACACGCGGTGAACCCCAGCAGACTAGCAACAGTCACATGGTTCGGACACTCGGGGGACGCTAGTTGGATTGGTTGCATTCCGCGGCCATATTTGAACGGACCTGATTGGGTTTTGGACCAGTGCTTTAATTCGTCGAAGACAGAGGAGAGAGACTGGAAGATGATGTAGCCGCTCTCAGTGGGTAAAGACAAGGTACAAAAGAGGGACTGTTGAAATTACAGAGGATGTAGGAGACGAGATCAAAGAGGTGAGCAGCAATTCTCCTGTGGGGGATAATTTGTCGTTTGCGCCCGATAAATCTGTCAGCCGCGCGCACGCCCTCACTGACAAAACTCGTACGCTAGACACAGACAACGACTCCGCCTCCGAATTCTCATTTCTCCCTTGAGTTTTTTTTTTTTTTTTTTTTTTTTACGAGCACGCATGCACGCCTGTGGGATTGCGCAACTGCAGGAAAGTAAGTGCAAACAAGTGCAGACGGCAGACGGGAAGATGATAACGTTTCTTGTGTGGTCGCAATAATGACGATGATTTGCTGCCGTGTGGCCACGATGAGGGTTGAAACAGAAACTTGCGAGCTGAGAAAGAAGCCCATCGAATAAAAATAGAACAAAACTCGGAAAATGACAGTTGGCACAGGATCCAGAGCTCCAGAGAGATCCTGAGGGCAGGAGAAAGCGTGGATAGAAAATAAATGAATGAATGAATAACCGATTTGCATCTTTAATCCTATGAGTTATAGTTTGTGAAGGGACAGAGATGCTGTTGTTCTGTCGTAAATTGCATTGCCGTTGCTACAATGAAACTGGAGTGTATTTTAAAGGTTTAATGTTATGCAAAATTCACTTCACCAATGTTTTCTCTAGAATGCCAATGCGCCAGTGATGTCACCAGGGGAAATGCTGCATCTCCCGGGTCAGTGACGACAACTCCTGCCAGCTCAGTGACGACAACCCTTGAGACAGCCCAGTTCATGCGGCCTGATACTGTAGATGTGTGTAAAGCATCACAAAGGATCACTATTAGCTCCAAGTGAAAGCTAAAACGGATTGTTATTGCAATAGGCAAAAAAAGAGGCATAAAAAGAGGATTAAATAAGTTGTTTTCTGGGAAGTGTTTGGGGGGATTTTCCACCATGTCCAATATAAAAATAATGATCTACAAAAAATAGGTATAATGTGGAACATTTTAAATAGATTTTCTTTCATTTCTGAGAAAAAAAACAAAAGAAACAAAATGAAAAAAGAAAACAAGGGGCGGTGACTGGGGAAGCGTCTCATTGTTCTCAGTGTTCTCCTGTTAGCTCGCGCTGAAAAAAGCTGCTCCCGGAATCTAGGCTAAGAGAACCTTTTCATGTCTGGAGATTATCCAGCAGGCTGTGTAGGTTTTGCGGCATGCTGCTCAGCCTCCTCATCTTCCTCCTCCTCTTCTTCTTCTTCCTCTGCCATGGGCGTTCGGGAAGCATTCAGGAGCGAACAATAGCGGTCGGCCTTGTTGGCGCCGACTGAACCGGACAGGCACAGATGTGGCGGCGGCGTTGGCAGCTTACAGGCGTAGAACCCGGCTGCCAACCTGCCGTCCTGCAGGACCATCAAGTGCGGCCGCCCCCCTCGCTCTCCCGGAACGCTGGGAGGGCGTCAGGTTCTGGGATTTATCATCGGTGACGTTTCAAGCTGGATGTCAAACCAGACACCCTCACAGTTTGACAATCCCCGGGATTAGCCAGATTTTTTTTTTCTTTGTCCTTCTCAAAGTTTTTTCCAACATGTAGCGGCTTTGACGTTTATCTCTGCAGCGTTTATAATTGACTTTATGGACATGGAGTGCGTGCGTGTGTGTTTGTGTGTGTTTGGTGAGCTGCGGCAGTTCGAAGCTACAAACGTTGGCGCTAAATCTTTCCAGAACCTGCTCCCCACCGCCCCCCCAACCCGCCTCCTGGCTTATGTATGCATTATTGAGAGAACTCTGAGTCAGTGAGATGATATAAGGAGAGCCGGAGCTGCAACAGGAGCTTCCTGAACCCTCTTAACACAGCCTTCCTCATCAAAACTAGCTTTATTATGACTCAGTCTGTCTCTCTCTCATTCTCACACACTCTCTCTCACACACACACCGGAGAAACAGCTCCTCCAGGTCTGACAGGTCAGATGGCGGCTATCTGTGCACTGACTGGCTCAAAGAAGACAGCTGGGGTTTCCAGGCTTTTTTTTTTTCCCAGCAAAAAGCGCAGAGGAGGAGGAGAATCCTTTAAACCAAAGATGACAGGTGTGTTATTGTTACAGGCTCAGTGGTCAGTCAAAGTGTCTTCTTCTTCTTCTTCTTCCTCTTCCTCTTCCTCCTCTTTCTCGCCAGCCTTTACTTCTATGTGTGCTGCAGCAGCAAGTGACGGACAGCTGGACGCCCTCTCCCCCACCGCCAAACCCCAACCTCGCCCGACCTCTCTCATTGGCTCATTATTGGCTGGGTATATGTATTCTGCACGGTGCACAGCTGTGCCCGGGCCTTGAAGAAATGGCCAATTCATCTCTGCAGCGCAGGGAGGTGGCATGATGGAGTGCAGAACATGAGGGAAAGGGAGAATAAAAAAAAAAATAGAAAGAAAAAATTGGGCCTCTTTCCACTCTGTGCTCCCATCAGTCTCGGAGCTGGCAGGGCGTCGCGCCTCCTTTTTCACCTGACCGCTGAGTGCAATCAGCAGAATCACCAGGCTGGGCAGTAAAAAGAGAAAAAAAGGGGGGAAAAAAGGCACACTCAAATGCACAACACACACACACACACACACACACACACACACACACACACACACAGAAGATTTCATTCAAACTTTCACCTCATTGCACCCACTTTTTAGGCTAGAAGAGCGGATTATCCAGTCATGTCCATGAAAGGCAAAGAATTCCTCCCGGTCGGTCACATGTCTCCCTCTTTTGTAACTTCATGAAGCGGCTGACTGTTTCAAAGTTTTCCCTCTGTCTCGCACATACATTAACACACACGCACAAGCACACACACTACCCGTCAGCCGTCACCTCCAGGAGGTGCTGGGGCTGCGGACAGGTCATTAGGCCTGAAGATACCTGCCCGCCTGCTTGCCTGCCTCCTGCACTGATGTCTTGTCCTCCTAGTCTAGTCTAGTCTGTTCTGTTCTTTCTGCCTGTGTCTCACGAATCGCACGGAAATGAGATCCACATGAACCCACAATTTCTATAAATTTAGAACCCGGCATTTAGCCTAACGGGAGGAAGGCGGAACACCCATGTAGAAGTCACGCAGACACGGCGAGGACATGTGAATCCAACCTACGACCATCTTGCTGTGAGGACTAACCACTTGTGTCACTGCGCTGACCCACAGTGGAGCTCCCTGACTTACAGTGGCGTCGGTGCGGCTGTGGCCGCGACAAACCACTAGAGTGTGCTGCTGAGCCCCTCTGCAAACTCAAAGAAGCTGCTGTTTCAAACAGGTGAATTATTTTTGTTAAAAAATAATGGGGAGAAAGGCATGTTCCGGTTACACTTTATCTTCCCCATCGTTTCCAATCACGCTATGCAAATTCCTCGCCTCTATTCTTCCTGTGAAGGTTAATGCGTGGACACAAGCGCGGTGGATTGGGATAAGGATCTGTTTGATTTGCTGCCTGGAACAGTGATGCTACGCCTTAATGTGAGGATTATGTGGGTCCGGGGGTGAAAAGAGCCCACGGGAAGCCGAAATGTTTTTCTCTCAGTTGACTCAGTCGCGAGACGACGGCTCTCTTTGTGTGTTTTGGCCGCGTACGAGTGCATTAGCCGGAGCAAACAACACGTAGCGGCTAAGTGAGCGTGAAGTGTTAGCAGCTCGTACGCAGGCAGAGTTTTGTATCAGTCAGAACATGCCTGTCCAAATCCACCAGTGCACACACACACACACACACACACACACACACACACACACACACGGACTGCAAACAACACTGCAGTGAAATATGATGGGTTATATAAATGGCTGACAAATGAATGCTGGCTTTGTCTCAGATTTGTGTGTGTGTGTGTGTGTGTGTGTGTGCCAGTGTAACATGACTGCATAGCTCACATGTTTTTGTCAGGATACATTTTTTCAGCCTGGGTGGGAAGCCGGGTATTAAATTGTAGGTTCTCGAGATATTTTTCCCCAACCTGCCAATTAGGGGAATGGCCAGCTTGCTAATTTTATTGTATGGTGAAGTAGAAAACAAAGTGCAGAATGCAGACTGTGGCAAAGCGGCTACAACATGTGCGTCGCATAAAGTTAAATGATCCCATCTTCATAAAACGAGGAGTCTCATTCGCATTCTGGGTTCAAAGACCAGACGAGCAGGCTGTTATTTTGACCCGTGTCCCTCGTGACGAGCCAGTGAGAGAAGTCAACTTCACTCTGGGAGAGCAGATCGTCATCAAGAATATTGTTGCATCCAAGCAATACGACTCAGTGACTTAAAGTGACGAAAAAGACCAAAATATACGCAAGCAACAGAAGGATAAGACGCTAAACATTCAGTCTCACCCCAAAGTGGAATATTGAACATAATGATAGATTGCACGGGGTGGTAATGACACCCTAGGGAGATAATATGACAGTGGCGTGCCCTCAAAAGTCCCCCTGGAAGATCCTACCTTGATCTAGTCTAAGTAGCTGAATGGAGACTGGGAGGATTTAATTGCCAGGCTGTCTCTTCGGCAGACGCCGGAGTTCACAGGGGATTCCGAAAGAGGCGCGAAAAGCAGCAAGATCGGGACTCAGCCGAGGGGCTGCGACGTATAAAGAGCAGGACGGGAGAGCGAAGACTCCCTGCGACACCTCCCGCCCATGAACTCCACGCTCCAGTGCTCTGACGCTGCATGTCCAACACAAACAGACACAGCGCGTTGCATGAATCACCGGGGCAGATGCACGCCCTTCTAATCCCGCCAATCCCTCCCTTCTGACCTCCAGTCGGCCCCCGTCGGCGTCCGCCAACCGCTGAACTTTTGGGACGCCGTCGGCTCTTGTTGCTCGCCAGGTCGGGGGAATGCTGTCGATACCGCAAACAAACATGGAGACATGCCCGCACAGTGGCATGCACGCACATGCACACGGGCCCAGCGAGATGTATCCACGTCCCAAACACGGAGCGCGACCTTCTCTCCTGATTCACGTAGCTGATATGAAGCGGAGCTGCAATCAGCTTTGCCCGGGCTTCAATCCTTTGACTCGCCAAATTTCTTTATTTACGCGCCCCCAGATCTGTATCAACTGGCCATGCAAGGGCAGGAAAGGAGGGCCGGTCAGATAATACGGCACCGTCTTGCTCCTCTTGCTGGTATTGCGCTCTGTCTTCAACTCCACCTTAAATGAAGGGCAGCTGCGGTAATGACGCCGCTCTTTAAGCTAGGACAGTGCCGCCGCGTGTTGGGCCTCATGTTGCGACTTGCATGAGAGCCATTCAGGCCAGGATTAAATGACTAAATGAAAATATGCCTGAAATTGGCAAGGAGTCGTGTTGCATTCCAGCGAGATAGTCATCCCAGAAAGCCGTGCACGCTGAAAGCATGTAATTACGTTTAAACTACAGCAGAAGATGATTTTTTTTCTGCAGCCAGGCTGGGCAAGTGCACATCTTGCGGGTCTGCGTGCTGCGCCATGACGGAGAGTGTTTGTGCTGTTTTGAGGTCAGTAATGACAGACAAATAGCTGCCAGGGCTAATAGGAGGGGACAGCCGGGGATGATGGGAGTGCAGCGAAGAGCGGCGCAGCTCCGACTGCGGTGACACTGCAGCGCTGCTGCTGCTGCTGCGGCTGTGGCTGCGGAGAGGGAGAGAGAGTGAGGGTCACGTTGAGAGCACAAAAACAAACACAGACCCCTGGGTGGTTACCCTTGTCAGCGCCCGGGCCTGGATCTCCCTCCCTGGCGTCGTACCATGATACACACGATCATGAAAGACACCTTGTGGCAAATGACCTTGACTTGCACTGCGTCGCTACGGATGCCATGTACTCTAAGGGGGTTAGTGCTCTCTATGTGCAACGTTCAGGTACTTGCAGTTGCACATCGTTTTTTTTAACAGCAAAGGCAACGTAGCGCCTGATATTTTAAAATACGCAGCTCGCTTTGTGTTCAGTCCGTGACCTTGCGGTGAAGCTGCATCTCCGGGATCGCAGCGGGTTGAAATCTGGCTAATATTTCCTCGGTCGTGCTCCGGTGGGAATCGCGTTTAATTGGCTTCCTTTCAACCAGGAAGCAACGACTTGCGCCCGCCCTTAAAAGCTGCAGACGAAGACGAAAAAGGGGGGACGGGATGGCCGGGAGGCTGCCGCGAGCCGAGCAACTGCTAAACAGGAGCTAGGGGCTGAAGCTGCCTGACTAAAAAAAAAAACAGTTGGATGAAGAATTGACTAGGCTGCTTGACGGTGACGGGAGGTTCGTCCAATTGCCTTCTCCTGCCTCCCAACTGTGCCACCTCGTTCTATTGGCCCTTCACCGGATGGATACGTGAGATAAATCCAGAAGCTCTGCAAGCGCGTTGCTGTAATTTGCCCTCGCGGCAGTTATTAATATTTTAATCAGTCACCTTTGTAAGCTTGAACATTAGAGGGGGTGGATGAATGGATGGATGAACGACTGCACGGCGAGGACGTTTTCTTTAGTTGACTTAACGCTATTTTAAATGTGGCAACACTTTTGTTACGTTTCATTTTCTGTCACGCTACTTCAGCCTGGCGTCGGATTTCTCCTCTCACAGGGAGGAAGCCGCGTGCATGACGGGGGAATGGCCTGCACCGCGGTAAACTGCCTGGCAAGTTGAGGCCGAGACGACAATCGGCAGTTGCAATTTGCTTAATCCAGACCTTGTTATGCATTTAAACTGCTGTTTGGTCCACAGCGCTTTCCTCAGATGTTTCAGCCCCGACACTCAGCTCAAGTGCAAATTAATGACAGAACGCTCCAGTTTTTTATCGTCGAAGTTGCTGTTATGACAGCTTCTGTGATCCGCCCACTCATGTCTCCCAGCTTTTTCTTGAATTCCTTCTGTCCGCTCCGCCCGTCCTTCTCGGATTCCCATCCCCTTCATGTATTTTTCCTTTTGTTATGGCCTCCTCCCCTCCCTTCATCCCTCCCTCCTTTCCTCGGCTGGGAGGTATGCAAGGATGATCACAGAGATGTCCGCCGGACCTGCGTCTGATCTGGCTGCGGGCAGCGTCTGAGTCGGGGAGGGATGAATGTTTGGAATGCCGTGGAGGAGAAACCGGAGCGCTCGGCTGTTCAAAGACAGATACGGCTTCGCGGCAGCGGTGGCGGCAGCGACGGCAGAGGGAGATTAGACTTACAGCAGCGAAGAGGCGGGAGAAAATGTTGTCTGTTTATCAGCGGCGGCTTTAGACGGATAAAGGGATGGAAAGAGGCAGGAAAGGAAGAGGACAAGGTGACACTCTGGTAGAGTCTGGGAACTCTGCTGCCTCGCTCTCACAATTCACCACCTGTCTGTCCTGCCGTCCTCTTCCTTCCTGCAGCCTGTTCGACCCCAGCCCCCCCACACACACACACACACACACACACACACACACTTGCCCAGGTGGAACAATAGCCCGAGACTTTATTCCCATGCTCCTCCCAGGAACCAGCGCCCTCAGGTATGGAATTCAATCACTCAGCCACAAACAGGTGGATCAGCCCAAAAGCACCTCATGGGACGACCACAAAGGCCGCAGATCTTCTTTGAGATTAGACCCCCAGCAGGAAGGAAGCAGTGAAGGAAGAGGGGGCGGGACTGGCTGACAAAAGGGGATTTTTTTTTTTCAAATTTTTTTTCAAGGTACCCATATTGCTGGGAGCCGACGGTGCGTTTGATAGTCCCTTCCATTGACTTCAGTTCGGAGCTGCTGCTGGCCAAACAGAGAAGAGGGGGCGGTGCCTGACGCCCGCTGCTTTTATTTCAGCCCCGCGGTGTTTAGTCTATGAATATGGAGCAGCCGGGCAAGTCGCCCGTGTCCTCCGAACGCAGTTCTCTCAGTTCATCCCGCGGCTCTCCGGGCCGCACAAACCCAATCTCCCTGAGTGCTGGCGGCCCCGTGCCCTGTAATGTCACTTGTCATTGGCGTGACCACAGATGACACTTTTGTGTAAATCAGCATCCATCAACTCCCCCGCCCCGCCCCTCCTGTCACGGGGCATGTGAGAGCCCCGCAGAGCGTTTCAAGTTTAAAGCGGCGTCAGGAACCTCTGGCGGACTAGTTAACCTGCTGTCGCGCCTCGACTCCACCCCCAATTATCTGACACGCCCCCTTATATCGGCTCTGTCTCGACCCTCGTCTACTTCTCTTGTTGCTTAACTTTCCCCAGTCGTCCTTTCATTCCTTCGTGCATCATCCCTTCTCCCTTCTTTTAAACTGTCTTTTTACCCTCCATCACTCGTCTCCTCATCCTTCACCCCGTCATTCCTCCCCTCCCTCCTCCTCCATCCTTTCCATCTCTTCCGTTACCCCCCTGATCTCCTCACCCCACCATTCTCCTCATCCCTTCATCTGCCATCCCTGTGTCCTTTCATCCTCCGACCCTCCTCCCATCATGCTGCATCATTCATCTGTCATCCCCTCATCTTTCATCCCTCGCCCCCCTATCGCGCTCGTCCTTCGACCTTCGTCCCTTCCGTCTCTCATCCCTTCATTCTCGACCCCTTTGTCCCCCGTTGTCCCGTCGTCCTCATTGTAGAATCAGCCCAGCAAAGCTCCATCGCTCGTCATGTGACGGAGGCAGAAGTCTCCTTCAACCAGACCGGAGCTCATTTGTCAAAGCGGAGAGCGACGTGTTGTCTCTCTGCTGCTTTTAGCACGCAGAGGCAAAGCCAGGACCAGGAGAAAACTCTCCCTTAAAATCTCATTTTGTTTTTTCCCCCTCCCCTCCACGATGGCGCCTGATGCATTATTCAGTGCGCTGTGGTCGGTCTGAGACTGCAATAAATAAATATCGGGGGTACGGAGACACATGGACGTAAACGTGCGCAAACAAACTTGCATAACACGTCATACAGTGTTTTGGCACGACGTGCAGAGAGAGAGAGAGAGAGAGAGAGTCTCCTTCCATCACAGCCCCGCTGAGACATCTTAAACAAAGAGTGCTCACGTCGTAATGAGGGAAATCAGACGCTCGGCGCGCCGCAACGTGCCGGTTTTATGTGACGGCAGTTTTATCTTCACTGCCGCCAAGTTATAGCGCTGCAGAAGCGAACGGCCGCTCTGCCAAAAGAGAATAAAAATGTCAGTTTAAATCCCCTGAGAGAAGTCCGTCTGCTTTTTGGCACCTTTCGCTTTTCAGAAAGTCTGTGACCTTGTATGATGTCAGAAAGGGCACCCGTGCCTTATGGGCACGTCTCTCAGGTCAGTGACATCATCTCCAGCCAGGAGTCCCTCCTCCTCCTGGTCTGGCTCCAACAAAGCATCAGTTTGGTTGCAAACAGAGGGCTAACTATGCCACTATCTACTGGATCTTTTTTGTTCTTTTGGACCATTTATCATGTGAGCTGCTCCACTGAAGTCTGAAATGAAAAATGAAAATGGGTTGTAATTGGGGGACCTTTATGAGAACTTAAACCATTAAAAGAAAAGCAGCTCACTGATGGTATTTCCCGCTGTTGGGGTTTTTAACCCCTCGACTCGCAGTCTGTAATGACAGTTTGTTCCAAAGACGCTGGTACATTCATGTCAGAAAACTGGAACCAGGGACTCATGTAGTTCCTGCCTTGAAGGGCTTCTCAGTATATATATACATATATACATGAGAAAACTAAACAGATGATGCATGCGTCACATCCTCTGTGTGAGTGGGCAGTCGTTCTGCCATGACTCAGGCACAGAGAGGGAGTCGCTGCAGAAGCAAGGTTTCCTGTCGCCGTGTTTACATCCCGCTGTCACTCTGAGCACTTCCGGAAATTATATAAAGACGAAGCGAAGAGTGGCGAGCCTGCAACTCAGCACATCCGAGCACCAACAGACGCCCACTAGGAATAGCGTTCGTTTGTCATGGCAAAAGGAAAAAAAAAAGCACCGGTGAGACGTAGCGATGACATCACCGTGGCTGGCCGCCACCTCACTTTCAGTCAAATTAGATTTTAGGGTTTGTGACGCACAGTCGTGTTGTTTGCAGCGCGGCTCTATTAGCCGAGCGTCCCCGCGTTTTACGGGGACTAATGCCAGTTGTTATTGAGGCTGCTGGCATCCAGGAGGGTAAACAGAAGAAGTCCTGTTAAATCTTTCACGCCGCCACTGCTGAGTGTGTGTGTGTGTGTGTGTGTGTGTGTTGCTGAATAATGCACAGTTGAGAGACTGGCTGAGGCCTTTTTCGGAGATTCACAGCAGAGGGACCAACAGAGCGGGTAGGGTTGGGGTGAGGGTGCGGAGGTGGGGTAGGGGGAGGGTAGCACAGATTGCTGACTTGACATAATCTCTTTGTGTTTGTCAAATGATTCAGAGAGGACACCGCCTGCGCTCTGCAAACTCCGCCCCCACTGCTCCCCCTAACCGAGAGGCCGTTCGAGTTTTAGGAGAATCCGTTTTTTTCATCACGCGAAATCTTGTCATCCGCACTGACGACACACAAGTGCTTTGGGAACGCAACATTGTGCAACTTTTCCCCAAAACGATGATGCCGTTGCCACGTCCCTCCCTTCACCTCGCCACCATCTTCCGCTTTTTCCTCCTCCTCCTTCTTTTATTCATTTATGGTGCGATAGATTTAGGCTCGCTGCCCTCTTTGCTGCTTTTGGTGTATTCTCGTCACAGCGCCACCTGCAGGCCTGGCGTACATATCGCACTTTGTGGTTTCCGCGTGGACAGGTGACACATTTCAGGACACAGTTTTTTATATTTTACACCACCACTGGGCATCGTGGGTAATTGGCAGGAGGAGGGTGCGAGTCGGCATTCGGTTCAACGTATGCGGCGGTTCATGCCTCTGTGCCCCTTTTTTGCAACTAACAATTTATTCCTTAATGAGCAGTGCTGGCCTCCCCCTCTGCCGAACAAGGGCCTGATTGAATGTGGCGTTCCATTAGCATGTTAAAGAGGCCCGGCTTCATCTGTGAGCTGTTGACTGACAGTGGATATCATCTCTGTAATTGCTCCGTAGACTGGAGCCAGAGTCGGTGGGGTGGGTGGGTGGTGGTGGTGGTGGTGGTGGTGTGTGTGGGTGAGGGGGGCAGTGGGGAGGAGGGATTAGGATTTAAAGGGGGAAGATGCGAGAGGGAGGAGGGAGAGGAGTGCTGATGGCGGCGGGACGGAACCACATCGCAGTGCGACTCAATTTGCGGCCGGGACCCCTCGCTGGGAAGACCACGGCGTCTGCTGGAAATGTGTCTGTATTTTTTTTTAAGGTTTATGATGAATTCTGCAGAGGCGAGGCAGTGCCACCTTTGCATGAGTGTGTGTGTGTCTGTGTGTGTGTGTGTGAAACGTCCTGCTCGCTGCCTCTGCTCGGGCAATGTTTTTGCCGTACACGTCCTCTGATTCGACGCTCACTCTTCACTCCCCCAACTCTTCCTTCTCCCTCACCTCCTGCATCACCGAGCACCCGCTCCTCCTCCTCCTGCTTCTCATCTACCTCCTCCTTTCCTCCTCCTCCTTCTCCTCCTCTTCTTCATGTCCCTCCCTCTCCTCCCTTCCTCCTCCTCCTTTTCCTCCTTCTCCTCCTTCTCCTCCTCCTCCTCTGCCTCCCTCTCTGTGTCTCTGCAGCAAATGGTAATTGAACAAATAGAGTGGTGGCGGCGACGGTGGAGCGCTGCAGAGAAGATGGTTATCTTAACTCCACACGCCATGCATCCAAAATTAGACCCGGCTCCCCCCTATGCCCCCCAACACACACCACCCCTTCACTTTTGCTCCTTCGCCTCCTCCGCCACAGTATGACGTGCACGCCGCCCCACCCATCAGCCCACTGTTTAAATGCTGAAGGACAAGAGCAACGGCATGTGTGTGTGTGTGTGTTCAAGTGCATGTATGATGCGAGAATGTGCAGCGCCAGCGCGTTTTAATCCTCAAGTGCACCAGGCGACGGCAAAAGTGAAAAATTCTCGGCTCTAAAATGTTTAATTTGTTTTAGTTTTTTTTTTTTTTTTCCAGATTTAACGTTGAGTAATTTCGCTGGTTTCAAATACGGGATCATACACGCTCTCCTTTCCCTCAGTTATGGCAGCTTAAAAAGAAAAGAAAAAGTTTGTTTGTTCCGCCGGCGTACGGATGCTTTCAATTCACCTTCCTGGCGGCTCGGAATTGGAGGGAACGGGAAGCGACCGTTTGGATGCTGTCGCGCGAAAATTTATGCAAACGTCTTCACAGCCGAGCCATCACGCTGCCAGTGTGCAGGCGCGCGCACACACACAACGCACACACATGCCCACAAATACACAACAGTCCTATCCAGCCTGCAGGCGCTCCGTCCTCCACAAACACACCATGAAATCTCCGACACTCGCAGCACATTTACATGACATTATAGCTGAAGTGCTAGAAACTCGTCGGCTGACTAGTGGCGGCACACTTGCGTTGTTTGCGTGTTTTGTTGTTGTTTTTTTGGGGGCTTTTTTGCGCATGTGTGATAGAAAAAGACGACAGCTTTTGTACGTCATCCAGGGAGGAAACGTCGCCGGGACGATGCAGTTTTTTTCCTCAAGCCGTGCTATTTACCGGGAGACCTAAATGGAGCTAATCTGTCGGCACAGGCGAAGCGGCAACTTGCTCAGAGGCCAAAGATCAGCCCCCACGTAATGCAGCAAAACCAGAGTGAAAAGATTTTAACGATCTCCTGCGCTTCAATCCTGTGGATTAGCGCGATAATCGCGCCGCATGTTGACACACGCCGTCACGCTCAGATTGATGTGTTTGTCCGAGTGGCGGCGGCGGCGGCGGCTGGCTTTCACACACTGACTGGAGTGTGTTTTTGCCGCCCGCTAACTAATCTCAGACTTAACGGCGTCGCCCCGACGTGCTCCGATGTTTTATTCAAAACGCTCGCAGGGTCCATTAGCCAAGTGTTGAGATCCGTCACTGTTGCGTTCCCTTAGCAAAAACCCCCTCTGTCTGCCCGGATCAATGCAGCCAGCTCCGATGGTGGTAGTTCGCCACCAGCAAGTTAAGTGATCCACCAGAATACTCAGAATAAATAGGATACTCAGGATCCTGGGGCATGGGACTGGACAACATTCTCCCTTTTTTCTTGGGACATTTTTTGAGACTCTGCTCCCCCCGTCTGCGCATCTTGGAATTCCAGACTTAGCGGTCGCAGCAAACAAGGATCTTGTAAATTTTTGCATTGCTAGGCGGACAATGCCAAAATGTCCCACGCACACACCCATACACTCATCATAACCAGCAATTGCAGCTCCTGGCAGGGACTCCTGATGCGACCGCAGCTTTGTACGCGTGTAGACGTGGACTCAGAGTTGAGGATGCGCTCCCGGCTCGAGCCAAACGCGCCACGTCTTTGACCTTGCACCCAGAGCCTTGTCCGCGGGAGCCGCAGCCACACACGCACTGAAAGCACTGAGGCAGCAACTCCTCTGATCCCCCCCGCGCCTGCCGTTTGCTCGCCGGCTGCAGCCGACATCAGACTGTTACGTCGCTTTTTGGAGTTGATTTGGTTTTTTTTTTTGGTCTTTTTTGTGTTAATTTCGGGCTTTGCGCTGGCACACGCCCACACCCTTTGCTCTCGTCTCTCCCCCGTCGTCCTGCTGCAGGAGACTCAGACTGCGGCAGCAAAAGGGCAGTGAGACGGAAGAAGAGACGGAGATGGACCAAAATAAAGGGTTGATGTAGGGGGCACGGGAGGTGGGGTGGGGGGCTCAAAAGAAGCAAATCGGGGGAGCTGACTGTTTTCCTAAGGTCACTGCGGCTCCTTGGGCTCAGGGGACGGCTTACAGAGTCACAGCTCCACTGAGAAAGTGCCTGATTTATTCATTTACTTATTTTTTCAATGTATTTGTTAGTTGTTGCTGAGTGCAGGGCGGAGGTAAAACAAGGGAGAGAGTGAGCTGCGTACTGTAATGCCTCTCACCTTGTTATGCACCATGCACACACAGCACCCCAGCTGTCACCCGGCCTCAGTCTCTTTCTCCATCAGGGCCGACGGGGACTGTGTGTGTGTGTGTGTGTGTGTGTGTGTGTGTGTGTGTGTGTGTGTGTGTGTGTGTGTCTGGTGCATGCATCATTCATAAGCTGGGACTCTCTCGCTTCCTTTTTTTTTTTTTGCCTGTGTCATCTTTTTGCATAAGTGCCAGTAATTTCTCGCAGCTCCTGGGCTGCGACACATCACAGCGACCAACTGGAGCTACAAAGAATTCTCTCCGAGTTACAAAAGAAACTGGCGCGTGGAGGTGAGTGAGGAGCCGCAGCTTCGGACAGCTGGTCACTAGTAGTAGCTTTGAAAGTATTAGGGGAGACTAAATGAAGTGCCAAAAAGTGCAATAGGGCTCATGTTTGATGAGAGTCATCAGTTTTTCTCTCATCGCACTCATGGAGACCATCCCAGCGATCTTGGGGTGGAGTGTCACCAGTTTAATGCAGGAAGAAACTGAGAGACAAACAACCATCCACACTCACACAGACAACACAGAGTTGCTAATTAGCCTAGCGTGCACGTCTTTGGACTGTGAGAGGAGGCTGGAGCACCTGGAGAGAAGCCACACAGGACGGCCCCGGGTGGGACTGAACCTTCTGCGCCGCATTATCACAATTTAACATAAGACCATCGGCGGTTTTCAAAGAAATGCAGAAAAGGACAGTAACCCAGTTATTTTGCTAGCTGACACAAAAGACAATGTTCTTTTTCACCATAAGTCCTTTGGGACGTGGTCACTACTACAGTTGCGCGAGAGAGAGAGAGAGAGAGAGAGAGAGAGAGATTTACCGCCACCCAGTCGGTAGACGGTGCAACGTAACGGGGGGGGGTAATGATTTAGTCGTGCCACCCCTCCCCCTCCCTCCTCTGGCTGAGCCCGTCCTCCTCCCTGAGCGGCCCGTGTCGCAGCCCGCTGCGAGGCTGCCCGCTGTGAAGGTCACCCTCCCTGCAGCGATGTATTACACAGGCGTGCACAGTCAGGCAGAATACAATATTGCCCTTGAGGGGAGGTTTGAAGCTGGAGCTGGCAAGAGGCAGGAGGTGCGGAAGGGGGGGGGGGATTTCTGCCGCCGCTCACTCCTGGAGCCAGGGAGGACATGTTGGCACGAAAGGAACCAAGACTGATTTTTGTATTCGGAGGGATAATTCTTTGTTCGTTTTTTTTTTTGTTTTGTTTTGTTTATTTGCCCCTGTTATGCACGAATGGTTCGGCCGGATGTCAGCGGTTGCCGCAGGTAACGGGAGGAACCCACAGCTATCGGACCGTTGCCGATGAGCCGACAACCAACCCGGATGAGTCACGACATTCCCGACGGACACATGAAGGGGAAAATCGCACCCCAGGCGAGGAAATGAAACGGCTTGAACAACGATCCAACGCTGCGTTTAGCGCAGCCTGGACTCGAAACAAGGGAGCTCCCGTGATGTGTCCGCTCAGAAAGATAGTTTTGTTTTCTTCTTTTTTTTTCTCTTTGGGAGCAAAAGGACGGCAGCCGTCCTGGAGTCCCGCCACCATTCGGTGGTTTGCGAGAGACGCAGACAAACTTGGCAGACGCCGTCGTCCCCTGTTGGCTGGACTCTCCCCGCTGTGACCTTAATTCGTTCTGTCTTGACTATAAAGTGCCCAGTGGGCAGCTGATGCACTTGAAGGGCACGAGTTGACGTGATGCGCGGGCCGTCGAGCGCATGTGACGTTGAGTTCGCACGAGAGACGGGAACCTGAGCACCGGTGTCGCAGCGCGGGGGGGGGGGTTTTGTTTGTTTTTTGTTGCAAGCCCACAGCAGTCAGAATGATTCAAGGATCAAAACGGAGATAAAGTCTGGTGTTTTGTCCCTTTTAGTCAAACGTTTCCCTGCGCGCAGCCAATCAGAGAGACAACAAGAGACAGAGACAGCAAAACAACCTAAAGTCCCGCCTCTCTTGGGATACAAGGCTGTGATTGGCTAAAACAAGTGTGTTTGGAAACCAAGTTATATTGCCATGGAACTATAGCATCATCCCACTGTGTTAGTGGCTCTGGTAGCTAAAGACCCTTCACAGTCTACTTCAAAGGGGACGACCGACCAATCAGAACGCAGCTAGAGAGTTTTCTCAGTTTGGCAGCAGAAACTAAGACAGGCCTTGTTGTTCATTTTACAGGTGGTTTTCCACCTTTTTGAGTCTGCGCTAAACACGGTTGTTGGGCAAAAAGTTGCAGCTGATTTTTGATTTTCTTTTGTCCAAAACAAGCCAAGCGAGCGTTGCAGACAGAGTGGCAAGGAGTAGAATCACATCTGAAGTGCAACATCCCCAATATTCTGGAATGCTTTTTCGCAAAAATCATGTCCCATCATATTATTGAATACATCTTTGGCCGAAGCGTGGAAACTTCAGAGTGCGGCTCCAGGAGGCAGAGGATGGCAGGTGTTTTTTGGTTTAGCGATTTGTGCGTGCGTGTGTGTGTGCGCGGGTGCGAGTCCGAGAGCAGCCGCAGCCGTGTCCACAGGTCTAAGTAGAGGAGACAGGAAGGGGAGACGGCAAAGCTGGAAGCACTGGCTGCAGCGCCGCCAATAAAGGCAAAAGAACACAAGCTGTCTCCCTGCCGGCTAATCCTCTAATGAAGATTTGTGGCAGTGGTTAGCCGGTGATTATTGTTCCCCTCCCTGCACAGACACACACACACACACACACACACACACACACACACACACACACACAGAGAAAAAAAACCCGTCGCTGCAAATACAATCTCTCACATTAAACACAAGGGTGGGAGGCGGGGGTGGGTGCGAATGATAATAGCACCTGAGGGTGCTGCTGGTCCATGGTGGTCCAGTTTGCACCCTGATGTCGCGCTGAAGCCCTCAAAGCTAAATTAAGCGACGCTACGAGCCCGAAAATCACATCGCACATGAAGAAAATGCAACGCAAAGGTCGGATACGATGGGCCGACCGCTGCTCTCGTCCCTGGCGATGCTAATTTTATGGAAATGCCTCGTCGTTCCTGCCCCCCCTCCCACTGCTCCATTACATCAGTGCTTCTCTGAACTGCCGCTGCTGTTTGTTTCAATTTTGTGGCCTGTTTGCCACTCTGGCTATTTCTATTTCTATCTCTATCTCACATTTTTTGTATTTCCTTCTCACCCCAACTGGTCATAGGCAGATGACGGCAATCTGGAGTCTGGGTCTGCTCTAGGTTTCTTCCCACAGGGCAGTTTTTCCCGGCCACTGTCGCACCTTGCTCGCTCTGAGGGCCCAGTTGGTGTTTTCTCAGACTGTACGAAGCGCTTTGAGACGCCTTTGGATGTGATTTAGCACTGTACTAACAAAAAGCAGATTGTTCGAGCTCCGGCTGCGACTCAGAGCTGCGTTAAGGATGCAAGGAGGAGTTTCAAGCATCCGTGCGGCCGCGTACACAAGAGAGGAGCCTCTGCGCTAACAGGAAGCGACTGTGTGTGCCACCAGAGTCAGATTGAAAAAAAGGTTTTACACCATTAACTCCTACAAACCGGTGACCTGTGACCCCTCGTTGGCCTTGCGTCCCTTCCAGCCTTCCAATCCACACCTCTGGCACCTCACCTCATCTCACTCCCCCCTCCCCTTGATCCTCTCTGTCTCCTCCCCCGCCTCCCTCAGGCTGGGGCAGGGAGCCGAGCTTTACAAGTCCTGGCAGAGGCCTCCCCCCCGCCCCCCCCGCACAACCACCCAACCCTTCACCAAACTCCCCCATTTCTCGTTTGATCGGGAGAAAACACTTGCGCAGACAGAGACAGGTGTGCATACCAGACGCTAGCTCACGCTAGCGCTAACGCTAAGCCCTGTAACTACCTGTTAGTGAGGCAGGCAGTCTAAAGCCTAACTGTTCTCCGGGAGAGGAAGCCTGCCGCCGACTCCCCCCATCCTCCAAACAGTCTCTCCCCCCACCACACACCACATCTCCCCCCTCCGCCCTGCCTATTAAAACGCATTGGAACAGATTTAGCCAGCAGGGTGGAGGCGAGGCGTCCGAGGCGGAGATTTAGGCTATTCTGAGCTGTTCATGTAACATTAAGGATTAAAAGTGAGCTCAAGGCTTCTTGGAAGCAAACGCCCGTACTTTTCATTCAGCCTGAAGGCCGCGCGGTGCTTAGAGGCGGGCAGCCGCTAAGATAGCTTGAGTCACCCAGCGACGGCGGAAGGGGTCTGCGGCGCGACGACGCAGCGAGGGTAAGAAAGTTCACGCGAGCCTGTGTGTCATGCACGGCGCTCGCGTCTTTACCCTTTCGCACGCGTCCGAGTGATACAGAGCGACATAGATGCGCGTCGCCGCAGTGGCTGTTTCCTCCCTGAAGGCCGGCGTGCAAAACAAATTCTGTCTCCCCCCCAACCAAAATCATCACCCTCCTCCACCGTGACTTTATGCCACGTTTAGGGGAGCTTCTGAAAATAGGTATTTTTATTTACCCCCCCCCTCCCGCATTCACACAAACAACAGGGAGAGAATCCACGTCTGCATGGAAGACAAAATCCTGGAAGACCAGCGAGTGAGGACAAACAGACCGAAACCGGCAGGGAGATTAAAGACAAACTTTCTGCTGCTACACGTCTGCAGTCTGATGGGGGAGCAGTAATAAACTCATGCGGTCATGAGCACCAACACGGCTCAGTAATCACTGTTGTTTGCTGTCCTCCTACTCAGCCATGGCCGCGTGACAACATAATAGTCATGGTCCGCGCGGCCGCCTGCCCCGTACAGTCTTCACAACCTGAAACCGCGGCTGCCATCTTTCGCGAAAAGTTTCAAGTCTGGACGCAGAAGCTGGCACGTCAGACGGAACCTTATCTAAATTCTTTGGAATTATCTCGCGTGTCCATCGGGAGCGAAGAGGCCACAGAAAGTGTTTGAACAAGCAACACAAAGGTTGGAAGGAGGCTGGGAGAAGAACAGGGCTGACAGAATGTTGTTTGTCCCTCAACATATTTAAAGGACTTTTATTACTTATTCAAGTTACCAATATTGAATGTGCATTAAACATCATGTGATATCAGGAAACACATCAACTCTTAAATTGACCTCTTTCTATGTCAGGTTCTCTTTTGATGGATTATGTTGAGACGTTGGATGTGTAGTTTGTGCATTTGAAATCTGCACAGAATTTAATGTTATTATTATGTTGAAGCCCAGATGTCAAATCTTTGTAGTTTTCCAGGGAAGCGGCCCTCAGTTGTTTGCAAAGGTACCTTCGCAGTCCAACCACCACCCCCCCGCCGCTCCCCTCCTTCTCCAGCCTCCTCCGATGATTTGACCTTACCGCCTCTCAAGGAGAATTGATTTCTCTTTTGCTCCTCGCGTGAAAGCCGATCTCAACAGCACTCCGCATGAAGCTAATTCTCTTTCATGGGGACACTTTTCACTCCATTTTACTCGTCTGCTTCTCCTCACCCTCTCTCGTTCTCGTTCTCACCGTCCCCGCCCCCCCCGCACCGCACCGCACCTCGTCTCCTCTGAACGTGCAGAAATACAGCGGGCATGATTAATGCAACATCCATCGCCCGCCAAGCGTTTGCGTTGCTCAACCGCTTCATGCTTGGATGCTGTGTGGGAAATTGTTTTGCATGCACCGTCCAACGCTGCCGGCGCTGAAATATCACAGCAGCCGATCAATTCAGAAAATAAAAAAAATAAAAATTGACTCCTTCACAGCAAGCAGAAGGGCAGATTAAACATGCGTCTGTTTTCTTTTTCAGAGGGACATCGTCATGTAATATTTTATTTATGGCTACCTTGCCACTGTGTTTCTTTCATAGAATAAAAGGGGGGGGAAACTGTTAAATGTGTCGCAGCAACGATTTCCATTGCCAAGTCATTGACAAGTGAAAAAGCTACTAAATCAGTTCAGTTTGATTGTTTGATGAATGTTTGGCACAAACATAAAGCAACACCTGTGTGTGTGCTGTGGTTGTGTCATGCAGGTGCACCTGGCAAACGGCGGTGAGGTTTTTTTTTGTAGTGTCGGAAAAAAAGAAAAGAAAACAAACCGTGAAAGTCATGGAACCATGAAGCCAATTTGTCAATCAGTGCTATTGGAAATAAATGAATTCCAATCAAAGTTGAAAATCAGTACATGAATGACATTTGTCAAAATCAATTTGCTGGAAGTGTCATTAAAAGGTCACATGCTCTACCAATTTCGCAAACAAGAAGTTTTTTCTTTGACAGATCTGCACAGATCAGAGCAGCAACAGAAAAACACATTGCTATTTTTTTTTTTTTAAAGCTAAAACTGAAGCTTTGCTGGACCTTTTCGCACACTTGGAAGGGAACCAAAGCAAAGCGGTCCCGGGAGGCAGAACCGGCGTCACGCTGCAGGTGTCGTCGCCCTTTGTGACATCAGAAAGTGCCGGTTCCTTGAACCGTGCGACACTCCTCCAGTTCATCGCTGAAGTCAGCGGACGACACGCGGCAGCCGTGAGAGCGGCGCCACCGCCGGCCCGCCGCTGCACCAGGAATCATCTGCGCCTCTTTCCACTCTGTGATCAGAGCGGCCGCTGGAGCATGCCTAACGTCTTGCAGGCTCCAACTCCCAGGTGTCTTGTAGCCCCGGGACCCCCCCCCCTCCCCCCACTCCGACCCCCAACCCACCTGCCTTGGTTAAGTGCACTAATGTGACACCGTAATCAGTCGCAGGTGCGCGTTTGTGCTCCACAGAGTTGGCCTGCTGGTGCTGGGTGGCAGGTGCCACTGCCGCCGCCGCTGATAAACTGTACTCGCTATTAAGTTCTTGGAACCTGCATCAAGTGTGTGTGTGTGTGTGTGTGTGTAAAGGAGAGTGTAATTAGTCTAATTTACAAAATGAAACAATGCAGGCTCCACCTCCCATCTGGTCTCCTAGGGAAGAATCTCTGATAAAAGACACCGCAGTGAGCTTAATGAAGCGGTGGCAGCCAGAGGAACAGACACCGACACTCCACTTGCCTCGCGCCTCCCCACACACACACACACACACACACACACACACCAACAGACACAATGGTTTGCTTCCCCACCAGTCCAATAACAGGCCTATTCATTAGAGTCTCTTACAGACACTATCGACAACCTGCTGACACACACTCACTCTGGCATAAACACATGGGCCGATATAGGATGGCGAAGGCAGGCGGCAGAAGAAAGGAAGAGATCCATTATTGCTCCATTTTGACCGGGAAGCTCTGCCCGCAAAAACCAAGAAAATATCCAGAATTAGAGGGCAGGGACGAGGAAGAGGAAGAGGAGACGAGCCGTGGAACCACACACACACACACACACACACACACACACACACACTCATAGACGTACCCACACAATGCACTCAGTGCATC
>CM020512.1:7258404-7263404 GCA_009823395.1 Thamnaconus septentrionalis
AGGAGGAGGAGGAGGTCTGGCGCTCCTGCAGTTGTGGCCAGGTAAGCCTGAGGACAAGAGGAGGGGTGGGAGGGGGGAGAGGAGGGAGGGTATGACTAAAGTGTGACAGCCAATCGTGGTGTGGCGATTCAGTGGCGGTGGAGGGGGGGAGGTTGTGGGGGGAAGGGGGAGGGGGCCACAGAGCCCAGATCTTCTTCCTTGCAGCTGCCGGGGAAGGAGCTCTCCCCACTTTCCTTCCTTTCCTTCCTTCCTCCTTTCCTCCCTGCCCTCCTTGCTTCCTTCCTTCTTTCTTCCCTCACCCCTCCTTCCTTCCGTCCTTCCTTCCTTTCCCCTTTTGCACCGTCGTCTCACGTGGAGGAGCTTCAGAGGAGGTTTCTCCTGCTGCCAGCCAGCCTGCACGCCTGACACACACACACACACACACACACACACAGCCCCTCACACTGACTTCTCTCCCCGCCCCCCAGCACCTCCCCCCACTGCTCCCCCTCTGCCTCTTGTTTTTGGGGTTGTGTGTAACCTAAAGGCACCTTACATGCCTCCGCTCTGATTGGTGGCAGCCCCGACCAATGGGAGCGGCAGCAGGCGGCTGTCATCATGCGGGGTGGAAGTCATGGGGGAGAGACGGCGCTCTCTCTCTCTCTCTCTCTCTCTCTCTCACTCTCTCTCTCTCCCTCACCCCCACAACTACTGGTTCTCCCCCCTCCAGATTCTCCTCCTCGCTCGTCGTCGTTCTCCTCCTCTTCAGGCTCCGCTTTGATTGTCACATCTCTTCATCTGTGTCCTTGTTTGTTACCCTCCTCCCCCCCGCCTCCCCCACCTCTGTCTGTCCTTTGACTGTGTGTGCGTGGACTTGTTAAAGGATTAACCTTTTATCCCGCTCTGTCCTTCCTCTCCCTTTCCCTCCCACCTTCCCTCCGTCTGTTAACCTGCCCGGGCAAGGTTACACATTTTATCAACCCTTTTTTTTTCTCTCAAAAAGGGGGGGGTGGAATTCAGGCTGGAGGGTGGTTGGTTTTGGGGGGTTGGTTGGCAGGGGTGCAAACATAAAGGGAGAGATGGAATAGAAAGCGACAGAGCGGATGAAGCTGGAGAAGGAGGGGCAGAGATGAGACCAAAGCCAAACTGACAGAGGCATGAGGAGATGTGGAGTGACAAGAGGAGAGACAAGCCAGGGAGGCTGGAGCGGCGGCGGCAGCGGCAGAGGGGGAGAAACACGGACACGGACGCACACCGGAGAGCAGGGGGGCTGCAGCAGAGATTTGGAAAGTCTGCAAAGCTGCTGCAATGCAGTCGCCAGCAGAAGGAGATTGGGGGGTTCGCGCCAGCTCATCTTCACGGTCCGCTTCCTCCACGTCAAGGAGCCAATCAAACAACATCTGGTGTCATGTCAACACGCAGTGGGGGGGTGCTGTGTGTGTGTGTGAGAGAGAGAGAGAGAGAGAGAGAGAGAGGGAGGGAGGGAGGCAGGGAGACTTTTGGAAGCTCATACAGCCGCTATGTGTTGCTGAGGAGCTGAGCGCCCCGAGCGGAGGCTTAACAAAGCTGTCAAAAAATTAATCCCCCCGGGGGGAGACGTGCTCACAAACACAGATACAAACACGTGAGCCGCCGGCTATGAAATCTGAAAATAAATAAATAAAAAATAAATAAAAGGCTGTCAGATGCTGGTAGTGCTTCCTCCCCACCTCCTCTTCTCCCCTTTTTCTCCTCTATCACTGCTGCTGGCCCCCCCTGCCCCTCCAGCCCTCCAGGCCCCCGCCCTTCTCACGCTCTCTGGCTGGGTCTGTGACTCACAGGGTGTCGGAGTGAATACTAAGGAGGACGGCTGACACCTCCGATGCCGCGCTCTCTCTCTCTCTCTCTCTCCCTCTCTCACACACACTCACACAGCGCAGATCCACTGCACTGCACGCATGAAACCGGTGTATGTAAACACTGCGGAACTCTCGCCGGCTCTGATAGACTTGAACGCTCATCTAAATCGGCAGCGATGCAGCAGAGTTCCGTTTATGGCGTTCACGGTGGTGCAATTGTCAGATACCGCATGGCCTCCAGGTCTCAGAGTACAAAGACTGCAGCACATAGTTTCTGCAGGAAATAGAACTTTGGTGCAGGTTAAATTGCTTTTTGAAAACAGTTGACTAGCAGCTTGAAACAACAGCTCCAGCTGGGGAAGTTGTGTGTGTGTGTGTGTGTGTGTGTCGGCATAAGAACTCAGATATAGGGTTTCCTCATTAGTCGTGTTGTTATCAATAATTCATCGCGGGCCCTTGTTGCCGTTCAATGGTCCGAGTGCTAATGTGCTGTAGGGCCAACGGGGGCCTCCCGGGCCCCACTGCCGCCTTAATGGATGTCATGATGAGCGGGTGAAATCGGAGTGCAAGGGATCCTGTGTCCTTCCTCTGTGAGCTGAGGAAGGACTCCCAACTGGGCGGCGCTGGCCACTAGTTTGGAGGTGGCCAGGTAGGAGAGCAAAGGTGTAACAGAGTGGTGACAAAGAGGGACTAAAGAGTCCGAGGGATTGGACCAATGGGCCCCTCGGTTTACTGGTGGCGAGAGATCAATGGCTCTCGAGGTGAAGTGCAGACCTCTGTCACCTTTTAGATGGGGAGGCCAGTAATACCGGAATGATCAATGGCCTTAAGACAAAGTTTAAACAGACATTAAAGTCCATTGGTTTTCACGAAGCACTCTGATTGGCCAAGAGGAATCGAGCAGAACAGCTGTTTTACTTTGAGATGTTGCATGTCACTCCAAAAACAGACCCGAAATTTCCCTGCCCCGTCTGCTTTAATTCTGATTACGGACACAAAAAAAAAAAAAAAAAGGATGCAGGGTAAAAATAGCCTCTCTTTCATTCATTCATTCATTCTATCATTCAATTTCCTGTTCCACTATTTCTGTCATCGCCCCTGTTCTACTCCATTCTAATAGTTGTCAGCCACCTGTCCACCCGCGCACGCCCTCCACTGCATTTCTCACGACTCGTGCAGACATGTGCGCTCCCACCTCAGAGGATTATCACAAGTTGACCTCGAACGGCCAGACTAAAACCTTTCCTATATTTACACTGAGCCAAACTCTAATAATATATCGAGGAAACCGAGTCTGTGGGTGTGGGGGGAGGCAACAAAAAAAAAATGAATTGTTGACCTTTTCGGCGCAACATCTGTTGTATCTGGTTACGACGGCGCTGCAACGCGCACCGTTCACACGGTGGAAGGGGAGGGGGGCTCTCGCCGCCTGCGTTGCCTGCAGAGCCTGGATTGCGATCGGTAGTCAACCTTTGCTGCCCTCTGCTGGTGAGAAACTGTCAACACAGAAGATGTTTCCAACGCCGGAGCTCATCTTCAGCCACCTTGAACAAGTCACCGGGAAATCAGGCGCAGTTATTCCGCCACCTTGTGCCAGTGGCAACTGCCTGTAAACGTCCCGCGATGACAGCCAATCCTGCGACGCCATGAGAGGCCTACATGATCCCAGAGGCATCAACACATGCAGGTATAAATAAGGGAACCATATAGACAGCTGGCGGGGTATTGATGAGTCTGTCAGTGGGGCTCAGAAATACTCCATATCCATATCACCTCGATAATAAACTGTACCGGATTTTCCTGCATATATATGTTGCCGGCGGAAGTTGCATACACCAGCGTACAAAAAAAATATCAGGGAACAGGTGTGCGTCTTTTCTTTTAGGTGGTTTAACGGTAGGCAACACAAAATGAAAATGCCTTTTCACGAGCAATAAGAATATACATAAAATAAAACAAAGCACAATCAATAAAATACGGCAGTGTCTGGAGATTGACAAACACAAAAAAAGACACTCAAAATTCAACCACAGCATACAGCATAGAAACAAACATATGTCGATAATTAAAAGTAAATAACTTACACTTACTGGGTTCAATCACTTGCTGAGACGCTTGATCCACTCAACACAGTCACCTTTAATTGAAATATTATACTGTGATATTCAGAGTAACGCTTCGCTTCTGCGATTAGCGATTTTTACCATTCATACACGTGGCTAACGCACACTCACTCACACACACTGAAACCTGTATGTTTAACGTTACAACCCACCTCGTGATGCCTGTACTGGCTTTGCTTTAAATATTCACGTCTCCGCGAACACACATGGCACAATTATGAATTCTTAGAACTCTTTGTCTTGTTCGTGTGCAAACAAAAACATAGAAGAAGAACAAAAGAACAGCAAGAACTCGCACCCGGCGGAATGATAGACTGCCACCTGGTGGCAGCTGTCTCAAACGGCATAATAAAATATAACTGAGAACTACATAGTTTTACCACCTGGTTACATATATGATACTGTTTACTCCAGTCTTTGCTGCAGGGTCGCAAACATCAGTACAGTAGCCGGCCTCCAGCTCAGATACACTGACACTGAAAAGCCAACTTGTGTTGATCACAGATTCTAGTCGCGTTTCACTGGCCTCAGCCTGCGGGCTCTCTTTGACTTTCCAGCAGCGTAGTAGTCTCTTTCTCTCTTTCTTTCTTTTTTTGTATTTTCTTTTTGTTTTCTCACAAGGAAATCAGATTCTGCGGATGCAGATTCCACACCCTGGTAGTATATCAGGCTGTCTCCTAGCACACGGCTGGTGAATTTAGAGGCTGTCTACGAAGGCCAAAGGTGAGCTGGGGTGGCGGCGGTGGTGGTGGTGGGTGTGGGGTCTCAAACACTGAGCAGCACCACAGGCAGTACTTGCACTCCCCTTAAAAATACGGCAGAGCAATAACTTGGGCGATAAATCGCACTTTATTGGTCCCTCAAGTCTGTGGAATCTTTGAAAGAAATGGATCGCGTCCAACAGCACATGGCAAGACACACTCCGTGTCAGCGTGAACGAAAGGACGTCTGTAGTTCCCCTTGAATCGGCCTGAGCCTGCAAGTCTGACAGTTGAGCGTATCGGTTTGCAACAGTGACGGATAATCATCTCACTAAATTTAGACCTATTGATCAGGCGTG